>WBMV01002268.1:118193-364787 GCA_013396655.1 Campylorhamphus procurvoides
CACCTATTAATTTCAGCTGGAGGAAACAGTTTTACTCTGCAACAAGCTGAGGTTCTCCTTCCTGCTTTCAAGCAGGTGCAGCTTCCATCACTGTCTGCAAGCTGAGAAGAGCAGCAGTGGGGCAGCAGTGGGACAGTGGTGGGGCAGTGATGGAGCAGTGATGGGGCAATGATGGGGCAGCAGTGGGGCAGTGATGGGGCAGTGATGGGGCAGCAGTGAGGCAATGATGGGGCAGCAGTGAGGCAATGATGGGGCAGCAGTGGGGCAGCAGTGGGGCAGTGATGGGACAGTGATGGGGCAACAGTGGGGCAGTGGTGGCCACTGCTTGTCCCAAGGGTGCTGGGGCAGAGCATCCACAGCCCCAGCGGTTCAGGTCCCTGCACAACTGGCAGCAGCACCTTCTCACCCTGCTCCCTGTCCCACAAATGGAGGATGCCACTCTAGCAACCACTATCCTCGAAAATACTACTTTCTGAATCAATTTAAATTAAATCTGAATCTAAATTAAATAATTAAATAATTAAATCGGGGTTTAAAGGAAGCAATAGAATTCCTTGTCCCTATGTCCACAAATGCATGGATATGTCTGACAAGTAAATCCTCCATTCCAGTCACTTTCTAAAAGCCAGATTTTTTTGAAAATCCAGTCATTCACTTTTTAAAATTTACTGAGGAATATGACTTTTTTTATTTGTGATTTATCGGTGAGCAGAACATTTTTAGAGTAGTTTTAGTTGTTTGGGCTTGTACAGGACACACCTGAGTGGAGGCTTATTTCAGCTCATAGACCCTTTTTCTTTAGCTTCAATAATTCATTGTTCCTTTCTTTATTTGATTTTTTTATTTTTGATTTGATTTGGTTTGAGGTTGTTTGTTTTTTGGTTTCTTTCTCTGGAGGTAGGTGATTGAAGAAGCATTATTTAACTTGTTGCTTCCTTGCAGAGCCTGCAGGCTGAGTGTGGCAGAGGCAAATCCATCATCCTTCACTAATGTTTCGCTTCATCTTCCAAATGGATGGCAATGCCTGTGGAAAGCCAAGAATTTGACAGGAGGAACATCGTGGTCTCCAGAAAAGCATGGTTCTCTAATTTTCTGAATAGAATTAGGAGGGTAAACAGCTATTAAATCTAAAATACACTGTGGGAGGGAATGCAGACTGGCAAAACAGAGAATAAATCCCCAAACACGCCAAGTTATACACATCCACGACTGAACATTTGCTACTTCCATAGGATATCAGGTTAAAAAAAACATTTCAGCCCTCTCAGATTTGCTGGGATGACTCAAAAGGACTGGGAAAAAGGGAATGCAAGTTCTGTATCTGAGCAAATGTTCCTGCTGACCTCTGAATGTGTTTGCTCAGTGTTAGTCTGATGACAGCCTGATCCTGTGCAAGAACAGGTAAGACTCTGTGATGACTCTGTCAAATCCCTGATGGAGAGAAGCTTCCAAAAGCACAGTGTGTGCTCCAGCTCCCACTTATTCATTGCTATTACACTGTTTGGCTGCACAGCAGTCGTGTCCTGGTCACCCTGATGTTGCTGGGATTACAGGAATAAAGGAATGCTCCCCTGACTTGCCTGGTCAGCCTTCAGCACATACTCTCTGTAAATATTAGATTACCAGAGCAGGGCCCTTTTAATGCTGCTTGAACATCCTGTACCTGTATGGCTTGAAAGAGCCCTTGGAGCATTTCCAGCATGTCATGTATTCCCTAAGTGGGGACTGTTTGGAGCTCCTGTGTTAGCACATGGTACAGAGATGAAATAATTCCACAAGTAGCACAACTTGTATGTGGTTTTTGCATCTCCTCTTAGCAATAAATTCTGCAGTGGTCACTGCACACCTCCCCATACCGTGTGTGTTAAATCCCTTCCTTCTTTAGCCAGGATTTATCCAAACTATGACCTGATGACTGAAACTAGTTACGTGAGGGGAAGAAAATGTGTAAGGACACAGGATTTGTGACTCTTGACAGACATCTTGCCACAGATTCTTCACAGGGGACAAAGACCTGCTCTACCTGCCTGCTCCTCTGCTTTGCCCAAGGTCAACATCCTCCATCCCACAGCAGAACGGAGCATTGCCTGGCTCTACCAAAGCTCCAGCTGAGATCCAGATGTGTGGCAGGCTCTGCCGAAACCAGAACCAGCTCATGGAGGTGCATTGGTGTGAAGATGCTGCTCTGTGGAGCTCTTTCAGTGACTTTCACACACACCAAAAGGGTGCAGCAACATGAAGCTGTCCTTGGCCACCCTCACTGTGTATCTGCTCGCTCTTGGGAACACTCCAGCCCCAAATTAAAACCCACTGAGTCTGAGTTTCTATACATTAAAAAGGGCTGAGGGAAAGACTTAGAGGTCAGATGGCTCCAGGACCCATTAATGGCTTTTCCAGAACAAATTGTTCACTTCCTATAGACCTATTTCAATGTTTTTTCCCTTCTCTTGCTCATATTAACCATCTAATTATCCAGTGTCGGTTAGGATCATAATTTATTTATCTTTCCTTTGCAATAAAGATATAGACTTGAATCATAGGCAGAGTATGATTTCACTTAACAATGCGGTTAAGCAACAATCTTCAAGTTGGGTAATTGTTATTCATTCTTTACTGGATGGAATTGGTGAAATTCTCTGTGAAATGTACCCTTTGCCGTGCTCCAAAATAAGAAATATCTCAAAATAAATATCGAAGTCCAAGATCTGGGATGAATTAGGTGATTCATGCTAAATGACCAATCTTGTCAGTTATCGGGAAAAAACCTCAGAGGTTTATTTTCAGGAAAAAATAAAAGTATCCTAAAAGCTGGCCTGGTGGCAGATGATGTTCAGAAGGAACAATATAGATGTCAGATTGGTTTTCATTGTAAAGCTGCAGACGTAGAGCTGCTTTCCTATGAAAAACAAAGTTTTAGGCAAAACTTGCTTCCCAAAATGTGTCCAGCTCTTATTTGTGTGACAGAATCGCTCACCTCAGTCTCAGAGCAGCATCATCAGGTGTCTGGGGAAGGTCTGAAGGGAGGTTAAGTGGAATTCCCAGGGACATCCCCAGTTTCTTCTTTCCTTCTCTCCCCTCCGCTCTTCTCCATGAATTCATTTTTGACAGGATGTGTTCTGCCCTGACATAGCAGTGAATAACAAATGGCAGCCTCAAGCTCTGTACGAGCACAAAGCATCTCCAAAAAGCTGCAGATTTGGGTGCCTGCTATGACAAAAAATAAGGAAAAAGCTTTCCAAAAGACAGGCAAGAAAGAGAGAAAGAAATAAATGCCTTCCCTAAGTGTGTAGCACTTCAGAACTGAGACTTGCATCCCACTCCAAATAAGTTACACCTAAGCACAAGTTGTGTTTTCTTTCTAGAAAATTGCCCTAAACCCATTATTTTTTACTTATTCCTGTGTGAATAGCATAGCTGATGTTTTCTCCTTCAACCAGAGCACTTGAAAGACACTCAAAACTAATGTTTTGAAAACCAGAAATGGTTGAGCCTTCTGATACGTAGCAAAAAAAAAAAGTTTACTCAGCTGTGAAATGTCCATTAACGAAACATTGATTGCTTTACCCAGGCAATTTTATTCAGACTGACCTCACAAAGCTGGGCAAATCTTTCACTCTGAGAGGAAATAACCCAGCTGAATTCATTCCCTCACAGACTTCTCCCATTCCCCACTTCTCCAGAAAAATGAGAGCTTGTCTGCACGTGGAGATATTCCAGCAAAATCATTCAACAGCTCCAAGGAGCTCAATCCAGAGTGACAGTACATGTGGATGCTCAGAAAGTGGGATGTGGGTGTCTTTCCCTCCATTGAATTTGCTGGTTTTCACGGCCAATTCCATGGGAAATAAAAAAGAAATAATCACATTGCCACTTAACTTACTCCATTTTACCACTCTCCCCCTCTAAATTTACAACCCCTCTTATTCCAGATGCATTTATGTGCATGTGCAGACAAGTCCCAGACTGCGAGGAATGGCTCCAGCTTCGCTCATGGAAGTGGTCCTTCCCCGGAATTCTTTCTGGGTGTTAATGTCACTGCAAGCCAGAGGCCAAATTCTTGGCTCCACGGGCCCCTTTTCTGCAGCATCCTGGCGTTGCAAGGAGGCCGTCAAGCTGATCCAAGCAGCCAGCTGAACCTTTTCTCTGGCACAGGGAGAAGGATCATCAACACCAGGCTATTTCCACTGGAAAAACGAGCTTCATTTTGCTCAAGAAACGAATGAGCTGCAATGAAATTTTACAACCCCCATAATAAGCCCATTATCAAGATCGTGACAAAAAAAAGGAAAAAAAAAGAAAAAAGCTTTAAACTTCCAGTAGTTTCACGCTAACCCAGAGGGATTGCAGCCAGCTCTCGTTCCGTTTTGTGATGATCAGTTGGTGTCAGATACAGGTTTGTTTAAACATTATATTTTACAACCCTAAATTTGGCTTTTCGGCTGGAATTTGAACTTAGACTTCATGGCTAATCCACGGTCAGGGACTGAGCTGGTGTTTCACAAGTTTGCCTGTGGACTTTCATATTCTGAAAGTGTCTATTTTTAAACCTGCCATCTGATACTACCATCCCTTCAGCAAACAGTCATCTCATACCTGAATAGAGCTGCTAAATAATAGTAACTCTACTTGTTTTGCTTTTGCTCCTCTTTAGAACAGGAGGGGTTTTAGTGCTTTATTAAAGCAATCAAGAGGTTTTACTGTCATTCTTCTTCGTATCTGTGGCACAGAAGAGCAAAACAGCAAAAATAAATGAGCAAGTCAAAACTGGAGGTGTCAACACCAGGTATCAAAGCTGGAGACCTGAGTTTTAGCTCAAGGAGGTCCCAGTTAGGTCACATTAGGTGTGTAAATATTTTTAATATACTTCATGCAACATGAGAAGACCTAAGTGGCAGATTTTCTATCTCATCTAGGAGGTTGCTCTAACTCACAGTGGTGATTGTTCTTTGAGATAAACACTGTGACTGGCACAACTTTTGTTGTCATCCTCAGTTTCCATGCTGCCATTCCTGCCTGTTGGGATTTCCTCTCTGGTTATTTTTCTGTGTGTCTGCTCGATCTCCCTCTCTCCTTGGCCTCTTTCTCCCACAAACACTTGTTGTGCTGACATGGAAAAGTAAAAATTCATTTGCATTCTCAGCCTGTCAGTGGTAAAGGTGGATTTCTTCTGCTGAGCCCTATGGCTCAGCCTCCAGAGCCAGGATGGACAGGACATGGGTCTCACTGATAGTCACCCATGTGATGCACCCTGAACCTGTCCAGAGGTGCCACCTGCGGCATCCCACACGTGACTGGGGAGCAGAGCCTCTGAAGAGCTTTGTGTTTCATAGAATCATGGAATGGTTTGGGTTAGGAGGGATCTTAAAGCCCATCCATTCCCACCCCCTGCCATGGAAAGGGACAACTTCCACCTGCCCAGGTTGCTCCAAGCCCTGTCCAACCTGGCCTTGGACACTTCCAGGGATAGGGCAGCCACAGCTTCTCTGCCCAACCTGTGCCAGGGCCTGCCCACCAGTTTGTTGGAATTTCTCTGCATTTATTTAGTTGTGTGATGACTGGAGCCACTGCATTGCTCACATGGACCTTCTCTAGCCAGGCTGGACAGTATTTAACAGGAGAAAACTCAACAACTTAATCCTTCTGAACAGGAGTTAAAATGCATGATCTTGTCCTCCCTCTACCTACCTTGTGCCAGAGAGCTTTTTTGGGAATATTATGTTCACAGCTAGGTCTGGGAAACAGACAGCTGGTGCAGGGCAAGAACATGTTCACTTATAAGCACATCTCTTCTGATGAAGCTTCATCTAAAATAGTTTCCATTTTCAGGCAGCTACTGAGCGATTTGAGGGGGTGATGGAATAACATTCTAGAAGGATTTAAAGCCCCAACAAACCAAGGGGCTGGCACTATGTGGAAATATTCTAAATGTGAAGAGCCCAGCTCCAAATGCGGGTTTGGGTTACAGAAATAGAGTATTTGCTGCTGGGGATGCGTTTCCAGTCCCAATCCTGGGTCAGGAAATGCCACAACACTGAAGATGTACGTACATGGGGAGCTGTAGTAGAACCAATTCAGCTGTTGGCAACACACACGTACACCAGACATGATCCAAAGCCCCTTGAAGTCAAGGGACCTTTCCACAGACTTCAAGGGACTTTGGGCCCGTGCTGTGATGGTGAGCCAAGCTCACTGCTGGAACGAATGATGGCAGCTCCATGAAAGCCAAAGTAGCTCTGCTTGCTTGTGCCAACAGTGAATCTGGCCCATAAACTTTATTGTGCAGCCATCAGAGGCTGCATAATTCATTCAGAGGCTCGTAAGGTAATTAAATTTTCATGGCCATCAGTGTATGTGTTATGTACCCAGTTAGGTTCTGTCTGTATGAAATAGTTCTTTTCCACAGTCGTTTATTTAAATGCTCCCTCTTTCTTTCTGTTGTTGTCGAAGCCTTTATGGATTGCTCGCTCTCCTTATCTAAAATGCTGCCTAATCTTTGAAGCCTTCCTTTTCACACAGTGGCAACGTAATAAAATTGAGTGTGCGATTATGAGTCTGGTTTTCATTTACCCAGAGTGTTGATAGAGGAGAAATGACATCACATGACTTGTAAAAGAGCTGGAAGGAAATAACTCTGGACATTACCAGTTCTAGTAAATGCAGCAGTAGTTCTCAGCTGGCTCAATACTGACCGTTTTCAGTTCAGGCATTTGAATTCAGAGACCTTCAAAGCGTTGCATTTTGTCTTCCCTTTGCCAGAAGATCTTGGGGATAAATCCCTTGCTCAGTGATAGATGCAAGAAAGTATTTGTAGACTGTAATGGCAACATTTGCGATCGTAAGACCACACAGGCAAAAATAATAAGTGAAAGAGCATTATGGAGGAGGGCCTGCTATTTCTCCCCCTTTCCGTTGTTTTATTGAAATCCAAAGGCTGATTGCTTGTTTTATTGGATTTTTTCATATTAGCAACCCAACAAATGACCATCATCTGTGGATTGTGGCAAACAAAATGCTCCACAGACTTCCATCTCTTTTTGGCCAGCTGAACGAATAGCCTTGATCCAGATCACAGATGTCAAGTAGAGTATAGCTTTTTATGAACACATAAAATATATATGAAAATAATTTACTTTACATTCTGGCAAGGGAAGGCAGTGAATGTAATCAGGGTCCCAAGAGCACTTACAAACCTTATGCTAATATGTGTCTGGGCAGGAGCAGTTTTGTGGTAGAGCAGAAAAATGGCACTTTACAAGGAAGAAAAGGAATATTGCACCACTTCATTTTTGCTCAGGGAGGGGGTAAAACCCTATGAAAAAGGCTCCTTGCACCTGCCTGCTTCCTCAGTTTGGAGATTTCTTCCCCTTCAGGCAACAGCCGCCCCACAAACAGTTAATCTGGCATTTGGCACATCCAAGGGCTCTGTGGTGGAGGAAGGAACAAGTTAGGGATGGGTGGAAACCTCAGATAACACCAATGAAAAGGTGACCCAGTTGCTTTTCGTAAACACCATCATCAGCAAGCTGGTAACAATCTGACAGCTGTATAAGGAGTGATTAGCTTAATTAATACAGAGACGCTTATCAGAAAGAAATGATTCACCCAGAAATTCCTCATTCATGTCTTCATGGAGGGGAAGGCACATATCCCAGCATCATTTCCTCTTCTGCCCATTGTTTGCGCAGTTGGGCTCTGATTGTGTCCCGGGTATTGCCCTGCCTGGAACTGCCTTTGCTGGAACATCTTGCTTCTCTTTCAGAAATGAAAATGCTTTCAGCCTGTGAAGAGCCTTCACAATGGCATTTGTAGTGGTATCAGTGCATCCCATAGAGGTTTTAGACTGGGGAGGTTCACAATTCGGGGTAAAATTTGCCTCATGTTTCACCCCTGTTGAACTGTGCTGACAACGTTTCTGTCACCCAGGAGGTGGGTGCCTACATGGACAACCTGCCAGGGGGTGGGTTGGGTGTGATGGTCACTCCTCCAGGAGCACCAAGGATGGGAATAAATGGGTGGATGTGGTACTAGATGTAATTGAAATCATGCTACTGAAGGTGGACACTTGTCTGCCTGAATATGGGTTGGGATAGGACTATTGACATAACCACAGTATCCTACAATGATTTGGGTTAGAAGGACCCTTAAAGATCAATTAGTTTTAACCTCCTTGCCATGGACAGGGACACCTTGCACTAGATCAGGTCACTCCAAGCCCCATCCAGCCTGGCCTTGGACACTTTCAGGGAGTGTCTACCTGCCATATTCTGCTGGCTGGTGTCACATTTATGCCCTACAAGCACATTTTGGCATGCGTGACCTGGTGGTTTGGTGCACATGTGGGCTCTTGCATCAAAGAGCCCCCTCAAACCTTCACCTCTTCGATCACAATCAATTCTCCACCCATCTTACAGTTTTGCTCCAAGGGCAAGCCCTACATCACACTGGTTTTGACAGCAGCAGTCATCAGTTTTTGTCATGCTCACAAGCCCTTTCTACCAGCAGCGTGATGAGACCAGTGAACTCTTGCCTGCTTAAGAAAAGCCCCCCGAGCAGAGAAAATATTTTTCGTGCCCGTGACAAGTCGGTTGGAATTTCTAATCTGCAGCTTCCCCACAGCTGCAGGCACCCCTCCGAAATGGGGCTGTCTTGAGGTATTTTTAACGTGTCTGTCACCAGGGTAGCCAAGCACCACATGGAAAGCAGCACCCAGGTTTGCAGCTGATGCAGCTCATCATCGTTTTGTCTCTCTCCCGGGTCCTCCACCCAGGCATTCAGTCTGAAAGGGCTTGTTCTAAAGATTTCCTCCCTCATGGGAGGAGTGGGCAAGCCTGGCATCTGCCTCCCTGAAGTGCAGCATCCCCTCCACAGAGAAAAGGCTCTCCTTTTTATGTTTAAGAGTTTGGGCTCTCGTGCAACAGACTTTGGATGCCACAGTCATCAGGCGTATTTAACTGAAAGGTATTTCTACTAGCTCTCTAAACTAAATTTCAGTGTCTAAATCTATTGATCTTGGCAGGTGAATACTTTGCAAGGATCACAAGACAATTTAGAACATTGCACTTGGTCCTACAAAGCCATGAACTGCTTTCCCCTCTAATCTCCCTTCTGACGAGTTCCAAATGTACTTCAACCTGAAGGAACTCTCTAATAACCTGATCAGCCATTTCCTTTTCATTTTGTGTGCAGTTTTCATCCCTTCCTTGTCTTCTGCCCAGTGTTTACCTGGAGGGGGGCAATCTTATCTGAGAGGTGAAGATTTTGCTCTTCAAAGTAAGCATGCAGCTTGGACTGCGGGTAAGTCACCTGTGAAGCAGCTGATAAAGGAAAATCACTCCCAAGGAGTTCTGGTCTGATCCAGCTCTGACCAAGGTAAAGGTAAAGATCTGGGACTCCAGAAAGCAGCCAAGGAATTCAAAGATTTTTGCTGCCTAATTGGAATATATGTCTGAAGCAGTTGCTAGGCAGAGTCACCCAGGGCTTCCCAACCAAACCCCACTGGGTTTTGTATACACTCCCACGCCAGAATTTGGACAGGTTTGCAAATATATTGGGGAAAAACCACTCTGAAGGGAATTTAGATGCAAACAGATGGGAATTCTGGGGGCAACAGGGATTGCTGGGCATGAGGCAGCCCTGTGTCCACCCAACCAGTCACTCAGCCCACTCTTGGGGCTCAAGCACGGGGACTTGCTGAGCTCCAATGGCTGGGAAAGCTTTTGGGGTGAGCCCTCTGAAAGGGATAGAGTTTTAACTCCCTGTTTTTCTCCACTTCTGGTGAATGTTCACAGGGCAAATTCTCCTAGAGGCAGAGAATCCAAAGGATGAGAACCTCAGGCAAGAATTGCTGACACTCCAATTCCTTTTTCCTCCCTAAGGTTTCAAACTTGGAGAAAATCAGACCTCCAGGAGCCTAAGAGAAGCCCCCTTAGTGCTCCCTTCTAGCCCTGCTCCATTTGCTGAGTCCTGCACTTACAGGAGGTTACACACACAGATTCCACCATCGATTTTCCTTGTTTTCCCTAGAGAGCAGCCTCGTTGACTTCCAAGGTATTACCCACAAAGCAAACAACTGCTTCCACTCATCTGGCCCTGACCAGCCCCATTCCGTGCTTGCTTTGCCCACACACAGCTCCACAGAGACTATCACAGACCATGGAAAATTCCAAAATTCGCCTTTGGAATTCCTGCGTGTTTTCAACAGGGGAAGGGGCTGGGGCTGCATCCAGATTAAGTTTAGGTTTGGTTTGTGGCTCGAAGCTGACCCGGGACTAGAGTTCATGTTCATAATTGAGGAGTGGAAAACTCCTGGGTTTGTCTGAGGAGGATTCTTACCAAAACAGCCACTGTCATCACATTTGGGGCACACATGAAACAGAGCAGGGCACAGAGTTTTCCCCTCAGCATCCATTCATTTCCATGGTATGGCTTGAAGACCTTGCAGTCGAGCCCTGAAACCAGGCTATGTGAGCCTTATGATTTTCTAATTCTTCTGCTGAACAGCATGCACTGAAGTGGGTTTGCTTGTGGGGATCAAAACCTCGGATATTCAAAAGTTATCATGACTTCTGACCTCCTTGGGATACTCCTCCTTGGATACCTAGCACTGGGATTTATCCACTGCTACATCCACCACACGCTCAAAAAGACAACGAAGCCCTCAAAACTCATGAGGGTGGCACCTCTCTCAGCTCACAGAATAAACTTTTTGGCAAGAACAACACAACCTGTCTCCAGGCCAGCAGAGTCAGATGAAATCTGAATCAGGTCCTCCTGGCTGATGTGCTCGAGCACTGCTAGAAACAAACTGTTTGCTCTTTTATCAGCGCAGCACACAAGCACCAGTTTTCCATTCATGCCATTGTTGATCCAAAAGGGAAAGAAGCCAAACCTTTCACTTTTCCACTGTTGTTAAAGCACAAGCATTTTATTTGGAGACTCTGAGGACATAATTGTTTAGAGTCTCAAGTAAGATTCCTGTGCTGCCAAAGATATCCATTCAGAAACCACAAATCAGCCCACTGAAGCTCTTACGAGTGGCATAAACATCATGAGATCTTGCACAAAACTAAACAATTTCTTTCTCTTTTTCTTTTTCTCTTTCTTTCTTTCTTTCTTTTTCTTTCTCTTTCTTTTTTTCTTTTTTTTAATTTTTCTTTCTCCCTTCTTCTTTTATTCTTTTTCTGTCTCTTGCTCTGCCTTCCTCCTATTTCCCTATTATTCCCCACCTCTTTTTCTTCCTCCAGGATTAATATTCTAAAGCTTTTCTCTGGATCATTATAAGTAAAGAAACTTTCCATTTGCCAGTAGAAACTGAGACTCAGCTATAACCACCTGATTCTTGGACATGAAGTTTTCAGGGGAAGAAAAACCCCACAAATACTGGAGACTTTTAGTGCCACTACAAGAACCTGCCTCATTTACCTGCCATAAAACCTCTACATGACAGAAAACTAACAAAATTCAGCTTCATGCCATTCATTTCATTTCTTTTGGACTTATATCTGGTGATAGCAATTTCATGGCTACTTTTGCTATTTGTTGTCTATATCAGAGTAAATCCTACAGGCTGTGGCCAAACTCAGGATGCTGGTACATTGAGAACCTCAGAAGCTCCTGTCTTAGAAGATGAGATGAACAAAGGGAGGAAGAGATGGGAGATTGTCTCTCCCTCCCCCTCCCCAGACAGACACCGTGGGCACAGGGGATGGAGTGGCTTTCCCAGGCTGTCTCAGGATGTCCATGGCAGAGCCCACAGCTGACCCTGGGTGCTGAGTCCCAGGCAAATGCCCTCTTTGCAAACCCTTCCAAAGCCAAAGCCATGAGAGCAGCACCACTCAGACAACCTGAGGTGACCCACAGGTAGCTGATCTGCCAGGCTGCCTCCCTGCCTGTGCTTGGGACCCCCACTGGGGCAAGGAGAGGGTCCTTTTTTGGGTGTCCCCAGGGCATTTCTGCAGCACAGACCCTGCCAGGTGAGCTGTGACCTGGGGGTGACTTCAGGACTTGTCCCAGCTCACAGCACAGGGCAGCACCACACATGACCTGCAGCACTCAGACATTTCCAATTTCCCAAGGTCTCCCTGCAGTGACCAGCTCAGAGGTGGCTCATTTTGGTCCAAGAGGAAAGAAAAGCATGAATGGCCTTGCTTGCTGCAGCGTGACGGGAACAAAGGAACAAAGTTCTTGAAAGTCAACACATTACAGAGAAATATCTCAGACCTGGCAGGAATATCTCTTTGATCAAACAAAAATTGGTGTGCCTATAAACTTCCTGTATTTTAAGGAATCTGTTTGATTATCAGAACACAGGCTGGGGGTGCTGAACTGCTTTCCACACA
The DNA here is from genome assembly GCA_013396655.1 of Campylorhamphus procurvoides. Lineage (NCBI taxonomy): Eukaryota > Metazoa > Chordata > Aves > Passeriformes > Dendrocolaptidae > Campylorhamphus > Campylorhamphus procurvoides. The sequence goes on from WBMV01002268.1 coordinate 130,532, forward strand.
CCTGGAAAACTATCTAATGCAAACAAACTTTATGACTCCCAACTACATATTATTAGGTAATAAACCTAATGACTTTATGAAGGTTATTAAGAGAAACTGTATAAACTGTATCAGGGTCCAGGCATAGGTATTTCATGTTTTAATATCAATTATTTCTGGGAAAACAAAAAGAGGGAAGTAACCTTCCAGTTTCCTGGATAAGGGTGATTTAGGTTATATCAAAAGATGTTGAGTTCAGAGGTCTGGTCTCCAGTGCCTTGAAAATTACATATTAGTGGAGTTTGGGTTAAAAAGATTATGGAGCTAAACCTTCTTTCTGGTGGGGGATAAGAGGATGGGTAAGCACAAGGTTTGCTTTTGCTGAGGAAGAGGATGGGATGGGTCTCCCCAGGAGCAGGGAAGGGTCCAGCCTTAGGAATGGGCTGGAATCAGGGTTCCTGTTCTTTCGTTTCTCTGAAGGGGATTTGATTTCAGGGAAAGTCTGCAGGTCATGCCTGCTGGTGAGCAGCACCATCACTGCCCTGCTGGGGCTGAAGTCAGAGTGGCCAGCTTAAAACAATCCCAGCTGGCCTGAGGGATGTGGAACATGAAGAAAGTGCCCCAAATTGCAGCTGGCAGTGCCTGGGGGAACCTGAGGGGATCTGGGGGACCTGGGAGACCTGGGGGTCAGAGTGTGAGAGGGGGGTCCAGAGACAGTGTGGAACCCCCTGGGTAAGAGAAGCTGTTCATTTGCCAACTCTGGCAACAAGGGGGCTATACTGAATAATATTCCTGTTCTGGAAGCACCTCATGGGCCAAATCACTCTCCCTGTCATCCCATCATCCTGGTGTGGTCCTGCCCCTCCAGGGGCTGTGCTGGTCCCTGTCACAGGATGGCTGTGGCACAGCTTCACCAGCTACCCCTCACCTCCCCTCATGAGCTGCTGCCATCACCACTCACGTGGTTCTGTGTCTTGAGAGAAGAAAGGTGGTTTTCTGTTTATTTTGGAAGGCATTTACACCCTTATTTTGTTATTGCAGATCACACACAAAGGACAACCTTTGTCAGTGTTTCCCTGATCCCTGCTCAGATATATTTCCAGGGCTGATGCCAATCTGGCTGGCTACAAATGCAGGTGCCCTTTCCTTCCTGCTCTGCTCTCCCCATTCCCAAGTAAAATAAATTATTTACAGCAGACCTTGCCATTGCAGCACTGTTGAATTTTGTAAGAGGGCTCCTGTTTAAAGGCCAAATCATGTTGTTCTATGGACACGTTCCCTGGACTTTGATAGGAGCTACAGTTATGAGATTTGGTTTGATGTGGAAATGGGCAGATACTTTAAAAGCCCATTCAATTATCCTAGATGGGCTCTGCAGGACTTGGCATAGGCCAGCTGACAGAGGGCAGGGCACCTCGTGTGCACACATTTCTGATCCAGGGGAGAATCATAGAATCACAGAATGGCTTTGGTTGGAAGGAACCTTAAAAATCATCCAGTCCCACTCCCTGCCATGGGCAGGGACACCTTCCACTAGCCCAGGTTGTCCAAGCCCCATCCAGCCTGCCCTTGGACACTTCCAGGGATCCAGGGGCAGCCACAGCTTCTCTGCCCAACCTGTGCCAGGACCTGCCCACCCTCACAGGGAAGAATTTTTTCCTTATATCTAATCTAATTCTATTCTCTTTCTGTTTGAAGCCATTCCCCCTTGCCCTGTCACTACGAGCTCTTGTAAATACCCAGACTTTGTCTGAAATACCCACAGCTCGTGGATGAGCTGCCCATGGGCTGCCCTGGGCTTGGCTCAGCCCATACAGAACACAGGCTGCTCCTGTGGGCTTTTATTTCTTGTGCTGAAGGTGTCACTGCTCAGCTGGGCGGGCCTGGCAGGAGAAACATGATGCAGATCACACACCATCCCAGGCTGAGCTCTGCAGGCACCACTTCTGTGTTGTTTTATGGGTCTCAAAGGCTGGGGTGGCCCAGGAAAAAATTGAAACACAGGAACATCTGCAGCAATTTGATGATGTGTTTGACCTGCAGTCACAGAGGCTTTGCCATTCTGGTTGCCCATTCTACAGGGTAACTGCACCCCACACCCCCACCCTTTGCCATTCTCTCCTGACAGAGCACTGACACTGCCCAGAGGAGCACTAGACCAACAAAAAGTGCCAGTTTGATGTCTTTTCTTTAACAAGTTGTCTCAATAATGGGTAAATATTGTTATTCTGCAAACCAGATGGGCAGGAATAACCAGGGAAAAGCACAGATCCAATGCCAGAGTGGAGGGGGAAGGTGGTGCTGGTTGGCCAAGGGCAGAGGTTGGAAGAGTTTGCAGCTCACTGTCCCCAGGAACTCTCCCCATGCATTTAATATTCTTCTATCCAGGAGGAAATGGAACTTTGGAAGCTGGTGCTGTACCATGAAATCATCTGCCCACAGGAACTGTGGGTTTTCTTAGCCCTTGTCACCCTCTAATACACATACAAAGAGGATTGAGTGTATTGGAAAAACAAAGTGCATCCTAAAAACCCTGAAAGCACTAAATCAACACACAACATTGCACAAGTAATTTTTCCTCTGGGAAAGGAAAACCAAACCACATGCACTCTATACTTATCATGTCATATAATATACTCCTGGAGTCACATACAGCTCCTGAGAAGATGAAAGAGGGATAATAAGAATGGATAGTAGAACAGCCTGACCAGCCCTGTTCACCAAATTCAGAGAGACATTTCCATTAAGCTGAAGTAGGGATGGCTGAAATGCACAGGGAGGTATTTCTGGGTTGGTGTTTTTGTTTGGTTGGGGTTTTTTTTAAATCCAGTTAGGAATCAGTCAACAGGAAAAACTGAATAAGAGGGCTGTGGAGGGCATGGATGAGAAGCAAGTCACACACACATGCCCAAACACACAGTGAAGCCCATGGCCTTTGAAGCAGAGGTTAAAATCAAAAATCCCACGAGGCTCTCGACCTCCCTGAGGCTCAGTGCAACGTGGGCACCAGCAGGAGAGAGGGCTCAGGGGTAGGGGCTTCCTGCTCCCCCAAGGCAACAGGATGAGAGTCCCAGCACGGCCCCGTGCATGCCCCCAGCTCAGATAATGTCACTGCTGCAGCCTCTGAGCCCTCCCATTTCCTTCAGAGAATAAACACCTCTGCTTCCTCTTGATTCTCCCAACAGATATTTGGCAATGGAGCATCTCAATTTCCTCATGAGAGATGAAGAAAAGTCGAGGTTTTTCCCAGTTGCGCAAATCCCCCCCCTCTGATTATAACCTTGGCATGCAGCAAGAAATGATTTCCTCTTTCATCAGTGAAACCTTTGCACAAGCCTCCTCAGCTGGCAGGAAAGACACAGGAGAGGGCACAGTGTGCTATGGGTCAGTGCAGCCTTATCAGTACCTAAATATAAGCAGCAGGAGGACATTTCCTGGCATTTACGCCATTCAAGCTCTCAGTGACTCCACGGCAATTTGTTTGGGCCCACCTTCACTCCCCTCTGCCCCCTTCTCCAAAAGGCTTGGACACAGAAACCCTTCCAAGACCTTTGCCACACCAAACACAGAGCCTTATGCCAGTAAAGCTTGCCCAGTAAAGTGTGATTAGATTTTTTGGAAGGCAACCTGCCAGATGGGAATCACTGTAAATCATCAGCATCACTCTTCCCTTCAGCTTAGACCCTGCAGTGCTTGTGCAAGGAAATAATTCAGCATCTCATTTCCCTCTCTTTCTGGGTACTGAGGGCAGTGTCAGCTCTCTTTGCTCCAGTTCCCACATGCTCACCTCTGGTACAGGACTCAGCCTTAGGGCTGTGACTCTGCTGGGACAACTCGATCCTGGCTTGGGCACCTGCAGTTCTCTTTTTGGCCCCTCACCACCTCACCGAGTGAGAGAAGGACTCCACTTTATGAATAGCAAGGACAGGATGCTGAGCAGTTTTTAGCCTTTTGTGTATTGAATCCACGCTCTGCACAATGGCATGTTTAGGACCTCGCAGTCCCTCGGGAGGAAAACACACCGGAGGAAGCATTTCCTGCTGTGGGCAGTGGACAGCTGGTGTTGAAAGAGGGCAGGAGGCTATTTTGGGGGAGTTTTGGTAGCATTATTTTACTGCTCCTGTCAACAGCGTTGGTGGTTACCATAACACAAGTACAGGGACAGATGAAACCATAACACGAGGATACAGGGGCAGATCAAAGGGAGAAGATGACAGTAGTGAAGGACATCAGGTCACCACATGTGTCCCAAGCAGGTATCTCCACTCAACTCTTGTCATCCTCAGACAGGGTGGGCTGTCCCTCACCTGACAGTCATGTTTTCTGAGCAAGGATGGACATGATGAGCACAGAGATGCCCCAAATTCTCATTTATATAACACCAAGTCTATGCCTCTGAAAAGATGTGACAATGCAGAAGAAAGAGTATGGGGTGAAATTAAGCCACTTATACAATCCTAGAAGTGTTCAAGGCCAGGTTGGATAAGGCCTTGAGCAACCTGGTCTAGTGGGAGGTGTCCCTGTGGCAGGGGAGGTTGGGATGAGATGATCTTTAAGGTCCTTTCAACCCTTAACATTCTCTGATTGTCTGATTCTATAATTCTCTTTCTGTGGTTCAATCAGCTCTTACCAGAGAAAGAATTTCATGGGCCATATTTCCTGCGATGGACAAGTGGGAATAAAAGGATGAGGATTAGGACAATTGTGACAATGTTCTCAAAAAAAACCAAAAAAGGACCTTTTCAGTAAGGAAAGAAACAAAGGAGTGGGCAAAGAAACTCATCTGCTGAGCTCTGAGGGGAACAGAATTGCAACAGCCAGAGTGGGGAGAACTGGTGAGCTGGGAAATCTGATAGATGTGAAAAGAAAGTTTCTATTAGGGTAATAAACTAGGGTAATAGAATGTTTTATTACAGTGAGCAAACCAAAAGGGACTGCGTCTCCTACAATTGCATGTTTCCAGGCAGTAACTGCCTCCACAAAACCCATGGCACAACATAAACTGGCACTAACATCACTTATTTTTGGGAGAAGGAATTTGAAATAAAGGTGATATAAATAAAAAAAAATAAAAATTACTTTGACAGTCATACAGTTTCCATGAGTGCAAGGGGCTGAAAAAAATTTCTAACAAAAGGGTATAAGTAAGAAAAATATCTATTTTAATTGACCAAATATTTTGCTGAATTCCTGTCAAATTCACTGGGCTACTTCAACCAGAAAGGGCTGAGAAGACAAAATATTTAACTTTCAGATTCTCGAACTAAATATTTGGTTTTCCACTTTGAATTCAAGGGTAGCTTTCCAAAATAAATCTTTGTATAAATATATCTCTAAGATTAAGGCAGGTGGGCGAGTGTTTGTCTCTGAAGTCATTTATTTGCAGCTTGGGGCAGCTTTGCTGGAGATGCAGAAGGACATTGTTCATAGGAGCTCCTGCTCGACCCCCTGGCATGTCACGCCCCACATTTTACAGGAACAGCTGCACAGCCTTCTCTTGTCCATCCATCCCCTGCCATCGTGACTGTCATCACTTCTCGTGCCTTCAGCTGGCACAGTGAAGTGACACAATGAACTGGGTGACACTGAAGGGCTTGTCCTTTGTGTTGCTGATGGGCTCATCCATGACTGCTCCAGCACATCCCTTATGTTATTACCTTCCCTGGAAATGTCCAAGGAAGGACAGGACGTGGCACTCAGTGACAAGGTGGTGATCGGTCAAAGGTTGGACTCGATGCTCTTGGAAGTATTTTCCAACCTAAATGATTCTGGGATTCGGAGTTCTCTCATTTTCCATGTATATCAGTTCCCCGTAGTAAGGCTCGTTGCCTTTACTCCTTTTCTTCGTACCACTTCCCTTATTATTAAAAAAAAAATTAAAATAATAGGCAGCAAGCTGACTGTTTACTCGATTATTGGTCAAGAGTTGGCTCCTGTGGATATGTTGGCTGAAGGCACCGCTGTGAGACGTAGTCCCTTCCACGAGAGTGCCAGAAAGCCAAGGGGCAGGTGGCAGCTCCTGAACAATAGTCAATTAGACTTTTTAGGCAAATATTTGCTCATGTGTGCAGACAATAGTGTCTTGTGGAAATGTGCTTGCACAATGTCCTTGACAAAGGCTCATCTATTAACCTGGACACAGCTCTGGAACAGTGTTTAAAACACATGAACTTCTCAGCTCGAGAGGCAACAAAATGTCATGGATTCAACTCTGGACAAAATAATCAGCCCAAATTGCCTTCATATGGGAAGGGGGGAGAAAAGCCTCTGATAGGGGGTTTACTTTTAACCTATTAAAGCATCCAGTGTGTGCTGGGATCTGACACTCAGTTCCCACGATTTCAGCCTCGGCCAGGTCCCTCAAGAATGGAGTTTCCAGAGCTCCTGCAGGTCACCTACGTTGTGTTGTGCCACCACAGGGGGCTTTGCCTGTGCCCAGTGCTGCTGGGAACCCAGTGCTTGTCCCAGCATGGCACTGCCACCAAGATCACACACTGGGACCACGGTGAGGATCTGGCTTTGCCTGGCACCACAATGATGCCACACGTGTGGTTTCCAGGCAGGGGATGAGTCTCCCTGAGAGCCACTGAGGGTCATCCTTGTTCCTCCTCAGCCTGGAGGTGTGTGGAGACTATGAAGGACAAGGTCCATCACAGCTCTAAAGCATCTTCTGGGGACCTGGTGCTGTTGATCCCAGTTCTCCTGGGGATGGCAGGGACAGCAGAGCCTCATTTTTAACCCACAAAGGGATTTTTGGGTGGTTTATGGAGTATTACAGTGTACCATTACATGACTAATGATCATGCACTAGTAAATAATAGTTGAGTCCAATAGTTCCCAAACTTGAAATGGGGACTGATGAATTTTCCATATTGCTCTCTGCTTTTGGGGTCACACAAAACGAATGGTCTGGAATGGGGGTGACAGCCAGAAGCATTTGGGAAGCGTCGGTTTAGCCCTTTGAGTTACAAATAATCATTCACAAGCTGCTCCTCTTCCCCTCCCGTGAATTCCTTAATGTGTCCCAGTATTTTCTGAATGTTTTGGCTGAAAACCTTCCAGCCCCCGCTTTGCACAGCACATGTTCACCTCATCCCAGTGGTGATTCAGTCTCCACGAGGTGTGTGAGTCACCTCAGGGATGTGGGATTGTTTCTTATTCCCTGACTGACGTGTGGCCACTTTTACAGGGGAGAACATAATATTTGCTACAGACAGTAAACAAATAAGGGAACTCAAGAGCAACAAACACAGTAGTGGCTGGACTTTGGCAGAAACACGCATTTGTGCTAAAACTAATGAAAGTGACAGAATTCCTGTAGTTCTTTTGGGATATTTATGAAAAATTACGAACTTGTTCCCCTGGTGTCAAGCAGGAGCATCTTGGTGAAATAGTGAGGCTTCTGATATTGAAAGAAGTCAAGCAAGATAAGCAACTGGTCCCTGCTGACCCCAAAACTGAATCCAGGAGAGAAACAAACTAAACTTGCCTTGTTTTTACATAAAGAATATCCCTGACCCAATTGTTTAGGCTTTGCCCCTCCTGATGAATGATAAAACATCTCAAATTCCTGCTGCAACATTCCTGACAGTAAAATCACTGTCACAACCATTTCATTGTGATCATTATCTTACCCCTCTTTCCCTCCCCAAGGTTATTATTTTCCTGTATCATTTCAGTGCTTATTTTTCCATAGGCTTTAAAAGTTCAGGCTTTCAAACCTCTTTCATGTGCTAAAAGAAACTTTATTCTTCTGGGAAGGTAAGCTTGGGTTTACATTGTGAGCACCACAGAAGGACACATTTCAAGAACAACAGTTATGATGGATTGTGCTGAAAGGTTTAGTTATTATGTCACATTTTCTTCCTTTTCAGTTCTTTATGAGTTATAAAGCAATGCCCTGACTGGAGGCACATTTGGCTTTCCTATGATCTCCCAGTTTTGACCACTAATGCATATAATTGAAGAGGGTCTAAGAAGTAGGTAAATATGAAACACCAGGACTTTAACACCGGGTTTAAATTGCACTCAGAATATTTTTGGGGGTTGTGGAGAGTGACCAAAACTGCTGAAGTGGCTCAAGACCACAGAGTTCAGCACAGGTTAGTAGGATTTCATGTGCCTAATCCATGGTGTCATGAAAGAAACCCTGCTAGAAGTTGTTGTTCTGACCTTGACTATGCTGCTGGCACATGTTTGGATGGCAAGAAAATCATCCATTAGGAAGAGGAAAAAATTATGCTTTGAACAACTATAATCAATGCCTACCACAGAATCCCAGAATCATTTTGGNCTATGGTTTGGAGCCCAGAACTGGACCCAGCACTCAAGGTGTGTCCTCAGCAGTGCCCAGGGCAGGGGGACAATCCCTGCCCTGTCCCTGCTGCCACACTATTTTTGATACAGACTTCTGAAGGAACTAAAATACATCCTCTCCTAATTACCGCCCTCCAGAAGACGCATTTCACACCACGACTACAAAAACCAGGGCATGCACGAAGGCAAAAAGTATTCATTCCCCTGGGCCAAAAGCTGCTCTGGGTTACACCCAAGAAACCACATGAAAGCCTCGTGCCTTGGAGGTGCCAAGGCCTCCTCAAAGCACCACGTCCATCCCATTTGCTGCCATTGACATCAGCGAGCTCAGCAGGCACCCACAGCTCCCCGGGGCAGCTCAGCACTTGCCAGGTCATGGAGTTATAAGATCATTACTGTTGGAAAAGTCCTTTTTAAGATGAAGCATCCGTGTCCTGGAATGGCAACACACACATGGTGAATTCTGCACCCATGGCAGATGTCTGTAGGGAGATGGGCTGGTGTGGGGAAACATCCCTTGTGGCAGAGCAGGATCAATCCAGTGCCTGTGTTGGCACCAGAGGTTGGCTGCTGTCCTTTGGGCATGATTAATTTTGGTAATTAGCTCTGCTTTTTCTGCAGTTTCTGGGCAATGATGCTGTTGATGGAAAGCGGGCGGCGGAGGAGCGGAATGAGGTGGGAAGGGCTGGAAAACAGCCGAGCACCTCTCTGTGTCCTCGGCAGGGACCATACGGCTCCTCCAGACCCTGGCGCCTCTGGAGAGGAGGCTGACAAACACCCAGCATCCAGCCAAACCCCGGGAAGAGCCTCAAATGTGCTCCGAGCAGGATCTCCGGCGAAGAGGGATCGCGCTAACCCATCGCTCCATCTAGTGTCGGCACATCCTACAGCACACGGATCCCCCGTGCCCACCCCTCTGCCTCCAAAACATCCCAAATAAATACTCCTCGCACCATCAGGGGCTGCTTTGGAACGCATTTTGTTGTGTTGGTTTTGGTTTTTTTTTTTTGGGGTGGGGGTTGGTTTTGTTTTGTCCTGGGTTTTCTGAGTTTACAAAAGGCACCAAACTGCTGCCTCCCTGGAGGGTTATGGGTGAATCCTGCCCTCCTGAAGTGCCAAGGATGAATCCTGCCCTCCTGAAAGGTTACGGATGAATCCTGCCCTCCTGAAAGGTTATGGGTGAATCCTGCCCTCCTGAAAGGTTATGGGTGAATCCTGCTCTTGCAGAAGTGCCAAGAATGAATCCTGCCCTCCTGAATCCTACCCTCCAGAAGGGTTATGGATGAATCCTGCCCTCCAGAAGGGTTATTGGTGAATCCTGCCCTCCTGAAGGGTTATGGATGAATCCTGGAGTCCTGAAGGGTTATGGGTGAATCCTGCCCTCCTGAAGTGCCAAGGATGAATCCTGCCCTCCTGAAGGGTTATGGGTGAATCCTGCCCTCCAAAAGGGCCATGGGTCATTCCAGCCCTCCAAAAAGGCTACAGGTGAATCCACCCTGGAGCAGTTCTCTCCTCCAATTCTGTGCTGTCACTTCACTATTAATTAGCAGTTGTGCTGCAAAGGTGAATGGCAATTTGTAGGACACTGGACAGACCCAGAGACAAGCGCAAAACAAAAGGAGAGGGAAATGCAGTAAGTGGGACGTGCACATCCCTGTTAAAACAGGATAATGCTCAACAGACACCTCCAAGTTGATGTACTTAGAAGAACACCTGCATTGCCAGAACATCACCTTCCCCAGGTCTGCCACAAGGGCTGTTCAGATCAGGGTTAAGCAGAGTTTTCATCTGCCCTTCACACTCCTGATTTTAATCACTCTTTAGTCCTGGTAACATGTAGGAGAAAAAAAAAACCTTTTTGGCTGCTAGCAGTAGGAATGTATGTTAACCTCTGGTCCCCCTAAAAATTGGGAGCATGTGGGAATCAAACACCCATCTTTCAGGATACATCAATATGTCCAAAACAAAAGAGCTTTTTGCAAAGAGTGTCACTGCTGAGCCTGCTGTTGTTAATAAGCACCAATTTCTTGGACAGATGTGGTTCCAGTGGAGCTTATGGAGCTGCCAAGGCAGGTGAGTTGCTTTGACAAGGTGCTGCCTTCATTTTTAAATGTACTGAGGCAACACTTCCAGCCAGGGAGTTCTGCTGTCTTTAGAAACCCTTCTGCACACTTGAACTTCTCATTTATAGAGTTACGATGCCATCATTTTCTTTAATGAAAAGAAAAATTCCAGCTCTTCAGGTGATGGCTCTATTAGAGATGTTAATGAATACAAGAAGTCTATTATCTTGGAATGGGGATTGTTTTCCAGGCAAAAACTGATTGCTTCACTGGCAGATAAAAAGCTTTCTTCAATATGTTATAGAAATTGCAGGGGGAAATAATCTCACCAAAAGTTACTTTCATTAGTTTTATTCTTTTAATCATGGAAATATTTTTATAAGTATCAGTATGTAGAAACATTCCCATTTAAAAAAAACCCTTAAAATGTGGTGCAAATTACCAAGCTGACTCTCTATTCATAGGTTTATGTGCTGTGTTGCTGAAATGAAAAAAATAATTAACTTCTGAGTAAAAATCCTAATGATGCCAATTTTCCTACAGCAGCGTGCAAGAAGATTAATTCCAATATCGTAATTTGTTTTCCCCATTGCCTTAGAAATGAAACACGGGATGTAAAGGGAGGAGGGGAGGAATATTTTCATCCTAGCAAACTACACACTCCGAGCAGGCAGCAATTTGTTTTTCCCTCTGCTGGTGTCACCTAAAACCTTGATCCCTGTCAGGATGTGCCCAGGGAAGGATGCTCCGGAGGGGCCACCCCTTGGATATGGGGTGAGGCAAGGACACAGCTGTGGGTAGGGACCTGGTGGCATTTCTCACACATGAAATATGTTCAGGGTGCCGAGTGGTTCACTTTTGGTGAATCCTAGTGCCACCTTTTGGGGGAAATAGGAATATGCCTTGACCGGCAAAACTACCTGACACGTTTGAGGAGAGCAGCTCTGACCGGCTCCGGGGAGCACTGGGATGCGGGGCACTTGTCCCTGGGATGGGCACAATGTCCCCCACACCGCAGGGACCTGCTGAAGGGACAGAAAAAGTTCAGGACGTTTCCAGAAGGAGCAGGAGGTGCAGCTGCAGTGCAGTAAAAAAGCACGATAAAGTCAGTCAGGAGCACCTTTCCAGCCCATGCTGCCTTCATGTCCCTCTCATGCACCTCTGTCTCACCTTCAGCTGCCCTGGGAGGACCAGGCTCAGCACCACAGCCTGTTCCAGGCTGGGAAAGAGCCACAGCCCAGACCTTCAAACGGGAACTTGAGAGAGACGGGGGAATACAGAGACCATCCTAAAATATCTTGTTCCTTCAACCCTTCACTGGACACAAAACTGAAAAGAGACAAGGGAAGAGAGTTGGAATAAAATTTGTGCTCAAGACACTTCTTCTAAATCACCTGGTAAAGCCCTGCAGAGCATTGGTGTGGGGATGATGAGATGATGAGGAGACTTTACCAGGGATCATGGTGGGCATGGAAACTGCACACAATGTGGGCACACAAACACACATCCCCGCTCCTGCTGGCACTGAGGGAAGCCTGACCTGTGCCCGAGGGTGCCCAGCCTTCCCTCTGCAGCTGCAGGGACAGGGGGGCACACAGGGATGCTTGGGGGATCACTGCCTGCAAAAGCAGTTTAGCAGGTTTGCACCCCAAGATGAACCTTCACTGCAAGAGAAGTGCAATGGCCATGCAGGATGAGAAAGCATCAGGGTTTGAGTTGGTGTCCTTTGTCACAGGCTATGCTGGCAACCTACAAAGCTTCTGTCCGTGGCCCAGAGATGCCAAACTGGGGCTGCCAGCATGGCCATGGCAATGGGTTTAGTCCCAGCCTGGCAGCCTCCCTTGTCCCCTGCTCTGCAGGAGCACAGCCTGAGGAGCCCTGGTCCTGCCACCAGTGACATGTGGGTTTCACAGCATCACAGAATCATCAAAGTTGGCAGAAACCCTCAAGCTCATCCAGTCCCACCATCATGAGCACTGCCACCAGAATCACCCCTAATCCATGTCCCCAAGGGCCACATCCAGGTGTCTCTTGAACTCTTCCAGAGACAGTGATTCCACCACCTGCCTGGGACACTCATCCCAAGGCCTGACCACTCTTGCAGTGAATATTTTTTTTATATTTAATCTGAATGTGCCCTGGTACAGTTCAAGGCCATCTCCTGTCCCCCTGTCCCTTGGCCATGGCAGAAGAGCCCGACCCCCCTCACTGACCCCTCCTGTCAGGAAGTTGTGCAGAGCAATGAGGTGCCCCCTGAGCCTCCTCTTCTCCACACCAACACCCCCAGCCCCCTCAGCTGCTCCTCACAGACCATGGTTTCCTGACCCTTCCTCAGCTCTGTTGCCCTTCTCTGGACTTGATCCAGCCCCTCAGTGTCCTTCAGCAGCGAGAGGCCAAGAACTGGACACACCATTCCAGATGTGGCCTCAGCAGTGCCAAGTACGAGGGACAATCACTGCCCTGGTCCTGCTGGCCATGCTATTCTTTATACAGGCCAAGATGACATTGGCCTTCTTGGCCACCTGGGCTCACATCCAGACAGGTGCCAACCCACATTCACATGCCAGCTCCTGTATTTTTTTAAACAGAATTCTTTTTGTGTGTTTTACTTGTTGAAGAGAAACCCCCCCTGTGCCTCGTGCACCCACAGCTCTGTGAGCAGCATTGTCTGCAGGGGTTGATCAGTCTGGAGTTGACTGATCTCATCGACAGGATGAGAGGACAGAGTCTCAGGCTGTGCCAGGGGAGGTTTAGGTTGGACATTAGGAGGAATTGCTTCACAGAGAGGGTGATTAAACATTGGAATGGACTGCCCAGGCAAGTGGTGGAGTCACCATCCTGGGAAGTGTTCAAGGAATGACTGGACTTGGCATTCAGTGCTCTGGTCTGGGTGACAAGGTGGGGATTGGTCACAGATTGGACTACATTTTGCCAAGTATTCTGGTTAAATACAGCTGCTCTGCCTCTTCCAAGGTCTTTACTTCTACATTGTGCTAAAAATGGGGGGCAAAAGCATGTCAGACCCCAGTTACTCTCTGTAACATAATTCTGCCCCTCTGCCCCCCCAAGGTGAGACCCCACCTGCAGAGCTGCCTCCAGCCCTGGGGGCCAGCACAGCAAGGACATGGAGCTGCTGGAGAGAGTCCAGAGGAGGCACCAGGATGGGCAGAGGATGGAGCAGCTCTGCTGGGAGGGAAGGCTGGCACAGCTGGGATTGTCCAGCCTGGAGAGGAGAAGCTTTGGGGGGACCTCACTGTGGATGTGAAGGAGCCTCAAGAAAGATGGAGAGAGACAATTTCCAAGGGATGGAGGGACAGGACAAGGGGGAATGGCTTCCCACTGCCAGAGGGCAGGGATAGATGGGATATTTGGAAGGAATTCTTCCCTGGAAGGGTGGTCAGGCCCTGGCAGAGGTTGGGCAGAGAAGCTGTGGCTGCCCCTGGATCCCTGGAAGTGTCCAAGGCCAGGCTGGACAGGGCTTGGAGCAACCTGGGCTGGTGGAAGGTGTCCCTGCCCATGGCAAGAGTGTTGGAATGAGATCCTCTTTAAGGTTCCTTCCAACCCAAAGCATTCTATTATTCTACTATAAATATAATTACAGTAAAGCCCACCAGACATTTTTGAGAAATAGATGACTGAGCCACAAGCCAAACACCTCAGCTTTTGGCCAAAGAAGGGAAATAGAAATGCAGCAATAATGAGGAGCACCTACCATGTCTTAGCTCAAGAGCTCTTCCAGTAGTTACAGTGGAACACCCAGAATGTTTAAGTAGTGAGTGGTTTCCCACCTCATAGACTGCTGTGATAAAACCTTTCACTTTTATCTGCATTGAGTAGGAAGAGGAAGAGGAGAGCATATTGGCTTTGGCACCTAGCAGGAGACACACAGCATGAATGAAACTTTACTGGTTTTTGGTACACAATTAAAATAACAACAGTGAACAAAACCATTTGCAGAGTGCTAAGCCAGCACTTTGTACAGCTTGTGACAAAACAACAGAGACTTATGGTCTGATGCTTTTATACAGTCTAGAATGACTGATTATATACTGCACATTTAGCAGTGCAATACATTTAATTGTTGAGGTAAGTGGTTAAAGAAATGAAAAATGCCTGTTAGCTCATTTTGCACGGCACTCACCAGCGAGTGGAACTGGATATTACATTCCCAGTGCAAATTACCAGCATTGGCAGGGCTATTTTACAGCTGTTCAGCCTGCATTGTAATGAAGTCGTGACATGAAATGTTTGTGGAAATTGTAATGAAATGTTAGCTGAAAATATATTAAAGTGGTAAGTGCAGAAAGAGAAATGAAGTATAACATTTACAAACCCTGCTGTCTCCTCGGCTCAGCTGCTGCTTTAGCCCAGTCGTGCTCTCCTGCCTCCTCCTACTGAATTGCACGTCACAGTCGCTCCCCTTGGGCTCAGGACTTTGAATTAAACCTGACCTTAATTTCTTTTTAAGGCTGTTTTTGGTTCTCTGGAACCTCTACATTCCCAAGGGGTTGCAGTCTTCTTTTTTTTTCCCCCGCTTTCATCTCTTTCTCTGCAAACCTCTTGATATCCAGTTGCTGTTTCCTTCACCACATCCCTCAGATCCATCTTTAACTTTCCATGCCTACACAGAAAAATAACCTATTTGGGTTTCCCTGGGTATTGAAGCCTTTGTGGCATTCCCTGACCCTGTGCAATTCCTCTTTCCTTAAGGATAACTTGGGCTAAGTCAACCTCCTTGATTGCTGCCCTCACATTTTGAGCCCAGGCTTTGATCTGGTTGGATCCCTGTTCACTGAAAACAGAGTTGATCCCACCTCACCATCAGCAGATCAGGTCTAACATTCAGCACCAAGTAATCCCTGCAAGAATGTCTTAAAGCTCCACTTCTATCCTTTTTCCATAAATTGCTGAAAAGGCACCCAGTGTCATCACATTTTGCTACCCCTCTACGAGCACTTCATATCTCCTTCTTCTTTACCTCTTCATTTTGACCCCCTTCTCCCATTTTCCCTTCCCTTTTCCAAGCCCAGCTGATAATAGCTTTCATTTCCAGGCATCCTTAGTTGTGTGTCCCTTTTCCTGCCATGTCCTCTGCTTTCATCTTCCAGGAACAAGGCAGTAACCTTTATTTTCACACCTGTTTTGAGAATCAAGCCCTTCCCCTTCTCCAAAGTTTCGGTGCCACCAGCTTTAGTCCTAATTTTCTGTCTTTTCCTTGGGAACTTGCAGGGGGAGGTTTACAACTTGCTTATGACCATAACGAGGCACTTGGAACTTTTCCATAGTTGTAGCCAGAAGTCATTTAGGGAAACAAGTCACTTCAGCCCCTTGGGAGCCAGGCTATGAGCTGTCCATCTGTGCCAGGATATGAGCCCATCACGATGTCCAACCACCTTCTCCACGCTTCCTGGATTTATCCTCAGAGCACTCCAGAAGAAAAAAACCCAAAAATTCCATCATCTCTCCTTGAAGAAAGAGCTGAAGTGGAAAAATGTTCAGCTAGTCTTGGTAGAAAATACTGAATTTTCCAGCATTTATTAGACTTGTGTATTTAAAGATACGAGCACTTCAAAGCAACATCTGTTAGTCATGATCCGTATTTACCACATCCAGCACAATGGGATCCGACTCATGGCTGGGTCATCTGAATGCCATTCACAGCCCAGGAAACTCAAATATATTGCTGTGCCAGACAAGTGTTTCTGGGAACTATTCAGCACGGGGACATTTTTCAGCCACAAAACAGATTAATGTTCTGACTTTCCCCTTTTTTCCCCCTTCCCCTTGTGTTTTGATCACACCGATGTAGGTGAATGTATCCCTCCCCAGCCTGCAAGGGAAAAGGGGCATTGTTTTTAAAATCAACCATTTCAGTGGTCACTGTGGTTGAAGATAGACTGGAGACCTTCACAGGTCCTCCAATTCTTCCCCAGGATGGGGAGGAATGTGGTCTTTGAAGCCCTCTATCATTCCTGGCAGTCCTATGCCCATGTTCCAGGTAGCCAAAGGATCTACAGGGCTGGTTTATGACACAAACTGGTAATTTTTCAAAAAACATATGAAAGAATTGACTAAAAGAGTTACCTAAAACATAGAACTTGTCTTTCATGTCCTCTTAGGATTGCTTTGAAGCCTAAAAGTACCGTGACAATCACTTAGCCCAAGTGCTTATGCCTAAGAATCCTGTCTCTATTTTGGCAATGGCCTTAATTTTGGCAATGGCCTTAAGTTGCACCAGGGCAGGTTCAGATTAAATATTAGGGAAAAAAAAGTTCCCTGCAAGAGTGGCCAGATATTGCAATAAGTTTCTCAGGGAGGTGGTGAAGTCACCATCTCTGGAAGTGTTCAAGAGACACCTGGATGTGGCCCTTGAGGACACAGATTAGGGGTGATTCTGGTGGTGCTGGGTCGATGGTGGGACTGGATGATCCTGAAGATCTCTTCCAGCTTTGATGATCCTGCGAGTCTGTGTTTTTTCTGCAGAATGACACCTTCATGGTGAAGAAAATTGGAAATGTACAGGCACTTTTTTGGCAACATTACTCGTGATTATCTGGTATTAAGCAGCACCACACTGCTGGGTGCTCTGTGGATGTGCATTTTCTGCCTGAAGGAACTTTCAGTGTGGCCAGAACACAGGGCCAAAATAAACACTGCACTGATGAGCTGGTGGAACTACTGCAGCAAGTTCACACCAATAGCTTGGAAAAACCTCCCTAGTGTTCTGCTGGGGGGACAGGCATGATGAGAGGAGGATTTGCAGTTCATGAGAAAGAAACTGCAAACAGTGAAGAACATGAAAGTCCGTCTTTAACCTGATCAAGCTGCTCATCTTTCACCCAGGTGAGACTACAAATCTGCTTCTTGACTGGGGGGAGAGACACAGACTCCAATGGGACGGAGGTAGCAGGCAGAGAAGTCCTAGATGGCAATGGTTTAGACAGATGCAGACATCAGGCCTGGCCATGGGAAGAAACAGGGATAAAAAGGAGGGGAAAAAAAAGAGTAAGAAATGCCCATTAACAATTATCAGAGAAGAAGAGGGATGGGTCTGTGAAGTGGAATACGTCTAAGCTTGGCAAACTCCCATCCAAAGGGAGCCTGATAACAAACTACAAATATTTGGAAAGCTGTAAACACTGAGGCAGGCAAGAAACTCCAGGGTGTGATGCATGGGGAGTGCAATCAGAAGAAATTGCAACATACAAAAACAGCAGGAAAAAAAGAACAACAACAAGAAAAAAATGCCCCCTTGACAATGAGATGTATTAACTTCTGTGTTATGGGAATGGGTGGAAATACCCTGGAGTTGAGACCTTTTCAAATGAGCAGAAGGATAAGGAAAGATCAGTAAGTGTACAATGGAAAATAGTTCTGTTCTCCCGAGGAGGATGGACGGGGCTTCCCAAGCAGAATTTCTCACCACATCTAGTGTTGTGCATAGAAAACTATTGTGCCCCTTATTCTTTTATAAAATAAATACAGACCAATATTCTGGTGCGCGAGGCAAAAATTTTCTGAGCCTGGTTTCATAGGAGTCCTCCCTCAAGTGATGTAAAAAGCACATCCCAGGGCAATTTCTGGCCTAACCACACTGCCTGTTTTATTAGTTTTCTTGAAAATATGTGCCCTTTTAAACAATGATGGGAAGGGACCACAGAAGAAAGAAGGAGAAGGATTTTTTACAAGTGAGAGGACAAGAGTGAGTGGCTTCACACTGACAGAGAGAAGGGTTGGATGAGATATTAGAAAGAAATTCTTTACTGCGAAGGAGGTGAGGCCCTGGCACAGGTTGGGCAGAGAAGCTGTGGCTGCCCCTGGATCCCTGGAAGTGTCCAAGGCCAGGTTGGACGGGGCTTGGAGCAACCTGGGCTTGTGGGAGGTGTCCCTGCCCATGGCAGGGGGTGGGAATGAGATGCTCTTTAATGTCCCTTCCAACACAAACCATTCTATTCTGTTGTTTTTCCATCAGGTGTTGCTGCCACATAGCTGGGTTACCTGCCCCTCCTGAAAGGGCTTGTCTTGCTGATGGCCAGAAAGGTCCTAAGGAATAGTCCCAGTCCACTGTGAACATCCATAGAAGCTCTTTGACTCCTTAAGGAAGGTTCCAAGGGCAGGCAGGATCTGCTGTAAAGGCATCCAAAAGCTCCCACCACCCACCAGATAGAGAACAAAGCATTTGTGTTGTACCAGGTTTGCATCAGAAAGCAAGAAAAATTTATTCATGAATAAACTGAACCCTCTGGAGGGATGAGGATGAGACTGAACCTTTTGGAGGGATGAGGATGAGACTGTTCTCAGGCTCATTCCCCTGATGTGCCCAAAACTTGAGAAGGCAGCACAGAAAAAGATCATGGGATCACTAATCACATAATACAGGTAAAGTGGGGTGTGTTTTTATTACACCTTTCTGTAAGGTATCTGTAATTAAAAATTTATTTTAAAATTGCATCTTAGCTGGTGTAAGAAAATCTGAGATAGAACAGTTTGCAAAAGAAAGTCTAAATCACTGATGATCCCTGTGTTTCTCTGGGCAGTTTAAAAGGCATGTGGCACTTGAGGTGTCCAATGTGGACTCTTGGGAATGTGGGAAGTGCTGCAATAAGGTTTGACTGACAACTGACCTTAAAAAAAGGCCTAATTTAAATAAAGGGCCAAAGTTATCAAATGACCAACTTGTCCAAATGTTGCCCATGAATCCAGGTATCTAAATGGCAAACAGAATGTTCAGCCAAGTTATGTCCAGCTGAGCCTCACGTGAATATCTCTCATGCTGTGGACATGGAGTTTCTCAGCTTCCCTGAGAATTTTGGCTGCACTGGGCCCGTCCTTTGCCATGGACTGAACTGGGAACCAGTCCCTAAAACTCTGGCCTTGCTCTGGTCTTCCTGGCTCCCAGTAGCAGGACCAGACTGGGTATGAGGCAGTGAGAGCAGAGACACTGCTGTGGATCCACTCTGCCCATGCCCAGTGACACCAGGCTGGTCCTTCCCTCCAGAGGGAAGAGCCCATGGGGTGGCTGCTCCCTGGGGATAGGGACACCCTGCAAGTAATCCTGATGCAGAAGCAGTAGTGTTTCTCCATCCTTCACTCTCTTCATCCTCAGAGCTGCAACATCCATGTTTTCCAAAGCTCCTGGAAAGCTGTGAGCTGGTCCTGGAGAAAGGTGTAGCTCTAAGACAGGTGTCCTGGAGTGGTTCAGCAGGGAACCTCCCATGTCCTGCTGTGGGATTTTGCTCTCCATCACGAGGGGACTCCATCAGGCCATCTGCTGTCACTCCATCCCTGTCCCTGGATGTGGACCCTTTCTTTCAATGCCAGGATGTTGTTCCCATTGCATGGGATACCAACCAGGCAACACAGCCTGGAAATCCTGCAGGCAGCTCTGTGAGCACTGGGGATGCTTTGGAGGCCTCCAGGCATGTCCTTGCCAATCTAAACAAAGATGGCTGTTTTATCTGGATTCTTAAATGTTTAATTAAAAGCTGGTTCAAAAATACACTTATCATTTTGAGTTTTGAGCTGGAAGTACAAATGAAGCAGACAGTGAGGCATCTGTAGATGTATTTCCACTGAAAGGCAAATCATTCATCCTTATTCACATGTAGGTGTGCCTGCCATAACCTTCTAAAAGAGTGAGTGATAACCTTTACCAAGAGTTCATTTTTTCCCCTGTATTTTAAGAGATATAGACTTAAAATGCTTATTTCCCAAATGATCACAAGGTCTTATACATCAGTAACATAATCCTGTGCTTATAAACTGGCCCCAAGACCCCCATAACATGAGACCCTGGTGAGTTGGCTCCCCAAAAT
The DNA here is from genome assembly GCA_013396655.1 of Campylorhamphus procurvoides. NCBI lineage: Eukaryota > Metazoa > Chordata > Aves > Passeriformes > Dendrocolaptidae > Campylorhamphus > Campylorhamphus procurvoides. Next base: position 150,705 of record WBMV01002268.1, read on the forward strand.
GGATAGGCAGAAAATTTCCCATAAAACCTGAAACCACACCCATTTTGACTAAAAAAAAAAATAAAAAGATGCAAAAGAGCAGCAAAAAGGAGGGGCACAGAGGGCTGAGCTGTCTGGGGGTCTCCCCAGTAAACAATTCTGGCTACAGAGAACCACTTATCAGTGTCAGTGCTGCTTTTCCAGATCAGTCCTTGAGATGGCGTGGCTAAAAACCCAGTCATGCCACGAGGCACCAGATGCAGCACTGGGGCCCAGGGTACTGTGTGGAAAGCCTCTAAAACTAGAAGAGTAAAAAAAAAAACCCCTGCCCTTTGTAAAGAGCCAGGATGGACTGCAATGAGAAATGAAGGAGCTGCCATACACTCCATTCCAAAGTGAGGAATAATGGAAAATACTCATTATTCACTTTATTTACTGGTAATGATACAGTCTGTATTAATAGCAAGGGGGCACGGTAATTCAACAGAAGCCTCAGGAAGAAGATACATCTCAGACTGAGATTTTGCAGCACGATTTGATGGCAACAAAAGCTAATTTCTAAGTATCAGTATTCTTCCTTAGAGGCCTCCCTTAGACTTGGCCATGGAGCTGTCAATGTATTGGTCGTGGTTGCCATCTCTGGGCAAAAGGAATGGCAAAGCACTGTTAGAGAAGGGCTGCAAGTGTTTTAGCAGAACTGTCTGGAAAAGAAGATACACTTTGAACTTTGGCTGTTTGGTCCTACGTTTTCACGATTGCCAGATTTCCCAAACCAAAACGCCTGGCTTATTTTAACACGGAGACCAGCGGGTCTGATACGGGTTGTCAGGCACTAAAAATGCAAATACAAATGCAAACTACAGTGTCAATCTGAGTTGCCATGCTAGGCCAAGCTTATTTTATTACATACATTCTGCATTCTAAGGACTAATATGTTCATAATGTAAACATGAAAGCATACAGAGTTAAAATTCAAGGCCACAATAGTTTTTGATTGTCCCTTTTTTTGTGTGTGTGTTTGTGTGTGTCTTTGGTTGGCCGAGATCAACTCGTAGTGTATAAATGCATAAGTTATATAATAATTATATAAAAAGGAAAAAAAATAACATTGACTTGTATACTTCACTCTGACAAACGCACAGCGTTCGCGACTCGATAAGAAAAACTGGCGCCCGCCTAACAAAAATACTTAGGTGATTTCTGATCTTGGTTGTCTCTTGCTTTAACCAACAGAAAACAAACTCCCTTGGCAATGATGAGGTTCTAACTGGTAACTTTTAAATATCAGACACAATTCCAGTTTTACTTTTTTTAAAAAAAAAAATAAAAAAGAGATGCATATTCTGGTTTCTGAATTCTTCTGCTTTTCCCTTTTCCCACCTGTTTGGTTTTTTTTGTTACTATGAAATCAAGTCTGTTCCTCCTGAAATACTGGGAATGGTATAATACTGAGCAATATGTTTCACAAGTCCCAACAAGTGTTTCTTCATAGTCCCAACGCTACTAAATTTTCAGTCTTTTCAGTCTCTACTGGGAAAGAAGTTTCTTTTCTCCCATTCTCACCACCTGCATCACTCTCCTTCTCCTTCCTGCTTCCTCTGCCAGGTGCAGGCCTCTGATCTACAATCATACACTTGCCCTTCAGCACATTCTCGTTTCCAATGTTTGGCTCAGGGTTCCTGCAATACTGTCAAGGAATCTTGAAGTTTGGATTGTCTTCACAGTTTGAGTAGCTGACTCCCTCTGATGAATGGAACTCGTTTGATTTTAACTAAAACACTGCTGTTATATTCCAAATCAGCTTCCACACCAACCAGTCTCTTCTGTTGATATGTTTCTATTTTTTAAATACAGATAGGCTTGGGTTTTTTCCTTTTTTCCCCCCCTTTTCCCCCTCTTTTGTAATGATCCATATATTGTATGTTAGGTCACTATAGACTTATCCTTATATTGCTGTAGTATAGTCCCAGTTTTGCACTAGCAAGATATCAAACTTTACACATAAGCTTATCAACTTTTTAAGACCACCAGCTCCCGTAGGTTCTCCTTATCATTTCATGCTTTCACCTACAATAGTCTATTGTTGTTTGGTCCACAGAGTCGATGCCCATATACATTACATTTTAGTATCTCAATACTCCTTGGATATTTCCTTTAAATCCCTACTACAAAGAGTGTTTTTGACATCTATTTTTAATGTGTTTGGGTTTTTTTTTTATTCCAGCCAAACCTTCACTTGTCTCTTTAGGCACTTTTAATTCGGGTACTCCGATAGAGTTCGCTGTGATTCATCAGGGATTTATCCCAGCGAGAAGTGTCTTTGCTTTTTCTGGTGTTTCCTTTCCCCCCCAACTTAGTAGTAGGTGCCAAGATGAGAAGGCATGTGAGCAGCTGGCAGCCTGGTGTTGGGGTAGATCCCTCCAGTTGGTGAATTCCAGTAGGGAGTCGGGGCAGCGAAAAAGCTCGACGATGTTACGGGCAAAGCAGGGGGGTGGGGAGCTACAAAGTTCATTTTCTGTGGGTGCGCGTGGTAGGAGCTCATGTAGGGGAGGTCTGATGGGTATTTGTACATGGACGACTCCGGGGGGTGAGGCTGGAGGGCCTGAGCAATGCCATGGAAGTCGAATTTGTAGGCATAGCGCTTGCCGTGGACCTTAGTCATGATGTTTTTGTCGTAGTAGTAGCGGAGCGCGCGGCTGAGTTTGTCGTAGTTCATGTTGGGTTTGCTCTTGCGCTCCCCCCAGCGCCGGGCGACCTCGTCGGGGTCTGTCATCTTGAACTCCCCGTTGGTGCCCTCCCAGGTGATGCAGTTGGAGTTGGAGCTGTCCGAGAGGAGCTCCAGCAGGAACTGCCACAGCTGGATCTGCCCGCTCCCTGCACGCGGAGACAAAGCAGAAATGTCAGGGCTCATAGCAACGTCAAGACATCAATTCTCGTGTCTCTCACAAGAGGACCCCATTAGGGAATGTAGCAACGTCAAGACATCAATTCTCGTGTGTCTCAAAAGAGGACTCCATTAGGGAATGTTGCAATGCAGGTGCCTAATTGTTACCCTTAACCATTCCCCCTTCTCCCAGGACTGTCTCATGAAATCCTAAAGAGCAGGGATAATTGTTACATGTCATGTTTTCCCTCATGTGAGAGACAGAATGCCATTACATGGAGCTTTAATTGTTACCTAATGCCATTCAGCGCAGACAACTGATGGGGAAATAATCCAAGCGATCCTTTAGGAAACTAATCTCCAAAGTTCAGGGCAAACAGCTTTCACTTGCGCAACATTTCGCTTGTTCTCACAGCTTTATGTTGCAACTCAATGTTCCCTGCTATGGAATAAGCCTACACTAAATGCAGAAGTTTAGAGAGGGCTGGGCTCGTGCCAAACCATTTCACCCATTTGCAGCATTTGGGGAAAGGCAGAACGGAAACTTATTAGCTTGCTGTTGCACTGCATACAACCATAGGGCAAAACACAGTGAGAAGGTCCATCAAATACACTCTTGTCATCGTTCTTCCTCATTTAATGAGTTTAAATTAAATTTTGAATGACGACTTCAAATGTTGCTGTCGTTTTTTTAGCTCACTCTCTGCCGATTTGATCTCAAAAAGAAAATTAGTTAATCTGCTGTGAACTTCGCAAAATTGAGGCAGAGCAACAAAATTTGAACATTTTAGACAACTTAAAAGTGGGTTTCAAAGGGCCTTGCCACTGATATTGTTAAAAGCTTAGCATTTCTTAATAATGCAGCGCTGAAATGATGCAAAATCGAGCCGAAGCAGCTTGTAAGGCAATCTGTTTCACAAGCACAGTGTCAGCAGAATTTGCCAACCAGCCTGTATGTGCTAATTCTAAGTACATCCCTGGCCAGGAATCGGTTGGGTTTCTTTTTCTTTTCCTTCCCAAACCAGCTCTGTGGGTACAATAAACAAGCTTTTCTTTAGAAAGCTCATAGTAGCGATTACAATATCAAGCAAGAGCAGCATCTGAAATCCATTAGCAGTTTATACTTCAGTGCAACTGAAACCCATATTCGTTTCAATTATATTTATCCAAACTGCCCTTAATGAATTTCTTCTGTTCCATTAACATGCGTTAAATAAACAAACAAACAGAAGAATCCACGGTATGAGCAAGGCATGCAAGTTTTAATGCACGAAACATAACAAGGGGATTAGCCTTTGAAAATCAATAAACAGTTCAGCACTGGACAAAACACAAAGTTTTGAATAAGCAATCCAACATATGTTCTAACATAAACACTTGCCTTCCAAATGTAATATATAGTCCTATGAAAATAAATGGTTGCTGTCAATTTCCTTTTAATGAGAGAGTAATTCCACTCATTTATAAACACACAAAACATGTTAAAGCACGGGAATGATGGCGTGGAGGAACTCTGTGTCCAAGCGTTAAGGAAAACATCCCATTCCATATCGTGTTAAGTGTCATCCACAGCAATGAAGTCTTCCAAATGGACAGTTGGTAAAGTTTAAAAAGCCATGATTTATGAACAAATTAAAGGGATATAGGCCCCCACTTCCAGTCAAGACCAGTGTCTTCTGGAAACCCACTGCCTCAGGCCATTTGGAAAATCCTGCTCTTAACACTTACTTAATTACTTTCCTCTGCCACACAAAACTGTTTAGAAAGTCAGCTAATCTAGAACTGCATTTGATGTCACTTGGGGAAAAGGGAAAGGAAACGGATCAGTATTTTGGCAATTTCAGGCCCTGAAAGGTCCCAGGATTATTGTAAGAAGAAACACTGTCACTGGAGGTGGAGGAGAATGTGGAATGAGAAATGCTGTGCCCTGTGACTGCTTGAGCAAGGGAAATAGGAAGTGGAACACACAAAGTCAGTCCTTTGTGGCAGGTTTGGATGTTGATTATGGTGCTGTACAGCCACAGCGTGGCTGGCAGACTTAGAGCAGCTCCAGTGAAACCTGCACAATTCCCAACCAGAGTTAATAATTTACCCAGAAAGTCCCTTGTCTTTAGTGAAAATATTATGGTCACAGGTTGGACTCCATGATCTCAGAGGTCTTTTCCAACCTAAATGATTCTGTGACTCTATTCTGTATTACAAGTCCCTGTCCATGTTTAACCTCATTGCCTTCTTAAAGTGGAAGGATATTTTGGAAGCGTTTAAACCAGTTGTTTTTTGCAAACAGACTACACTTTACTGGTTTGGTTTTTTCCCCCTATATATTTCTCCTGGCTTGGGCGATTCATCCCAAAATTTTGTGTTTGTCAAGGCCAGTATGGGACTGTGGTGTGAGTTAACCAAGTCTGGGACACATGTGATACAGATTGGTAAGAGACTTGCACCCTTCTGGAGGGGTAACTGGAGGCCAGATGGGGTATCGTAATAAAATCCTGATGTTTAGGCAACTCAAGAGAACTTCAGCTTCAAAGGCTGGACTTGATGACACTGGGGGTCTTTTCCAACTTTAATGATTCCATGATTCCTGTTGATTTGAGGAGTTCCAAACCCTCTAATGAGGTCCTTAACTGAGTGTAACCACCTACTCCAGGATGGTCTGAAAAGCTTTCTACAGAGAGCTATATTAAGGATATTTCCATTAAATACCATGGCAAATCAGACACTCAGCTGATCTGCAGACCCCCAAATTAAGGTACATGAGTTTCTATGCCTTAATCTGTGATCTGAGCCCCACCCTTGTGCAATTTAGAAACCTAATTCTGCAGCACACTGGGTACCATCATCTCCCACTGAAGAGGGGCAAAATCAGTCCCATCACCTTCCAGGTCTGGTCTGAAAGCTCAGATGGGGACAGGAACAATGAAGAGAATTCCTTCTAAATCAGCAAAACCCCTTCTCACCTGGATTTGCAAGTCGGCTGCTGGTTGGTCCAAGAATCTGATAAGGATCTACAAAATTGAGAAAAGGAAGGTTTAAAATCATTTTATGCCAAACAGTTTATTTTTTAACCTTGTAAGGGACAGTGTTTGCTGCCTGATGGGACAGCAGGTCCAACACCTATACAATTCCTCTCTCTGCATTGCAGTATTTGTATGTGTCCTGTTCAAATCTGGCGGGAAGGGACGTATATTTGCCTTCTGTACTGTATTAGTATATATTGTGTATATAAGAGAAAGTCACCCCCAAACAGGATAGTGGCCTCTTTTCCTGTGAGGCCACCTTTGTTTCCCTCTGTGGCACTGCTCTTTCTGTGCCAAAAGAGCCTCCAGAAGAGGGCTGAGAGGGAATGGCTGAACCCTGGAAACGTGGCTGTGAAGAATTTCTTCATGGAAAGGGTTGTCAGGTCCTGGAAGGGGCTGTCCAGGGAGGTGATGGTGTCCCCAGCCCTGGAGGTGTCCAAGGAATGACTGGATGTGGCACTCAGTGCTCTGGGCTGGTGACAAGGTGGGGATTTGGCACAGGTTGGAGATCTTGGAGATCTTATCCAACCTAAATGATTCTGGGATTCTTCTTTGTCACTGGAGACCAGTGAGGGATCTCATGCTGGGGAACCCAACTAGGGTTTGCAGAAGAGCCTGTGTCAGCCACACAATGCCCAACGCACCTCAATATTTTCCTCAAGAAATTCCCTCTGGAAATAAAACTTAGTTTGGCCTGAAGTATGTTTATTTTTTAAAGGGAAAGCTGTGACAGCAGCACAGAAGCCAAAGTGATGGGCTGGAGTCCCTCACTGACATTCCTGTCTCTGGGCTGCCTCGACTCTGGATGGCTCCTCTCAAACAGCCTCAGGTTTTACAGCCAGGAAGATAATCAGGATACATTCCTTATACATTCAAAAAATGTGTGCAGCTCATTAATGGTCCTAAGGACTTACATAAATCATCAGTATATTTCTAGAGTGACTCTCATGGTTGGAAGGCCAGATTAGATAAAACACTGTTTGGGCAAAACTCCGTGCAGTCCTTCCCAGGCAGTGTGTGCATGAGTTAATGAGCTGTAGTCATGTGCCCAGTCTTATTTAGCTATAACAAAAACCAGAATAATGATTTAAAATCCATGTGATAAAAACTGGCTCAGAGACTTCTGAGCTAAGAATATCCCCTAAATCTCTTTTATTTCCTCCTTCTAACCTTTTACTGTTAACAAAAGCCACAACAGACTCAAAATCTCTACAGTGCTTTCCAGCTACCTGTTCAAAACACGGCTGAATCCACACTAAGGGTTTAGGTCCTACCCCATGGATTTGCTGCTTTCAAAACACAAAAGGCACCCATTTTGCATTTTCTCCTCAGTTTCCCAATAGACTGAGAATCCCTTTAACATTCCTGTTGTATTCCAGGAGCCAAATTCAAATAGTTTTCTGTTTGCTGTAACCTATTTTCATTTCTTTGCTCACGCATGTTTTCCTTCTCTGGGATTTCAACTGCTGGGGGGAATATGGGCTTTTGGCATCCTTACCTTCCACCTTTGTACCTAAACTGTACACAGGTATTTATTTTTTTTAAATGGCATTTTCACTCTGTGAGGTTGTCACTGCCTTTAAGCATCACTAAAAGCAATTTTTAGTGGCCAAGGGAGCCTTCAGCTCAGATCCAGCTGTGGAGCCAACTCATACACATCTGGGGTTTTAGTGGTCACCAGCTGGAGATCCCACGAGTGGTCTGAACCAGATGGTGCAGTTTGCTTCTGGATGGCAGGTGAGACCTGTCCTTCTCATCTTGTTCAAGAAACCCCGTCACACCCAGGCACAACTCACAGAAAATGACACCCACCTAACTGGGGACGCTGGTCTTCTGTTTTGGGAACTGTTGATGATGATGGTTGAGTAGCTGAAAATAGAAAAAACCACTTGATTATTTTTTCACTCAGGAAGTTGGACACCAAACCTATGACAGATCATAGGGCCTGGAACTCCTGCTGCTCACCCCTCCACAATGGACCCAAAAAGATTTAGCTTTGCAAGACTACCTTGTGATGGAATTCAGGAAATCTGAGTTGAAGGAAGGCTGTGGCTGCCCAGTGAGCCCACCCAGGCCTGTCCATGCATTGCTAACAGGCTTTCCAGCCCATGCACAGGTAAAATTCCTCAGAAAAAAATTCCTGAGTTGCTGAGGCAACTCCCATCAATTCACTTTGGAGTCTATTCCAGGTTGCCTCAGATGTGCAGATGCTTTTACCTTTTGACTGAGGACTGGGGTGGGTGTGACTCGTCCATGCTGATCTCCTGGCTTGCTCATAAGGCAGATCTGTGGAAGAAAAAAGACACTTATTCATGCAGATATGGCATAAAGTGCTTATGTCCATAAAGGGCACGTTTCTAGGGGGCTCTGGATTTGAAAAATTATTCAACTAGGAAAGATATTCCTTGCTAAAACCTTTATCACCTTTGGTGTCTCTAAAATAACAGCACTACTTTGTCCTCTGCATTGCGTTTTAGAGGTGCCTGCTCTTGTTAGATGTCCAAACTGCACTGAAATAGTTGGTACAAATAATCTTTAGAGACTATATTATATAGAGTTCATCACTTCCAAGGGGTCAGAGCACTCCCTTCAGTCCACTTCCTCAGCCCAGGGCACCAAGGAATGAAAAACATTGACATTATGAAGTATCTCTGTTAGTCTTGCAGGAAAAATCCCCAAAAAGGTGAGAGCTCATTTTTTGCACAAACTGGGCACCACTCCCTCCCAATCTCTGCATGTAACACTGTTTTCTTATAAGAAGGTGGATTTCAGTTGATTTAATGTGCTATTCTTTGCCAGTCTGTTGCTGTCAGCCTTTGAGATCAGTCAAACTTTATAGATTTAGCACTTAAAAATGAAGAAACTAAACCATAAAAGCTTTCTTCATAAAGTAAATACAGTAAATTCAAATGTTTGGTTTACCCTTTGAAATCTTTGGCAGTTGCCTGTGCTTTTCTATGTCTGGCTTTAACACGTTAGCTAAAATTGCTGCCAAAATCAGAGACTTATGTAGCCTGCCCAGAATCTCAGGAAGGCAGCAGTGCCCACCTGGTGGAGCTAAGTTGGTGGGGATGTTTTGGTTCTTAGCACTGCTTTATTTTAGAATTTATGTTTGGAAACGAAACCAGCTGGGAGGCAAAGACACAGCCACAGACAGACTCTGTGCAAGGCAGATGTATCTGCCCATTTCCAAGCACTATGAGCAGAGGTATTGAGTGGAAATAAAATGCAATGTGAAAGTGTCTAAAAAAAAGCGCCTTTAATTCATTTAGACTGCTTGGCTAAAGGAGCAGACTGGCACTCCCGGAATCTCACTCTTCAAAAACTCTGCTGTTGCTGAGATATTGCATTTTCATAGTTCGTGTTCTTGTATCCCTGATTTCTTGAGAACTATTCCACAGCCTTGTCTTTCAGAAATCCCAGGAACTGTGCAAGTGCTCATCTCTGAGCACAGCACTGGTGTGCAGGTGAATTGCTGTAACATGCAGATGTCCTAACCAGGCTGAGATCAACACTGCTATTAACATTTTAGTTTCAGTCAGAGACATCTCATGGCCTAAAGACTTTCCCATCATGGCCTGAAGACTTTCCCATCTGGCAAAAAAAGAATTCAGAATTACTCTTGTCATATTTTCAGGAGGTTGTGAGTTCTGCCTGTACAGAAGGGGACAGAGCTCAGCTGGGGGCTCCTGCTTGTGTCTTGTCCCTGTTGTGCCTTGCCTGGCTGGTTCTCCCCCTCCGCAGCAGACTTGCCAGGGAGATTCTGCTGACACAAGGAACCTATTTTTCCCTCCAGTTCCTCCATTCCCTGCCCAGAAAGATGCTGTGCAATCTCTCCTCTCCTCTCCTCTCCTCTCCTCTCCTCTCCTCTCCTCTCCTCTCTCATTTTTGGGTCCCCAAACTATTAGGCCCCTGTACCCTGGGGTGACTCTGTGGTGTCATGTGCTTGTGCTTGGTGGCACTTGCAGCCTCGAAGCATATTGGGTACAAATTTAGTCCTGTGAGAAAAAGGTTTTGCCTCTTCACACACCAGAAGATGATTTTTTGACTAAGCCCTCTCCACGAAAAGAAGAATCCAGTTATCAGCCCCTCTTGAAAAAGTGCAAAATTCCAACTTTTATTTCAGTGTCATGCCTTGATAAACATGTCTCTGTTCTAGATAAGTAGATCTGTTCTTGTCCATGAGATATTAGTACAACATGTCCTTATCTTGGAAAGATCTTTTCTGGGAATGCTCCTGCTTGGTGGGACATGTAGACAATCCCATATCAGGTCTCGCTGAGCTCCCAACAGGCCTCATTGTATTTATTACTTTCAGCTTTCTGAAACTTCATGTTCTGTTGTAAAGGTGACTGAAGAAACCCTCCTTTGTCACTGCAGCTCATGGCAAGCCCTGCTCATTTCCCATTCTCTATTGTAGTGCCTTAACAATGGTAATGTTTAATTACTTTATCCAGAATTGCAGCCTAGAATTTGGCTAATTCCCACTGGACATTATTTATTCCCCCCTCCTCATTTTTGACCTTTTTCATGTCATCAAGTGACTGTCCCCAGGGTCTGCTATTGCTCTCACATGAACGGTGCTTTGTTATGGAAAAACTTCTTTGCAATCTACTTGAAATGTGACATTTAGCTGAAAGGCAGGCCACGGAACAAGCCAACAAAACAGTTTCTTCAAAGAAAACTGAATTTCTGCACAAAAATTCTGACCTTGAGGATGTCTGTCAACTTCCAATTGGAAAAGATAAAATAAAACAATACTTCCAAAATGTCAGGGGAGTTGTTTGCAGCAAATGGTCAGTTAGGAGACTCTGCTCTGCACAGAAGAACAGAGACACCCTATCCAAGCTGCAATTCCCACCAATAGCTGTGTAAACACAGAAAGACGTGGCAGTAAATTTTGGGTTATGTGTCATTTTAAACATGGTTTAGATAAAAAAGCTGAAATCAGGGAGCTCCCCATGTCTGATATGTGGTTTAGAACCTTCAGAGAAAACTAATATTTTAGTTTCCCATTGCAAGTCAGTATGGAACCAATATTGAAATCACAGAACTTCTCATGGGTGAAAAAATCCTGGTTTTGCTCAAGTCCAGTGGAAAATGCCATAAAACAGAGTCATTCCAGCCTTTGCCTGAAATCTTCTCACTGGTGTGGCTATTTCCTGCAGAACACCCAGGTCCCTCATATTTCTTTCCCTTGGGAACCCCTGAAGGGTTTGGGTATCTGGATTTACATTGCTCTGCTTTGTCTTCTTATCCACGTCCACGCCACCATTCCCTGGGGGCTCCTGTATCCTGCACCCATGAGGGACACTGCCTGCTTTAATGTCTCATGAAAATGCCTGGTTGGTTTTTTTTTGCATATTCTTTCTTCTAACACTGAGACTAAGCAGGTGCCTCGTGACCCTCTTTATTTAGAGAATTATATCATGTTTCCTCACGCCCAGACCTTGCTTTGAACAATTTCGAACGTTTATATCTTTCAACGCGCTCGAAAGATTTTCCACATTCCTGTGGCTTTCCCCTTCTGATCCTGCAAATAGGCTTTTTGATAAGGGATGATTCACCAGCTTTCCAGGCAAGGCTACACTGCTGCTTTACGTAATGGCACAGTCAGATTTCCCATAAGATCCTTCACCGTGTTTCTTCATCTGTTCACTTTTGTCACTACAGCAGTGGCTGTCACTGTGCCAGAAATAAAGATTATTGTGTTAAGTTGTTCCTTCATGAGTGAAGAGGCCTAATTTGAAGTCAGTAAGATATGCAAACAACTTGTGTCTTGTATTGTATTTATCAACTTGTATTTCCAGTTGTTATACATGGACAAGTCATTTCTCTCTAATGAGAGTCCTGGGCGCCCGTGCAGAAATCTTTTAGAGGGATCTCTGCTTCCATGTAATGACAAAATCATAGAATCATAGAAGTATTGGGTTGGCAGGGATCTTAAAAATCTTATTCCAACCCCCTGCCATGGGCAGGGACACCTTCCACCAGCCCAGGGTGCTCCAAGCCCCATCCAGCCCAGCCTTGGACACTTCCAGGGATCCAGGAGCAGCCACAGCTTCTCTGCCCAACCTGTGCCAGGGCCTGCCCACCCTCCCAGGGAAGGATTTCTTTCCAGTATCCCATCTAGCCCTGCCCTCTGCCATTCCCCCTTGTCCTGTCTCTCCATCCCTTGGAAATTGTCTCTCTCCATCTTTCTTGGAGCTCCTCCAGGTCCTGCAAGGCCACAGTGAGGTCCCCTCAAAGCTTCTCCTCTCCAGGCTGGACAATCCCAGCTGTCCCAGCCTTCCCTCCCAGCAGAGCTGCTCCATCCTCTGGCCATCCTGGTGCCTTCTCTGGCCTCTCTCCAGCAGCTCCATGTCCTTGCTGTGCTGGCCCCCAGGGCTGGAGGCAGCTCTGTAGGTGGGGTCTCACCTGGGGGGCAGAGGGGCACAATCCCCCCCCTGTCCTGATGCTCACCCTGCTTTGGATGCAAAAATCATTTATATGCCATTTCTAAGTTCTGTATAAAATTTAATCATGTCCTCTTCCCAGCTATTAATAATTAAGCACCCATAACTTCAGATGTCTATTTAGCCTTGGTGACAGGCTGATTAGTTGGTTCTTCATTTGTTTCTCATATACTGATTTAAATTCTATTGTAAATATTGCAAATGCCAAGTGCCAATTATATGCACTGAATCCACCTCTTCTTTTTTAGTCACTACTAGAGGAAAATAAATGTAGCAGAAGAGCTTCTTCTCCAAGAATCTGAGCAGGGTGGATTTGATGCCATAATGGCCTGGCAGTTGTTTCCTTATCTGTCTTTTCTAATTAGCAATTAAAATATCTACAGATGTGCATATATATATATATGTATACAAGTGTATATAAAGTAGGTTCTTGGGATTATCCTGGATTATGCACTAGAGCATAGATAAAATACTTGCTATCCAAATCTCCCTGTTTTTAAGGCAAAAATTTATCATTCCACAGCAGTTTAGTCAATTCAAATGCATGTCCCTTCAGAACACTTGGATTTATGTATTTCCTTTAAATTTATTATTTTGCTGCAACTCCACTTGATGTCTCACAGTACTTCATTATTGGAAAAGCAAATATCCAGACTAGGCCATTTTTTGGGGCATTTTTTTGTGGTGAAGGGTGATGTGAAGAAAATTTTCAGCTTCATAGCCGTGTCCTCACCTTCTTTAATTATTCCCTTTAGCTTTTCACAAACCAGCACATCCCACAGTACTTTCATGGGCTTTAAATATTTGAGCAGTAAGAACTTTCTTATGTTTTGATTTTACTTAAGTCTCTTAAACTCACAATGGATGTCATGGGGTCTGTTTGCCTCGAACATAAATAAAAAGATAGCAGGAGAAACATATATCCTGCATTTTTAGTGTTTTCCCCCACTATATTTCAAATAGGATTATAAAAGAGGGGATTTTTGCCTCGTTTTACAGAGAACTGAAGTACCTTGGAAAGTGGCTGTGCTGGGACAATGCAACAGAAGAACTGAACAGAGCTCAGGTCTTCTGATTCTTGGTGCTTTAGACAGTGAATAAAGTTGCTTAAAAGAGAGATATGTGGAAGAAACAGACTTATTAGACTGCTCTATTTAATCAACTCATTCTACACAATTATATATACACACACCAATATAAATATGTGTATATATACTATATGTGTGTGTTCAAAATATAGCCCAATATTTATGAAGAGGGAATTAAAGGAGGAAAAGAACGAGGTGGTTCAAGAGGTAAATGAGTAAGACAACAGGATACAAAAGTGGGTCATTTTTCATACCTGGCCTGGTTGTAATTCTTTGTGTTGCTTCTGGATAAACTGATGTATTTGGAAAAATAAAAGTGGCACCTCCTAAAGAGAAAGAAGACAACATGACACCTAAAGATTCATTTCCACAGTCCCTAAATCCACTGATGCTTTCCCTCCTGTAGTGTGTCTGAATAAAAACTATGAATATTTTTTTTCTTAACACTGTTATATAAAGTTCATTCTGATAGTCTTTACACCTATATAAATCCATTCAAATCCCTGGATAAAACTCTGCAAAATCTGTTTTTAAGGAAGGACAGGGAAGTTCAGGAAGTCCCTTCTACCTTCACCACAATCACCTCCACCTGGGCAGGTGGCTTTGTATGTTCTGATATAAAACTTCTTTGCCATTCCCCAAACAGGTTCATGTTTTCAACAGAGACTTTTGGGTCAGACCCTCAGAAATGTCATTTGCAGAGTGCTAAAATTAAAAATATTGATCTTGATATAGAAAATAGTCAACAGTACCCATTGAAATTGCTCTACCTACACCAATGACCCTCTCTAGGCACTTGAAAAGGGTCACAAGGATTTGTGCAATTACTGCTGACTTCAAGAATGTTTTTCTAACTCTTTTGTGGGCCACTGAAAATTGAGCAGCTAATTTTCCCTGTGCTGATGATCAGCATGTGATTATTCCCACTCCCAATGACAGAGACAATCTTATTTTGGTGAAATGAATGTCAAAATATCATTGTCAGTGCACATATATAGAAAAAGATAACACACAGAACTGCTGAACAACACTTGGATATCTATATGTGGAAGCTGCTTGGTGAATTAGAATCTCAAAAGCCAGAGATGGAAAAGGCCATCGAGTTCATCTATTTTTAAACAGGACTTAAGGCTTATTCCAAACCACACCAAAATAAATGGAAATATTTATTAATTTGGTTGCCTTTGGTGGGGTTTGCAGCAGGCCTACAGCCCACGGGAGGGCTTTGTGTTTGCCACTATCCCTAGTGGCAAACCTCTCTTCTCAGGGAGAGATCTTTAATCCAGTGAATTTTGCTGGAAAACTCACTCACGGTGAAAAACTAAATAAAATATGAAAGAAGCACTGCAATCCAAGTCTTGTTTGCTTTTTCTTTTGCATTATCCTCTGTATTATCTTTTTCATTTCTCATAAAGAATTGTTATTTCTGGTCACTGTAGGTAACTAATACCCTCAGGCATGATCATGCAATATTCCAAACATCTTTAGTCAGCATGTATAACATACTGTATGTACAATTCCATGCCATCCTCTGTTGCACAACTGTTAGACATAAAGATATAATGTATTCTGAATTATTTTCATAAATATTTTAAGCCACATCCTGAAAGACAGATGCTTTTGAGGCATGTGTCATTCTCCTACCTACACTCAACAATTTTCTGGGACAAATCAACAGAAGGGTGAATACCAACAAAAATCATTTTACATTCAGATCAGACTTAGTTGAGATTACACCACCAAACTTAGTGGGATTTCCAGCTCACACAGCTAGAAAATGAGATGATCTAACAGCCTAAATAGCAATTTTATTGACTTATACAGTATTTGCTGCATGGGAGGAGAGACATCCACATTCACCAGAGCCCAAAACACTTAGGCAAGTGCTGGAGCACCTTTGAGCTCCAAGAGGCTTCTGGGGATCCATGGAGTGGATCTGACAGCACAATGAGACAGAATGAGAAAAAAGGTCCTCAGAGAAAAGCATAAAGGCCCCAAACCTGAAGTTTATGGTGAGGCAGGGACGCCATTCTCTTGCAGGACACAAGAAATTATCAGCCAGGAGACCATTTTTGCACCATCTGGCCCTGCGTGGTCCCACCTTTTCTCTGTGTGTCTGTGCATGAAACTCACACACACAGCAAGGAGAGGACCTTCTTGTCTCCCTCCTGCTTTACCACCTCCATTTCTCAGCAAGCAACCCATAAAGAGGAATCCTGTGCTTTCCAAAGATGACCTATAGCAATGGGAGCAGTGCCAGCATTACCTGTGTTTCTAGCATGCATTAACCGTGGAGAGTTTTGTAAGGCCTTATCAACATCATCTGAAGTCAAATGTGGAAGAGGAGCTACAAAACAAAACAAAAAGCAACACCAAAACGTAAAAAAAAATAAATTGTGAATTATCTTTTTTTTTCTTTTTTTAAACCATATTTTCCCCTGTCAGGATCGGCTGAATGAGTCTGTGGAGAGTTCCAACCTGCACTTTGGAGGGAGGTGTGTTTGCCACAGCTTAAACCAGGGCATTCATTTATTCCACATTGAGAATGCCCAGAATTTCTGACTGGTTTTCTGGCAGTGTGCGTGTGGAGGAGACTGCACCGCACTGGTGTTGCAATGCTTGTTGGTTTTTCTCCCTAAAAACCATCTTTGTTTTAACTCCTTAAACCTGCAAATTTTCCTCAAGCTCAAGTGAAATCACTAGTCCCTTCTTTCCCTTTGAAATGCCAACCATGCACTACAATCAATTTGAATTTGGACTCCAGGGACTGTTCCTTTTTTCCCATGAATTTACAGGATTTTAATTCAATTCAGTGAAATCTCCCTGATCCTACTCAGAGAGCAGCAAACTGCTGCCAGTCCTTTAAATCATGCCTGGAATTCGCTTTATGAATCAATGTTTGCACTCTTGTTTAGCATCCTCACCATTCAAATGGAAAGAAATGGGTATGTGACCAGAAAAAACATTAGCACTGAATCCCATATGATTTTCTTCCTACAGTATCCCAACAAATGTGTTGAATTTCAACTTGATTTTTCCCTGAGATGGATATGTAGAAAGATTCTTTGATGAACATGAGCAACAGCCAACTGAAATTAATGGGAATCTTTCCATCGAACTCAAAAGGCTTGGGGTCGTTGTTCTTAGGAACAGCAACCTTTGCAAACCCAGTGAAGTGACCACGAAATCTAAGAGTGGTGCCAACCACAGACCGACCGCAGGCTCTACCACGGCGACGGAGAGCTGGCTTACTCTCTCTGAGGTAGTGTAGGTGTGACAGGAGGATATCTGCATTGTAGCTCGGGGTGAGTCTCTGGAAGTCATCTTTGGTCATTTTGCAGAGCTCCTTCCCATCGATGTTCTGGAACAACAAGATGTCCACGTCTGGGAGGCCGTACTCCTTCACCGCCCACTCCAGCCACTGGCGCACGTGGTCTGTGCTCCATAACGTGGGATCTGGGGGTGGCACAAACCATGGAATTAGGTGGGAAAGGATGAGTGTCGATGCACTGGACCAGTGCAAAAGAAATGCAGACCACAGTCCAACTGGAGACACCTTAATCCCCTGTTTACTGCCTGCTGGAGATGCATGAGGAATTAATTTGGCGTGTTGAGTGCGAGGGAGAATAACTGCCTGGGAAAACTGTTTGGGAAGAGCTGGGAGCTGAGTGTTAACAAACCCTCTGCTGCTGAATGAGCTCCTCTAGTCTAATTCTTGTGTCTCGTTAGTTTTATCCACTGATTAACAGAGGTTTCTGGCCCACCAACAGCACTGCAACTCGCAGCTGAACAATTTTCAAAGCTCTCTGTTGAACTTGTGTCTTTGCTCAAGTGGAATTTCCACTGGTGTCAGATCTGCTCTTTCTTGGGTGTAGGCTAAGCCAGCACTCCCAGGTTTGGTTGGTTAGTTATTCCATCAAACGGAACAAGTCATATTAAAGTATTCTGCATTTTCTCTCCTAGGCTGTGGGGCTATACTGGAGTACATTGCTACACCTCTGTGGGTTTTTACTTAATACCTGCAGAACTGGCAAAACCATCTGGGGAAGAAAAATAAACCGCCAAGGACTAGTCCAGATTTTCAGCAAAATGTTTTAGAATGAATCCTTAATTTTAAGTCTTTCTTCCCCCTTTACATTCCTCCCTTTCCATTTCTCTTCCATTCTACTTTTTGCTGTTCTTGAGTAAAGACCCAACAACATGTGCACATTCCCACAACAAGAGACAACTCCTACCATGAAGAATTTATACCTTTCTCAGAGAAAATATCAAAGCTAGGAGGAAACAAATTCAAGTGTTTCTGCCTTCCCACCTGAATGACTCTGTGATTCTGTGATACCATGAAGACTGAGAATGGAGCACATGGGGAGGTCAACTGGCTTTTGTCCATCACATGGAAGTCTGGATGACAGCTTAAATAGCTTTTCTATGGCTTAATTTCGGTGCCATTCCCTCTCTTTTGACTGTTCAGGGTGGTCTGAAAGAGGTGGAGACCTCTTTCCACAGGGAATATTGAGAGTGCCATGCTGTTACTCACTCCCAGTCCTTTACCCATTAGTGCCTCCCCTTTTCGGATGCTTCTCTCCATATTTTAACCCTTGGGTTTCTCTGTTGTCTGAATTTCACCAAAAAACCACTTAAAAGAATGCCTCCCGCTGCCTCCATCTGGTATGAAATATGCAGCAAGCTAGAGGGATGCAAGGCTGGTGGCAAACCCAGGGTGTGGATGGGATTGCCCACACCTACAACACAGAACTCTCACAACTACATTCAGTTTGCTTTGAGGGAAACAACCAAACACCAGGAAGTTTCTCAAAACATTTTGATTATGCCTAAAAGCTTCTTATTTATGATAACTAGAATAAGAAAGTCACCACAACTGACAAATGACTTTCTGATTTCTGAGCTTTGCCACGTGAACTGCACACAGTCTATGCAGTAATCAAAACCTACTGATTTTTACCCATTTATTTATTCCAGTGACTTAAAAATACCAAGGCTGTGACTGTGACCATGTTGTTCTTTGACTGTCACTCAAACCCACCTTAAAACACATTTTTAGGGATACAGTAAATAAAAAATACCTTGCTGAGCTAACTATGCTAAGGGTTACTATTAGACTTAAAACCAAAAGTGCCATACACCAGGCAGGGAAATATTTCAGAAGAACATTCAAATGTCATGTATTTCAGTGTGGTCTCCTTCCAATTGTTATGCAGGTCACCACTCTTCTGCCTTCAGGACAGAATTGACACCACCATTGCAGAGGACACTGCAACAGATTTGTCCACACCTATCTTGACAAATAACTGAAATAATCACAGCTTGCAAAATTGGCCACAGTCAGTACTCTTGCATATCTTAGCAACTGAAAAACTGCAAGAATATTAAGCAACAGAGCAGGGGCAGAAATATTTCAGATAGGCACATCTCTGCTGCAGAGGAACCAGCAGCAAAACACTCCCTCCTGGCTGCAGGTGTGTTTATCCTGGGTATACCCAGTGGTTTGGGAACACCCGCAATTGGTCTCTGATTTTGGAGATAGGTCTGCTAATTATTTTGCAAGCCAATCTTCCAGCAGAGGTTTGTTTGGAGGGCAAGAAGCGAATGTGCCTTCTTGGTCCATTAACTGCTGCATGCCACGGCCAAGCCTGCCAAGGCTAACCAGGAATTTCTCAACTGGGCTCTAATATTGCAATGGAGTTGTCAGTTTGCTTATTAAAGTGTTTTACCCTGCCCACACTCAGGGGATAACACAGAGAAATGCTTTTACTGCTCATGTAAACAGCACATGTGTTTTCCATGTGCTGGGGGCAGTTTGGTCTTTGCAGGGATTTCATGTGCTGCAGTGATCCTTTCTCCCACACACTCTGCACCCAGCTAGTCCATGGCTCAGGAAATGCAAGTGGCTCTTTCTTTTGCCCACTTTGGGGTGAAATCATCCAAAAGGAGCTAGAGAAGTGAGATAAGATCTGAATGCCTTTCCTCAGCCAGTCCTGCTGCTGAAATGGTGGTATTTCCCATCTCCTTCTCTCAATAACCCTGGGAAATTACTTCTCTTTTCTTCCCAATTGCCGTTTTTGCCCAAATCTTGAATAATCTGGGCAAACTGGAGGGAAATGCATTTTTTTTCAGCTTGACATTTTCACGTAGAGGGTCTAACCTGCTGGCACGATGACTCTCCGTTCATTGGTAGTCATGTTTGGGGGTGGAACGTGCTTCTCTTCCATGTAGTTCCCATAGTTCATCCCAACACTGTCTGAACCACTGACCATTTTGCCTCCTTTTGCCACGCTGCAGTCATCAGGAGAATTCCTAGACAGAGAAGAAAGGTGTGTTTCTCTTATTATTCCAACCTCTACTAATATCCTCAGCAAATAATCACCTTGAACGAAATGGAAAAACAGGATTCAAGCACCAGGGTTGGGCTGCCACTGGAAAACTCAGTACCTACCACCCAGTGACTCTGCTGATCCCTTCAGCTGCTTCAGGAAAAACAGCCACATTCAATGGACCATGCATTTTTTATTAGCAAAAGATCAGGCTTTTATATGTCTCCAAACCCATAAACACTAATGATTTACTCCCAGGCACCAACACAGAACGAAGAGTTTTTCATGAGCTTGCTCAGCCTGGTGGCTGCATTTGTCCTTCCAAACATCTCACAAGCAACTAGGCAAAGACAGAGATGCATTTAATGCATATTTTTGGAGGGCAAGCTATTATTAGTTGCCACTGTCCAAGCTTGGACATCTTCCCATCTCCACTGCCATCATCGTTTCACGTGGGCCAGGCTCAGCTGCACTTTATGTCATGCAATGTAGACACGTTTCCACGCATGGCTCACAGAAAGGGAACATTTGCCAAAGCCATGATCCCAAATACCACACACATGACTGGAAAAACCTTTCAGCTCCTGCCTAGCACGGTCTCCATGGTACTGTAGTCAAGCAATGGAAATCTGTAGAGGATCTGCAACCAGACACCTCTTGCTTTTTGGCTTCGCTTTCTGAATAGAGTCTTTAGGTTCAACATCCCACAGGGGGTTCCCTAATGGCATTTTAATTGCATCACAGTTTTCTTTCTGGCAGACACAGACATATTTGTCCCTTAATTTAATGTCTACAACGTGTTTCATCAGAGAGAGAAAAATGGTTACAAAAAAATCCAAATAAAGAACACAGCCATGGGGAATACCTTGAAATGTAAAGAGGCTGTTTGGCAAAGGAAGGAAGGTGTTAGTTGGCTTTTGGGTTTTTTAGTGATACTTCATCACTAACAAGCTTTCTTTTAGTCCTACCATTTAACTCCTGAAGCTGTACTATGGTCTTCCTGAAAAAGAAGCAAGTCACAGAATCATAGAATAACATAATCATAGAAACACAGAATAGTTTGGGTTGGAAGGGACATTAAAGATTATCCAGTGCCACCTCCTGCCACGGGCAGGGACACCTTCCACCAGCCCAGGGTGCTCCAAGCCCCATCCAACCTGGCCTGGGACACTTCCAGGGATCCAGGGGCAGCCACAGCTTCTCTGCCCAACCTGTGCCAAGGCCTGCCCACCCTTCCAGGGAAGGATTTCTTCCCAATATCCCATTTATTCCTGCCCTCCTTCAGCTTAAGTCCATTGCCCCTTGTCCTGTCACTCCAGGTCCTATTGAAAAGTCCCTTTCCAACCTTCTTATAGCCCCTTTAGGAGCTGGAAAGTGCTCCAAGGTCTCACTGGAGTCTTCTCCAGACTGAACAATCCTGAATCCCTCCGCCTGTCTCCATAGCAGAGGTGTTCCAGCCCTGGGATGACTTTAGTGGCCTCCTCTGGACTCTAAGGCAGGTTGTGATGTTTCATTTGCTTCCAAATAATTTTCAACCTAGAGAACCAAGAGACTCTCCAAAACCCACACTGCTCAAAGTGTTTTTCAGGTTCTGTCCCTTGAAATGTGTTTAACCCAAGCCCTCTCACTCTCCCCAGCTTGGGAATTCCAGTGGAAATCACTGCAAGTGTTGGGCAGCAACATCACCACCACTGGTCACAATGCAGGTGTCTTCCCAAAAGAGTTTTGCCATTATTTGAGGGCAAAAGAGGGCAAATCATGTACAGTTTAGACCAATCTCTGCCCAACACACCTCAAAAGGATGTGGCAGATATTTTATCTCATGCCCAAGAGACTCAGTTCATTGTTCAGCACTCCTGATTTCATGCAACTTTAATTCTCACATATGTGCTTAAAAAAGGTAACTAGCACTTGGTGTAAATTTTAGATACTAAAAATACATTTTACCTATATCAGGGTTTTTTTCTCTATGCAGTGTTTCTACCAATTTCGCCCTTAATTAAAGAAAAAATCAACAGCTGAAGGCTTTCAGTTTAAAAAAAAATTATATCCCAGAAACCATTCAGGGGGCACTGTCATCTTCTTTAGGAGAAGGATCAAGGCCTTGAGTGTTGCCTGGGAAATGTTGGCTTCACCTGCCTTTTTCAGGGGGGTTCTGAACATATTACCTATGAAATGTGCCCTGTGTAAAGGCCCTGAAATTGCTTTGTCAGCCCCAGGACTGAAGAAAAACCATGAAGGAAGACACTTGTCCTTGAGAGGAGAGGAATTCAGCCTTTCCTCTTCCAACCAGAGCACTTGGGCACTATTCTCTCAGGTTGAATTTTACTGTCTTGCTCCACACCGCTAATTTTAATCCTGGGCTGCAGCTATTTCTGTCAAAACAAAGCAAGTTTTTCTTTTGGACATAAGCATTGAAAAAAGAGATGTTGTGATGATTCCTTGTGACTGAAATGCTGTATTTTTCTATTTACCATGGTATATATGGTATATATATATGCATAAATGAGTCTGCACGCTAAATCATGTATATTTGGAAACATCCTCCACCTCCTTCCCTTATACCTATGCAGATGTGCACCCTGAATCCCCAAAGCAATTATGTTCCAAAGAACTATTTGGCCCATTCACTGACTTTTTAGGGATGTTTTTGGGAAACAGAGAACTAGCAGTGTGCTTTAATCTATTTGGCAGAGCTACTTTATTTTGTATTTCTTTCTGGGAAGAGGAACTTGGGATACAGGGACCCCAAAGTCTTGCTGCTGATGTGAAATACCCCATCAGCACAGCCCACGTCACTTGTAGAGGCAATTGTGCATTAAAAACACTCTTGTAAACACTGAACAGCAAATGATGTGAGAGATCCAGTAGCACACAACTTTTGGCAACACGACAGGGCTTCTGAGATGGTTTTCTGATGTGAATATAAACACACAGGGGTGGGGAAGAAGATCATAAATAAGTCATAACTTTTCATTAAAATCCAGAAGCAGATGGCCAAGAGTTTTGTCCCATGAGCTCACTGGGTGGACAAGAAAATCCCCCATTCATCAAATCTCCTAAGACCATGCTTAACTTTGAGCACTTAAGCAGCTCCATGGGACTAACAGGACTACTCAGGTACTTCAAATGGAGTGTGTGCTCAAAACCACTGAGCCAGGGCTTAATTCAACTGCCTGGAACAACTTCTACGGGACAGAAAGCAAAACTGAAAATGCAAGCAGACACCAGAAAATGGTATTTCTAGTGCCCAGAACAACAAGAGAGTGATTGTCTACAAAGGGGGTTTTTTAGGAGTTTCTGTGAGCCTGCTTTATTTCTGAGCCACCCGGAGAGCAGCTTTTGGAAAGAGTGCCCAGGGTAAAAGGGACAGCTTTGCAGTGATTCATCCTCAGCTCCAGGTCTGAAATGAAACCCAAGATGTTTTTCTTTGCAGCTGCGTGTTATTTTTACCCTTTGTAAATATACCGTGTTACACCTGGAATTTACCAAAAAAAATAATAATAATTAAAATCTAAAAAGGAGGAAAGGCTTCAGACAATCATGGTACCTGAGAACAGTCCTGAGCTTTTTCAGCTCTGATTGCTGATAAATGTCTGCTGAGAAAGTATTTCCCCACGGGCCCTTGGACCTGGAAGCCTCACCTTTATACAGGGTTACTTAAAACTGAGCTGATTTGATGGTTAAATTTATCACCCACTCCTACTGAAGCTGATTGGAGTTTTGCCAGCCATTGACTCTGATGAAAGCAGATGTAAGTTCATAAATAAGTGTATGAAACACATTTTTTCCTCTTCGCTGTGCTACTATTTTCCCTGTCTGACATAAAACACCTGCATTGGGTTAAAATGCAAGGTGTCAGAGAAATGCAGATTAAGAACCAGCAAAATTCTGCATGATCTTTGTGACATTCCCATAATACAAACTCCTCTTTTTAATATTTCTGAAGCTCACAGGGAAATAAATAAATAAATAAGAGAGAGAGAGACCAGAAATCTACACATGTTTAGAAGTTTATTTAATAATCCAAGCTTGGATAACTTTCTTATTTATAGAAGAGGGATCTTGGGAGGGTAGAGCAGTGTAAGGATGTCTTTGAAGAGCTTTCCATGCATGGTCTCCATGCAATCCATGCATGGACAGGTCAGAGGATGCACTAAGCTACCATGAACTTTTCTTCTGTGAGTGAACAAACCATGACACTGTCCAGCTGGATGAAGATTCCTCTCCTCTCCCAGTGATCAGAGAAAAAGGGGAATGGCCCCAGCAGGGCTGCAAAGTTCCCACCCTGTCCTTACACACAAGAGGGAGAGTTCCACAAACCAACTCCCTGCCATAATTGGGGCCAACATTTGCAAATTTGTGTTTAGCAAAAATGACAGCCTACAATGGTCAGCTCATACTGAGGGCACTGCAAAGCATGTTCAGGCTCACCTCCATTCACTGCAACTACCCAGGTTGTAGTGATTTTGGTCAGTGCTTATCCCCCAAAAAGCAGGTTGTCACTGGAAAAGTGGCCTATGAAGAAAAACCCCAGAACTCCTCTGAGATTTCTTATTTAGAGGTACAGTGGGGACAGCCCAACCCTGGTGAGATGGACCTGCTGCTTCCCAGCCACTGGAGCAGGAGCAAAACCCCAGGAGCTGCTTCCCTGGTGATTTCCATGGGTATGAAGTGAGACTCTGAAAAGAGCTTCCAGAGGGGATATCAGAACCCAAACACTTGCTACAGAATCACAGAATCTTAGAAATGTTGAGTTGGAACAGACCTCATAGATCATCACATCCCACCCTCTGCCATGGGCAGGGACACCTTCCACCAGCCCAGGTTGCTCCAAGCCCTGTCCAGAATTGCTCCTGCCCTCAAAAATGCTGCCTGAAAGGAAAACTGAGGTTTCACTTTCCCTTCCAAGGCTTTTTGTGAAAGCAAAGTCTTCTCAGAGGACCCCAGCATGACAAAGGCATGAAAATTCCAGAAAATGCACATAGATTGAAATATTCCTGGGATGTTCACAGGGCTCTTGCCCAACTGCTCAGTGAATTGGGCTGGGGAGCTGCTTCTCCAGCAAGCACATAAATGAGTAAAGAAATGAGTGGGTGGGTAAAACCTGATTCACTCCTCCATGTGTGGTGGCTGTGGGAAGGGGATGACCAGGGGGAGAACAACCTGCTGGGGTCTGTGGAAGGCAGGGAAGCCCCTAAGGACACACATCAGTGGGTACAGATGGCTTAAAAGTGATGCTGAAGCCACAGTGACAGACTGTTTATATTTGCTATAAGGTGTCAAAAGCAGTACTAAGGAGACTGAGGAAAAGAAAAAAAAATATATATTTTAGGAATAAATTCTTCCCAGAAAGGGTGATAAGGTATTGGTGGTGGAGAGCCCAGCCCTGGAGGTGTCCATGGAATGACTGGATGTGGTACTCAGTGTTTTGGGATAGGGGACAAGGTGGGGATCAGGCACAGGGTGGACTTGGTGGTCTCAGAGGTCTTTTCCAACCTTTGTGATCCCAGGATTCTGTGAAAACCAAAGTCCTCCCGGGGCCACCCATTCTTAGAAGAGCACAGCTCCGTGTGGGGCTATGCAGGGGCAACCAAGGGGGTTCAGCCCCATGCAAACACAACCCTTCAGCACGCAGAACAAGGGGTGTTCCTGCTGTGTGGGGTGCTCAGGGTTCCATGGGGCTGTCCCAGGGGTCACTCAGAGGTGTCACATCGAGGTGTCCCTGCTTCCTTCCTCCAGCCAAAGAAGAAAGCCACCACCACATGCCAACACACACAACACCCTTGGCTTTCTGCAAGCGAAACAGAAGGTGCTTGTTTATTGAGCTGTACACGCAGCAACCTCTCACTTCCAATCAAACTAGGACTTTTGCTAATTCAATCTTTTCCTTTTCTTCTCCCCTTCTCTTTCCCTGGCTATCTTGCAGCCCACAGCTGCTCCAGGCCTTAAGGCCATCATGGCAAATTAAGGCAGTCAGCGTCTGGCTCACTAGAGGCCAGTCAAGCTATAAATATTACCAGCCTGGCTCTTTGTGTTCACAGCGTGGGGAAACAGCTGGTTTAAGTTTGACTGCACGTTGTCATTTCTCCATTAGTGCAAACACTTCAATATTTCTTACGTGTCAGGTTGGAGTGAAGAAAGGGAAAGAAGGGAAGGGGGTCACGAGAAGCCAAAGCTAAGAAATGATGTGCTGTATATACATAATTTACAATTAGATTGCTGCCTGGGAGAAGGCTGAAGTCTGACATGGTGATAGCGAGGCCAAAGCCACAATGACTTCCCAGTTGGCCTATAACTTTCAGGACCTATTTTCTCTTGTTTTTCTTTTATTATTTTTATAGAAATTCTATTACAATGGTAATGGATTACATTTCTCAAATTGTATTTCATTTCAAGAGCTTGTAAGACTGTTGTATTTGTGGTTTCGTGAAATATGAAATACCAGGAGATGGGGCCCTTCCCAAACCACATGTGCCTTCTCTTGTGGGCAGGGATCATATAGAAAGTTAGCAAAGTAGGGCATGCCAGGCATAAACAGAAGTGACATCTTGTATGGAAACCATAATCCCCCGTGTCTGTGCAATGTCTGCTGATTTTCATGATTAGCATTATGGGGCTGACGGGTGCAAAATGGTAAAGCCAGTGATTATCCCCTTTTCTTACCTTCTGTTTTGTCTTAAAACTCCATCCCCAAACTTGAACTACTGAACAGCCCCACTGATGCTACCCTGATCAAAATAAAACACCTACCAAAGAAGGGGGAGAGGAGGCAGGGACAATCTACCCAGTGGCAGTGCCCATAGAGGGGACACCACAACCACCAGCTCCAAATGCTCCAGACACAGTAAATCCTGCACTGGAAATAAAGAAACAAGGATAGCAACAGCCATAAATAATGCCAGTGATCACAACTCTTGTGGGGTCCTACGGCATTATTTGAAAGCAGCTTTTGTATTTCACCTTGCTTGAAATCCAGTGGTCAATCCAAAGTGTATCCATGCCAATTATGAAAGAGCCCATTATCCCAGAGTGGAAAGCTTCTCAGCCAGCACCTGCCAGCCCAGCACCCCCCAAAAAGCTCCAGGAAAAAAAAAAAAGCACTTATAATATTAGTGAGCTGAGTTTGTTTTTCTCCCTGGCAACGTGTTTGCCCCGAGGATGGAGCCAAACCATGCACACACACGTAAGTGCTGCTGCTAAGCTGGTGGATTTTCAGAGCAAATAGGAACTTCTCGAAGTAGTCACACACGGAGAAGATCCTGAATTTGCAGTTTTTCCAGTTTGGTTGGCAGCCACTCCACCAACCACCCAGTGAGTGGGGAAAGAGATTATCAGTCTGAGATAATTAATGTCTTTTTACCCAAGATGAAATGATACTTTACATAGGGAACCCCAACAAGGGCATGAGGAAAGTCATCCCCTTCAGCCAGATGCCCCAGCTTTGCTGGGGACTGACAAAGGGGCTGATTCAAACCCTGCTGGAGACAGAGGAGAGAGCCCCATTGACTGCAGTGGGGTTTGGACCATGGCTGTTGTTTAGTCTGAGCTGAGGTTTCCCAGGAATACCAGATGTGGAAGGGATGGCACCGCTCCCCCGCCACAGGGTTGTGCTCCAGGGGTGGAAAAAGCCTTGCCCTTGAAAAACAAGTGATGTCAGGGTGATTAGTGCAGCTCAGCCCTGTCTATCCACATGCTGGACATGCAAGGTGGGGGTCAGGAGGACGGTGCCAGGCTCTGCTCAGTGACAGGATGAGGATTAGTGGCCATAAGCTAAAACACAAGAAGTTCCACCTCAGTATGAGGGAGAACTTCTTTCCATGGAAGTGGCAGAGCCTGGAAGAGCTGCCCAGGAAGGGCAAGGACTCTCCTTCTCTGGAGACATCCCAAACCCACCTGTGTCCCTGTGTCACCTGCTCCAGGTGAGCCTGCCTTGGCAGGTGGGTTGGACTGGATCTCCAGAGAGGTCCCTTCCAACCCCAACTATCCTGTGATTCTGGGATTCTCTGACCATGTGAAGGTGTCCAAATGCTCTAACTTGATCCACCAGTATTCAACCACAGCTTAAATCCCACCAGCCTGGATCCTGGGAGCGGGATGGGTCTGCTGTGGTGGGAATTCAGAGCTCCATAGGGATGGATGCACCCTCCTCAGTGACCCCTGGGCAAGGCACCTCAGGTGCTGCCCACTCCAATTTGGTGGCTTGCATGGCTCAAAATAGCTCAGAAGACTTTACATCAAGGGCAAAAGAAAGAAAACAACCCAACAGAAAGGCTTGAGGTCACCCTGGACTCTGAAAACTCCTCCTGTGTGGCAGACGTGCTCAACTCAGCTAGTACAGAGGCTCTTTGATGGAAATCCAGGCAAAGAAAAATGGTATTTCCCAAAAGAGCCGGCACAAAAGATGTATTAAGTGATAATTTCACTCTCTAATGGTTTTCAAGCAACAATTGGTAGCACTTAAATCAACGTTTTGCACATTATTAAATCTTAAGGGCAACTAATTATTTCTGGCATTTCTTTAAAACTCCTGTAATCGGCCAAGCTGATGTTGGAAAGCTTCTGCTCTGCTTTCACTGCAGTTAACTTCCAAAATACTTCCTCAGTGAAATCATCACACTGCTCACGGCAAGTGAAATTTGAATAAGACTCTGTGTTCCACCTCAGGCTGCCTTAAAAAAATGGATTATCTACCAGTAAATGGGGTTATTCCAAGCTACCTTTGTATAGTCCCACCCATGGGCACGGCAGAGTCCCAGGGTGGAGCGTATTCCAAGATCCTTGGACAATCCATGGATTTAAATGTTGATTTAGAAACCCTCAGATCCTCAGGAGAGCATTTTAACAGGAGTGGATTTCTCCCTAAATGCACAACATGAATTGTACACCCTGTGATAGAATTGCTCGTGCTTAATTTGATAAAATATGTAAAGAACAATAAACAGAAAAATAAATAACATTGTGGCATATGCAACCTCCAGATTTATATTTAATGCCTTACTAGAAAAGGGTGAATCTGACTCAAGAGCAATAAACAGCAGGAAACATTATTATTACCTTGAGGTGAAAGATTGACTATGTGGTGGCACAAAACGTCTCATTAGATTTATGTACTTGGAAGAAATATAAGGGCTGTACCTCCATAATATATTTAAAGAAACTCAATTTGATGCCACCTGTGACAATCTGCATTATATATGCAACAACAGCAAGGTAAATGACAGCTTGAATTCAAACTTTTCAGGCTTTATTCAATTTAAGGCAGGCCCTCAGGCTGTATTTTCTGGTGCTGCACAGCACAGTTTAGCTCTAAAAATACTGTGATTGTTCCAGAAAACTGGGTAGCAAATCCCTCTGCAGCACACTGAAAATAAACCTTTAATTTCATTCTAATGGTATTTCTTTGGTATTCACAGGAGTGCCAGTTATGTTTGGAGATTTAATGTGGGGCAATTACAGGCAAAGCATATCTGGGGAAAATCCTACGAGAGGAGCACATTTCTTCTGTGAGTGGGCTCTTAACTGTGGCTGTCTAAGGGGTTCAGTGTGCTCCTAAAATGTTATAGCCTCTCCCAGATGACAGAATATATGGCCAGGAAACAGGGTGAGAAGGGAGAGAGTTGGACAGCAAATATTGCAATATTAAGTATTCTCTGGTCATCACTTTGGGGGGGTCTCACCCCCTGCTTTGCACCCTCTTTACACTGAATTATTCAGACCCAGGTGCCCAGGAAGACAATTCCAGAGGATACTCTGGAGATCCTTGGGATAGAACTTCCATGGATCTGCAAAGTGGTGTCATATTTTAGCCTCCTTGGGGACCCACCCAGATTTTAAAATGGGTATAAACAAGGCAGGTACAGCTTTACTGAAAATGAAAAGCAGCTCCGAGTGCCTCTGTTAATTTTCAACATATTTTTTTAAGAACCCAGCATTTCATTTCAGGAAATAAATCTACAGACTGCAAAAGAGCAGGGTGGGGAAGCCTCTGCAGAAAAGAAAATGCAAAGTAAGCTACAGAATGGCAGGTGGCACACACAAACTGGGAATGGCACGTGCTAGGAAGCATTCCAATTCCCAGAGTGGAAGAACACTACATATTACAGAGACACATAGATGTCAGCTTTAAAAATGCCACAACATATTTATTTCTATTACTTGGTGGTGTTAGTTCTCCATTGGAAGTGTATTATTAAGATCTATCTTTTTCAGGTCTGAGTTAGGCCTTATAAAATAATCGTTATTTGATGAAAGAAACAGCATTTTTAAATTACAATAGTATTTTTTATTATTTTTGTGTATAGTATAAACATTAAATACATGCATGCAATTTTTTTGTTGCTCTGCTAATCCCTTTTATGTTTTTTTCTTTTTTGATAGCTTGTAAATTAACTTTTTAATTCCTTTTTCAGCAAGTCATGTCTTAGGAACTGGAGTGAAGTAGGAAATATCCTTGTTCCAGTTAGGGGACCTCTTTCAATGGGAGAGGCTGTCAAATCTAAGATTAATAAACAAAACTCTGCTTTCAATGCTGCACGTTGTTTTTAATTCAATAAAAAAAGAATTACACTGCTTCCCATTGTATTTTCTTTAGAAAACCAATGTTCTGATCAAAACCCTTCTGCAGTTCCGAGCACTAACCTTCCAGAGCCACTTCATTTCCCAGTGATGGCCACATTGAAAACCTCTCAGTGATGCTGTTGAGAGCAAAATGAAGAACTTCTTCTTCATGTCCTGCTCAGCTTCTTTGTACAAAACTCCAAGTACACATGATGGAGTAGGTAGACATGATGCTATTTGTTTTTTAAAGAAGAAGAACAAAAAATTGCTTCTTTTCGATCAATTACCTCTGCAGTGGTGGTAAAGGTGGCCAGGATGGTGCAAAAGTGTGTCACTGGGGTTCCTTGGAAACTCCTGGGTGTCAGAGCTTTATAAAAACTAACAGTTCTGCTGGAAAGGCAGCGATCAAAATTATGACTAATTGAAAAAGTTTCATTTAAAGACAATTTCCCAATGTTGAGATTATACATCCTTGCAGAAGTAGATGCCTGTTCTGCTTTTAACAGTGCAGATCATGGAAACATAAAATCATAATGGTTTGGATTGGAAGGGACATTAAAGATCATCCCATTCCACCCCCTGCCATGGGCAGGGACACCTTCCACCAGCCCAGGGTGCTCCAAGCCCTGTCCAACCTGGCCTTGGACACTTCCAGGGATCCAGGGGCAGCCACAGCTTCTCTGCCCAACCTGTGCCAGGGCCTGCCCACCCTCCCAGGGAGGAATTTCTTCCTCATATCACATCTAACCCTGCTACCTTTTAAAGCATTTTCCCTTGTCCTGTCACTACAGATCCTGATGAAGAATCCCTCTCCACATGCACAATGATTTTATAGAGATAATGCAGACAGCTCTGAAGGAAAGGCACACAGCTCTGTCCACAAAGGGCAATTCTGGCAGCCTAAACCAGGAGCAGGTCCTGTCTGTTGACACTGCAGGGAGACAGAGTTGATTCAACACGTACACACTAACAGAAAATAGCATAAAGGAAGGGGAAATGATAGAATCACAAACTATCGTGGAATGGACCCATAAGGATCATCCAACTGCTGGCCCTGCCCAGGACACCCCAACAATCCCCCCTGTCCCTGAGAGCATCACCCAAAGGCTCCTGGAGCTCTGGCAGCCTTGGGGCCGTGCCCACTGCCCTGGGCAGCCTGGGCAGTGCCCACCACCCTCTGGGGGAAGAACCTTTGGCTGAGATGCCCCCTGAGCCTGCCCTGGAACAGCCCCAGCCCTTCCAGGGTGCTGTCCCTGCTCACAGGGAGCAGAGATGGAGCTGCCCCTCATGAGGAAGCTGAAGACCCCCATGAGGTCTGACCTCAGTGTCTTCTTCTCTAGGTTGAAACAGTGACGTCAGTCACTTCTTGTGTGGCTGCTCTAAGTCTTTCACCATTTTCTTAGCACTCCTTTGGATGTTTTGTGATAGCTTTATATCTTTCTTATATTGTGGTGATGTGTTATATCGACAGGCGTTATGTAGAGAAGTCCAAACAGCCTGTTTAATTCAGGGTTCCTGAATGCTTATTCATCCCTGGGAAGTGTTTTGAGCTCACATAAACAAGTTGAAAACACCTAAACTGGGGGGGAATGAGCTGCAAACCTGCACCCCAACCCAAAGTACACCCCCATAGCCTCCAGGCTGTAAAACATGCTGAACATGAGCCTGCCCTGCCCTGAAGTTGGGGTGTTTCAGGGTACCTGGCTCTC
The DNA here is from genome assembly GCA_013396655.1 of Campylorhamphus procurvoides. Taxonomy (NCBI): domain Eukaryota; kingdom Metazoa; phylum Chordata; class Aves; order Passeriformes; family Dendrocolaptidae; genus Campylorhamphus; species Campylorhamphus procurvoides. The sequence continues at coordinate 182,732 of WBMV01002268.1, forward strand.
TCTGGACCAAGCAAGTCCCCACAGGAGCCAGTGGATTTAGTGCCTGGAGATGTCTGTGTTCCCAAATCAGGGCTACTACCAGGCTCTGCTGCTTTGGGGCTGCTGGTGTGTGACACCAGGTTTTCTACTCAAGCTCTCATCCACAGGTTAAATGGGTTTGCCTGGAGACTCAGTTTAGCTGATGTGACTCTGGGCACACATTTTGGGTTTGGGAGTGGTCCTGACCTCTTAAAACAAAGTATAATCCTTACCAGGGTTGCTAAAAAGGATTAAACAGGGTAAGGTTTCAGCTTATAAAGGGTGGTATCGCTGCCCACAGTTTTGTCCTTTAAACCATGACAGCAACAGCCAAACTCCTGTGATACACAAACAGAACTCTAATATTCAGGCTAGTTCTGTATTTCTGGAATCCAAGACAGCAAATTCAGGATTCTGGCTTGGTTGTCTTTAAAGTGTGATTGTCCAACAATTCCAAATGGATCTGTACCATCTCAACTCTTCCGTAAGATCTGGGAGTATTTCAAAGTACAGTCTGTGCATGACTGACTTTAGTTACAAATTATTACAACTAATTACAAATTATTACCCCTTATCTCAGCAACAATTGGCGCTAATTATCTACTCTAATACTATGATCAGTTGTCTTACAGAAATACCAGCACAAATCCTTAAGAGACAATTTTAGGAAGCAGGTAAGACAGGTTTTGAATCAACACTCCATTTGTGCTTATACCTGTGCATTTGCTTAGCACAAAAAGGCAAAAAGAAAGGCACTGATTGTGTTTAAAGACACTTGAAATTCTGAATAAGCAGGCTTACAAGAGGACTTCCTCTAATTCTTTATAACTTCAGCTCGCCGTTTGTTTCTGTGTATCTCAGACCTTTGACTATTCACTGGAAATTCCGATTTGACTTCAGCACAACTTCCATCCCCACCAGTGAGAAGAGGAGGTGTGATAAGCTGCCAAACCACCCTGCCCTGCTTGTGGTGCCCGTCACATGAACACAGCAAGTGTGAACAGTGACCACAGAGCCCACTTCTGAGGCTTCTCTAAACAACTGGTCCTGGGAGAGGAGATTAGAACGCAGGTGTTGGTGACAGAGAGATGTGAAGCACAGCCCTCACTGGTACATCACCAACAATGGTGAGCAACTGCCTCTCTGGACCTTTGCCCTTCAGCAGCACCAGAGGAAAACTGGTTTGACAGTCAGGCATTTTAAACAGGAAAACACTTGTTTGGATAGTTTCCTTGAGAAAAAAAAATAAAAAAATCTTCATTGTGTTTTTTTTTCAGATGGCCCAGAGAGTGCTCCTAAGCTTGGGAAAGCTTGATACCCAAAAGTCCTTTGGATTACCCTTTCAGCTTAATCAATACAATTGTCCTTCATAGTGACATCAATAAAAGAAGTCCTGAGACACCAATTAATTCACAGACATGCTGTGGCTACTGTACATTGAGCTGAGGAATTTCTTTTCCTGCTCCTTTCTGCCCCCCTCCTTCCCTCCACACACACGTTGTTTCTTCAGCATGAATTCTTCTTAAACACAACTCCACTTTTTGGCATGATATTTAAAGTAAATATAAAAGTAAAGATCAATAATTCACTCCCTCTGTCGTTGCAAAATATTTTTTTCTATGCTTCCCTGGTTATATTTAGAGCAAAGGCAACTGCCCAAATTACTGTATTTGACAACTTCCACTGAGTGTTAGGTCACATACACCACACCCTCGATGCATCAATGCTCCAGACTACAGCAAATCCACATTTTATTAACTTTAATAAATGCTCTTTCACCCAGTGTGCAAAGCAAGCTCACATCCAAAAATTATCTGCAGTCAGAGGAATCACACAAGTGTGAGCATGAGCTCATGAAAAGACTGTGCCTATAGCACCTTTTAAGACCTCCCAGTACCTGAAGAGGGCTGGGTGGTGTAACCTCCAATGTAGGGGAGACCTGCAGCCTTTTGGGACTGCAGCTGGTGGCCAGGTGCCACCTGAGGCATCTAAAATGGTGTCGGATTGAGAGATTTAGACAGCTGAGCTTCACCCACCACAACAAACAGCATTCTGGAGCCACTGGCCTCATTACCTTGACCCGTTAACCTGGTTTGGGTTGCACTCCATCTTGATGGTGACTCTGGCCGGGGGCTGTGACAACCAGTCCTGCTGGGGGACACGGGGGCTCATCTTTGACGTCTGCCCATATTCACTGGAGGAGGAGGCCGTCATCTCTGTCTTGGCGAGGTGGGGTGATCCGTAGGCACACTCGAACAGGGACTGGTCTTCACTCACCACTGATAACGCTTCCTGCAAACCAAAGAGAAGTCAGTGGGGTTGTGTTTCAGAGCAGGCATTGCAATATTCCCCCAGGAAAAGGGGCTTGTCCGTCTCACGAGCAGATGGACAGCTGTCACTTGCTCACTACCTTTTAGGCACACCAGTGCTGGTGGAGGTGAGGACCCTCCGTGGGGCCAGACAGGTTAGAATATGACAGGAGGACAACTTCTCCCCACCAGGAGCAGAGCAGAAGTGCAAACACACACTACCAAATATTTGGGAATACTGGCCAGGAGCTGGGAGGGAGGAGAGGGCAGGATGGGCAGCAAAACTTGGGTCTGACATGATGCAGGGGGCCGGACCTGTGGGGGCACAAGCAAGCTGCCATCACTGCTTTAAATGCCCCTGCAAGGAGCAACCAAAAACCAGGCATCACTGACTCACTGGGAGCTCCCCTTCCTTCCTCTGGGACACCAGCCAAGTCCCTTCTGGACAGGGAGCTGAGATATCTGGGGACAACCTCTAATCCAGGGACCTTGACCTTTCTGCCAGCATCCATTGCCAGCTTCGGCAGAGGTGCCACCAGCAGCCCCAAGAGGACACCATGCCCACCTCTCTCCCTCATGGCAGCCCTTCCTGGTGGACTGCCTGGCTGGGCATCCTGCTCTGGAGCTGAGGGAAGGGTTTCCCCAGCCACCTTCCCTCACCACTGTGGTTACGACCTTCAGGGGCTCACCTGGCCCCTCGGTGATGGGACTGATGCCATCCCAGATGGTTGGAGACCAGACAGACACCACAGGGAAGGCAGGGCATCCTCTATCCCCACCACCATGCATTCATTCTGGCACTAATTCCTTCCTTGTGTTATCTGGAGCTGAGTCTGGTGAGCCTGGGCCAGGCTCAAGCTGTCGATGTGTCTGCCACATCCATCAGGAAGCTACGGGAGGAGCTGATGCTCCTGAAGGGACACATCTGGCCTCAGATGAGGCTCCCTGGCCATGAGAACTGGTCTAGGCTCCCACATTCCTGCTGTCCCAGCAGTGCACAGGCTCAGGGGGCTTCCCGGGAAAACAGGCTTCCAAGGAAAGCACCCCCTTCCAAGGACTACTTAGGGTGCAGATGGTGCTGAGGGGTGTAAATTGGAAGGGGACTGCCCAGGGAGGTTTGGAGAGCCCACCCCTAGATGTGTCCAAGGAATGACTGGACGTGGCACTCAGTGCTCTGGTTGACAAGGTCACAGGTTGGACTTGGTGATCTCAGAGGGTTTTTCCAACCCAAATGCCTCTGGGATTCTGTGAGATGGTCAGCAAGCGCAGCACGACTGCCCCCTCCCACCCTGGCACTGCAGCCCCCAAGGGAGCTGGGGTGCAGCCTGGCACCTTCCTCCTCTCCGTGTGGCCCTCGGCAGCAGCCAGGGAACAATCCCCAGCACAGGGAGCAGCCCCTGAGATGACAGCAGCCGTGGAGGAGGCCAGCTGGCAATGGCTGGAGGAGCAGGGGCCAAGGGTGGGGGACAGGGGGGAGCCCGAGCCAGATTTGGGGCAGGATGCTCCATGAACGACCCCACCCTCAGGAGGCAGCGTGTGTGGGCTGGAGCTGCTGCCAGATCTGCTGCTGATGGCCAACAGGAGGACAATAAAACCGTGTGGCCCTGTCAGCAGAGGAGGATGGTGGAGAGGGGAGAAAGAAAAGAGACGGAGTGATGGGAGTCCTCCAGCTGCCTGCTGGAAGAGGGCTCTGCACAAGCTCCAGCAGCCACGTGCTGCCCTAAACATCAGCACTTGTGTTTGTGCATTTTAAGGCACATAGTCTGACTATTGGGGATGTCCTGTGCAGGGCTACGGGTTGGACTTGATTCTCCTTGAGGGTCCCTTCCAACCAAGGAGAAGGTTCTATGATTCTACATTTATCATTTGTTTTATTCATGTGGTTTGTGAGCCCTCAGGGTGCACTCTGTTAATATTCATACTTTGCTCTGTAACTGCAAAGGTGGGAACATCACTTTCAGCTCCTCACTGTTCATGACAACTGAGATCATCCCTTCATCTCTGGACTCAGGGAATGGCATCTCAAGCAGCCAAACCACTGCGAGACTTCGGCTTGAATCACTGACATTAATGCAAAGTTCAGGCACTGATCTGCACCCCTTCATTGCTGATTTTCAGATGTCATGTGAGTGCAAAGAACACCTCCAGGGCATCACCACTGACTGTCCACTGCTTTATTGCTCTAGACTCCCTTCCACCAACCTGCACCTCACCACCAAACTGATGCCCTTGGGGTCTCTGTGATGTGACTGTGCTTCTCCAAGACAGACAGGATGCCAGAATAACACCTCGCCTTTTTGCCATGCCTCTCATGCTCCTTTGGGCCTCCAATCTGCCAGAAACCTCTGCTGTTGGTGGTCTGAGTCTTTTCTGATGAGCCATTTCTGGGAAAGCCTGCAGACCTGCTGCTGGTCCCTTGCTCCCCAAAGATTCCTCTCTGGCTACACCATGCTGAGAGACAGCAGGGAACTTGATGTGCTTGGATGGGAAAGTAGCAGGGATCATATCACAGGGACTGAAGAAAGAAAATGTTACACTGGAAGGAAAATAAAAAGTTCTTTCTCAGAAGTCCATGGGAGTTTTTAATGAAAAAGAAAAACCTAAATAGAAATATATATATATATATATATATGCACAACACCTGGCCAGGTGGTCACAATGCATCCCACACCTCCACTCCACAGTTCCCACTTTTCTGCCTTACTGTATGGTTAATATATGAACCAAAAAACACAAAACAAAACATTAATTTTGGAAGAGGGAGCTCCAGCAAACATGAGAGGTGAAAGCAGATACAAGACTGCAAACAGAACAGAGTATTATTTTACTTTCTAATCCATTTACTAATAGGCCTTTTAAAAACAGGCATCAAACACCCTGTAATGGATATATTTCTCATTCTCACACACACAAGTGAAGCAAAGCAAATTTATTCTGCTTCCTCTTTAAGAGGAGTCCATCGAAGGTAAGATAATGAATATTTAGGGTAAATATAAATATAACCAACTTTAAAAAAGGGTTTTCTATTTAGTGGCATTTCTAATGACAACAAATATTGCTATGGGTGCCTATTATGTCGCAAAAAGAGGGAAAGCACACACATTTCACTTCCTGAGCAGGACAGGAAAACGCTGGAAATACGAGCCCAATTACTCAAGGCTGTGTGAGTATCTACAACTATGGCAAAAGCAAGGCAAATATAAACAAACCCAAGAGACAGGCTTAGACTTTCAAACATTTCAGAGGAAAATGCCCAGTTATTCAGGGACAAAGTCAGCTCGACGTGCCTGCTGGAGTTTGGTTCTGGTTTAACAGCACTCATCTGTGCTCCATCCTGCTCCTTATCAGTCAGTGCTCGCTGACAGGTCCCTGAAGGCTCTGGGGGAATAACTGAGCTCCTGCCAACTTTGTGTGCTGTAGGGTCGGTCCCCATGTGGAAGGCTCATTAATGTGCACTCCACAGCAGTGAGAACCTCTGATGTGTCACTCCAAGTCCTCACTGATCTTTGCTGGACTGTCTTGAAGGACAGTAGGACACGTATCACCCCTCCCTTCAGCACATTGCAGAAGGTGAACTGGCCATCTAAGCCTTTGCAAAATGAGGAGTCAGCATAACTAAAGAACGTGGTCTAAGCCAGGATTAGCCTGACTTCCTCTTCAACCACCTTTTCTGTCTTCTCACACCTAAATGAGGTTGAGGTTTCAGAGGGAGAAACACTGAAAATATGTTCAGTAACTCTCCTGTTCCTTCTGTCTGCCAAGACTCAGGCAGTCAGACTGACTGTCCTCTCCTCCAAATTCCACCAGGACCATTAATGTCCGGTTACCAGCAACCACTACAGATGGTAAATGCAGTCCCTGCATATCCTCATGCACAGGGAAAGGTTTTCTGCAACTCATAGGTGGGAGTTTTGTGTCCCAGGGCTGCAACTGCTGCTTTTCTTCTTCTCAGGGATCTTCAATTACAGAATCATAGAATGGTTTGGGTTGGAAGAGACATTAAAGATCATCTCATTCCACCCCCCTGCCATGGGCAGGGACACCTTCCACCAGCCCAGGGTGCTCCAAGCCCCGTCCAACCTGGCCTTGGACACTTCCAGGGATCCAGGGGCAGCCACAGCTTCTCTACCCAACCTGTGCCAGGGCCTGCCCACCCTTCCAGGGAAGGATTTCTTCCCAATATCCCATCTAGCCCTGCCCTCCTTCAGCTTAAGTCCATTGCCCCTTGTCCTGTCACTCCGTGCCCTTGTTAAAAGTCCCTTTCCAACCTTCCTGGAGCCCCTTTAGGCACTGGAAGGGGCTCTAAGTTCTCCCCAGAGCCTTCTCTTTTCCAGGCTGAATAGCCCCAGCGCTCCCAGCCTGGTCTTCACAGCAAAGGTGCTCCAGCTCTGGGATCAACTTAGTCAACTGAAAAGGTGAGGATTTCTGGCCCAGGCTTTCTTGAATCCACTGACCTTTCAAGACATGGTGATGCTGAACAATCAGAACTCAAACAAACTGATATAACCTCACATGAAACTCATCCCGTGGGAAAACATAAAAATAGCATCCAGAAATATGCCCAGGAATGGCTGATAACCGGCATAAATTGGGATCCTAAAACATGAGATATGAAAAGCTCACAGAAAGCAGTGTGGGTATTTCTTCCCTAAATATAGGCCCTTAAAAATGTCATTTTCTGCTATAATTGTAAATGCAAGCTCCTGGAACAAATAGAGTATAAAAATTGTCAGAATCCACCATCATGAAAAATAGCATCATGGACTGGCCACATAAAAATGTAGACAAAACTATTAATACTGACAATGTTTGGCAAGGTTTTGTCACATATGGATACCAGTTCTACTTCTAGTAAAGGCTTTTCATTACTCCTTTACATGTTAATCTTTTTATCTCATCCATATTAATGCTGTTTCTGCAGCAGTTTGGCAACATCAAGTCACAAGTGGGGTAAGGCAATGTAAATATTAATATTACAAAATAGATGCACTATAGGCTTCTTGCAGTTCTGCAAGGTTTTGTACCTTTGTGACAACAGTTTTAGTGGTGAAAGGATCATTTTCCTGGATTTCACATGACACTGACACGTTGTCATGACAGCTCAGAAATAAAGCCTGTCATTTCTAGGAACTAATGTCTAAAGTGATATGAAGAGAGCAAGGCGTGCAGTTTATGGCAGCAGGTTGGAAAGCTCTTTCATGCAAACCTGTGAAGTGGAGCTGTTGGTATCTGAGGTCAATATTGCGCACAACTTGTCTTTATTTCATGTTCCTTTTCCTCTCATGACATCACCAGCAAAACAAAACAAAACAATCCACTGTTCCCTCTTTAAGACTTTTATTTTTTAATAGCCTGTGCCATGCAAAATCCTGGCTTCTCCCTTGGACTTTCTGTACTAATGATAAAAGAACAAAATGATTTCTCTATTTGGTTTTGACTTATGCTTCACTGATAAGTCTTTTAAAATAGAAAAAGAATAACAGACTGACAAATCTGTAGAACAATAGGTACAGCAACGCCTTTAAAGTAGGCATAAAGTCATTAGGACAAAGGTGTTTACTTAATCAAATGCAAGATTACTTGGCCTAGAAGCACGAAGTTACAGGAAATGTGATTGAAGTAGTTCCCATCATGAGAAGCACATGCAAGCTGCCCTGTCCTTTAAATGCAATGTCAGGAACTAAGGACAAAGACTTTTTATTCAAGCTTGATCAAACATAAGAAATGGCTAAAGGAGACAACAAGGTGTGGGGTTATGTAGGATAATTTGCTTGTGCTGAGGGATCTCGGGGAGAAAATAGAGCAAAGGGATTTTAAAACACTTGGGAGTCCATTCTAACTCAATGGCTAAAAAGGGGCAATGGTTTTAAACTGAAAACTGGTTTTCTTTTCATGGGAAATGGTTTAAACTTAGTTTACTTTAGGAAGAAATTCCTCCCTCTGAGGGTGGGCAGGCCCTGGCACAGGTTGGGCAGAGAAGCTGTGGCTGCTCCTGGATCCCTGGAAGTGTCCAAGGCCAGGTTGGATGGGGCTTAGAGCACCCTGGGCTGGTGGAAGGTGTCCCTGCCCATGGCAGGGGGTGGCACTGGATGGGTTTTAAGGTCCCTCCCAACTAAAACCACTCTGTGACCCCATGATTTTATGATCTCAGAATATTCAGCTCTGTTTTTTCTTAATTTCTTCAAATTTTTCCCATGGTTTACTGCTCAATCTCCTTAGCAGAAAAAGGTTTAGTAGATCTTTTTTAGCCCCCCTGTCTATCCAAAATTTATCAAGGGATTTCCTGCTCAAGAAAAAAAAAATGCTTCAATAAATTCCAAAGGCAAGAACACTGTCAAAATGTGAGCAACCAGTATCACACCAGTATGATTGTCCACAAACCAGTAGGATACTGGGCATGAACTACACATAAAGAGGATGCATGAGGAGACACAAACACAGCAACAACTCTCATTGTACACTGAGATACAACAGACAGTAAAATGCATTTATTGCTTGTAGAGTCAGCACTCAGCTCTCCAAATGGACCTGTTACCCTTAGCTTGCAATAACTGCAAAGAAGAACTTTAATTAAACTTTGCCACATCTCTGGTTTTGACACCGGTTTTATACTATTTCTCCTCATTAATGTGAACAACTTTTACTTCTTCTCTAATCTGATTTCATGTAAATACACAAGCTCAGAGCTCCACACAGCCACGAATTCAGACACGGGCTGCTTCCCATCACTTCTCACATGCCTACAGTTCAGTCAGAAAAATTAATTCCCCATTCTGCAAAGAATTCTGACATCCTGTGACTTATTTTCATTTAAAATTAGACCCAAAAGCTGTTATGCAAAAACTTTCACCCAAGTGTTTATTAAAGGGATGGTTTGTAATGCACCGGCGTGTGTTTCGCAGATGTTACAACTTTCTAATAAACACATTTGGAGAGGACCTGCGTTTTCTGGGGGAAGATTGTTCTCGTTAAGACCATGCAATTAGCCCTGTAAGTGCTTCCATGCTTTTTTGAGCTCGGTATCCCTTGTATATTTGGAAACATTTGTTATTGAGGTTGTTAAATGGAATTACACACAACTGTTGCTGCAAGAAAGAACAGGTGACAGTGCAGAAGAGAGCACAGAGTCCACACCTTGACCAAGCCACCCTTCTTTCTGTCCTTCCTGAGGCTGCATCCCCTGATGCTCTAGGAACTGTTTATCTGGAGCGAAACCCTAATTTCAAACAGGCCAGGAATGTCATTTCCACTCTGGAACAGTGAGCACACGCGAGGCTGGACACCAGAACCTCTCTGAGCATCAGGCAGCCTTCCAGCCTGGAGCCCTGCTCACGTCTGCAACAGGCACCACTGCACGAGGGAACAAGCTGTGCTTGGGCTGCCTGAAGAGCTTCGAGCCCAAATCTGCAGTCCTGCCTTAAAGCCAAGTCTTTTGAGCCTTGGATTCGTGGCATCCAGCAGGAATGGGTGGAATAAAAGACAAGTGATTGATGTTTTAGCCTTGCTGTGGCTTATTAATCACGGTGCTCATACAGCTCTCTCCTGACCATTTGCAAGAGGAGGATATTCAATCCGGTGTTCGGGACATACTGGAAAAGGTTACTGCTCAAAATGCAATCACCTGAGTCAGGAATTGCAACACACATCTGGAATATGTTTTCCTTCTAAATCGCTGAGCCTTGGATTCATTAGATCAGGCAAAAAAATCCACATATTATATTCATGAGAGAGTTCAGGAACAACAAAAAGCCTTGGCAAGTACAAGATAGGAAAGACAGATGTTGTCCTCACCTCCACCCATGAGAACCCTCCTGCCAGCTCTGCGAACATCCTCCACCTATCTGCAAAGAGCAGCCCCTGCTAATCCAAACACACTCCTGGTGCTGCCACTTATCAGCCATCTTCACCTCTTGCCGAGGAAAACACAAGGATGTTTGGAGTCCCACTTGAAAAAAGGAATAATCAAGCATCCATCAAACTGCTGTTATGAAACTGAAGGCCAGATTCACTTCTGGGAAACCAGGGCAGATGTTTAAGGCCTCATCCTGCAGCATAAGCCATTCTCCTGACTTCGGTAGTAACGAGAACAGAGACCTTGTGGCTAAGCCCAAAGGCTTAATATTTTGTGTCTTAATGAACAAATTCTGCAATGCTATAAATTCAAATGTAACCTGTGGTGCTTTACCGTGATTTTTAATATATAAATCATCGTTCCTGAAATGCCAGTTAACTTTATTTTTGCCCGAGCTATTTTTGATGTGTCCTTTTATCATAAGGTTATTTGTAGCATGAGCCATTCAAATCCTAGTCTTTAAATGCTTCATAAAATAAAACCCTACCATTTCACTATTGCAGGTAGGGAAGTAAGAACTGCTAAAAATGGGTCATGGCTTAGAAAATGTATCTCTGTCATGCCAAGCTCTGTGCCCTATGTGGGATTATTCTGCATTTCACACACTAAAATTATCACACCAAGGAGAGCAACCTCCAGAGACCAGGAAACATCCACGAGAATCTGATTTAAAGAGCTGCCATTTCACAAGCAATTATTTCACCTGCAGCCTTTATCTGACAGCAAAATGCAAAGCAATAGGTCAGCCCCAAACCAAGAGTTAGTAAATGGAAATAACAAACTCTTTTGTGTATATCACATGCCCTGTACACCATCAAAGTAAGGCAGGGGGGCTTGTACAAATGCAGTGATGAAAACCTCCACCCTGCATCTGCTTCAGCCCATGTCAACCCCGGAGGGACTTCAAGCTGCTTGGAACCAGCTCTGTCCATGCAAAACCACCAAAGAACTGCAGCTGGACCTCAGGATTCTCCTTCTGCATGAGCAGAGTGGTGGCAAAGTACTCACACACCAAGGCAACTCCAGGTTTTATCAACTGCACCGTCAGCTGAATTAAGAGGCTGGAGCAGCACAATGATCAAAATGCATATTCCTGAATGATTATGTCAACCTTAAATCACCACTGCTAAAAACAATACAATATATCCTGCAGATTGTATATTGTATGGGCATTTTTAAAGAAACTGTAGCTTTGTATGCTTATTTTAGCACTTCCATCCACGTAAAGAGCTCCAGCACCAAAGTTTGAATGACTATTTTTTCAGTCAATACAATAGACTTTTCTTCCTTTTCTTCTTGAGAGTATTGTCAATTATGGAGGGCTTTGAAAGCTTGAAGTTTTTTCCTCCTCCATGTCTGGCTGTTAACTTCTTAGGCTTCACAATGCCTAGAAAACTGGGAAAAGCTGGATACAAAACTCCTGAATTTCTGTCCCAACCCTGTTGCTGCTACCTTGCTTTTCTAGGGTAGGACTGGAACAATCTGAAGGAGCAGCAACCTCCTACTTTGTTGAAAAATATAAACATGGGAGTGTTTTTTCAGCAATCTTTCAGGCAAAGATTTGTTTGAGAAAACAGGTGGCAGGTTTGTAAAGCGGCCCAGAGCCCAAGTGGAAAGGAACTGAGGCTGCACAACCACACCTGCTGTGGACTTTTGTTGATAGATCAAAATGATATTGGGAAAGAGTCTTGGGAAAGAGTTTTGGGATCAAAACAGTTGCCCAAAACAAGATATCGATCTCATTCAAGACCATCAGTCTTACCCATTCTGTGTTTCCTCTTAAAATCTTTTGCATCTTGGGTAGGCCCAGCAACTGGGGTGTCTTCAAGAACTACTGTGTGTTAATCAGAGTTAGTCTCTGTCCAGAATTAAAGGCTTTTCTTGCACACTGGTTTTGGAAACTTGAGAAAATTTTTAACGTCTTTTTTTTTTTAGCCTTATTCAAAAGATTTGTTGTGTTATAACACATTGGGAACATTTTCAACTCTTTATCCTACTGTCTAAGCAAAGCTACAGAACTACAAAAAGTTTATATAGTACATTTATATTTACTTTAATATTTGTTCACTGTGGTGGGTTGACCCACCGCTTGTATATTTTTATACATAATTACATATTCCCATTATATATATGTACACATAAGTATATGCAGAAACACACATTTTTAGATAATCCCACCCTCAATCTCTGAACAAATTTAACAGTAAAAATAATTCAGGCATTAAAATACTTTTCTCTAAGGTATAATATGTACCAAGGACGAGCACATCAGCAAAGCCATTAGAAACACATAGGATTTTTATGGTCAATGCAGCGACGAAAGCATTAAATATTAAGCCTAAAACTGAAAAACAGCATCCAAATTGGTTTCTTTTCCACTGAACCTTAGGTTTGTAGGGATGCCTGAGAGCATTAGGGAAACAACACTTGGATGGTGGCCACGAGCTGAACCTCTCAGTGACCCATCACTTCCCTGCAGGGTCTCCGAGCGTGGTGTTTGTGCACGTGCACACCCCAGTGAGTGCACGGCAGCGGGATCAGTGGATCACTCACTTCCTGGTTGGAAAGACTGCACTTCCAGGGGGAATTTGAGCTCCAAATATTAATCCCCGCAAAGAAATCATGGGAAATCAAAAGGGTGTCCCCTGGGTGTGTTACCTGTTGCATCCATCCAGCGACTGGATAAGGGAATCAGCCGAGGGAGAGGGAGGGGAATTGCTCTTGGGCACCTGCAGAGCTGCTGTCCTGCAGCTCAGGTTCCTCCTCAGGTTCCTCCTGCCTGTTGTACCAGCCTGGCCAGGCCTCAGATGCTCCCCTGTGTTCACCTTCATGCATAATTCAAGCTCTCACCTTCCTCTTTAGAGAGCACTGGCCACACTCGACACTTATTAATTTCCTTGCTTGAAAGCTTTTGCAAATGCTGCTCAAGCCATCTTTATTGATATGGATGTTTTTATTCACTTCCAAATGTATTTGTTTTGATACAATTCTTTACTTTGAGGGTGGTGGGGCACAGAAAGGTTGCCCAGGGATGCTCCATCTCTGGAAGTATCCAAGGTTGGATGGGGCTTGGAGCAACCTGGACTGGTGGAAGGTGTCCCTGCCCATGGCAGGGAAATGGAACTGAATGATCTTTAATGTCCCTTCCAACCCAAACCATTCCATGATTCTATATTTATTACTGACTACCCCAAATTAGATAACTGGAATTAAAGTGCAGATTTCTATTGCTCTTTAAACATTCACTTAATAGTGAATTTGTGTGCAAACTGTGAATCTGCACAACACTGGAGCAGAAAGTCTTTTGTTTACCTTATTCTCCCTTCCTTTTCCTCAGACACCTTTTATTCTGGATCTCCCATGTATACATTGGATATATACATATATAGTATTATATGCTTCTCATAGTATTCCCCATTTTACGAGCACATGTAATACTGCTTCGATGGGTAATCTTTCTAAATTCAGAATGAACCTTCTAAATATGCCCACTGTGTATGTAAAATATGACTTCCTGTCATGATAACCTTCACAGTGTATAGCCCAGCATACTTTCCTATAATTGTTTATAAGGAATACCTTGATTCATACTCTTGCACTCGTTATTTTAGTCATCTGCCACAAAACATGACTAATGAAAGTAATGCAGGGTTGAATGTCACAGCATTAAGTCACTTCTTTGGGTGCAAAGACTCACACAAGTGACTGCTCAGTAAAATATCAATAAAGTGTCTGCTTTTGTTTAAGGATATTTAACCTGCTCTGCTGAACCAGTAAAAAGTAAGGGGTTGTTTTAGCTCAAATATTGACTATGGGATCAAAGAGACTGGCGTGGTTTTTGATATATTGCAGTTGAAGAAGTAGCCAACCCAAGAGATTAGAAGAAAAACGTTGTTCATATCCATGACTGACAAAGGTTGCAGCGACTGTACTTTGTTTCTCCCCAAATAAATCAAAACAGAACAGTCCCAACAGGAAACCCTCACACACACAACAAACCCAGTAAAAAAAAAGAATAATAATCCAAATTAAACCTTTGAAACTGAGTTCTTATCACTTTATTTAAGCAACATCTTTCTAAATAAAATCGCCAACCCAAAAATCACAAAAATATAAACAATCACTTCAGAAAATTCTCAACTGTTTCATTCTTTTTTCCTTTTTCAGGAGATGTGCCTCACAAATTTAATCTTTCCCCTCAAGCCCTTCTATGCTTCTCTGAACTCGTGGCTCTGTGACCCTGCTCTCTGCTCAGTCTCATACGCAGCAGAAACAGGTTGTGGCCCATTTTTAATTTGACACGTGAAGAAGAAAAGGGGAATGCACATGTTGATACCTTTGATGTGGTGACGAGAAAAACCCTGCAGCTTTTCCCCTGGGACAATATTTCTTCCAAACTGCTGATTGCCAAAGTTATCACTCAAAAAGCAGGCCCTGCAGCTCTGGGGGTGACTGCATTTTGCAATGGCACCAACATTAGCTCCAGAAGGACATAAAACATCATCTGCTGCCATCGGTGAAAAGTCAGCTAAGAAAGTCAATGCAAATGAAGAGAATCTCAAGCCCAAAATTGTGAGATCCGCATTTGTCACAGCAATAAAAACCATTAAGATGCTTTTCCCCACACCCCGCTAATAAGACCAAGTATCTAATACTATAGGAAATGAAGACAGGAGGATGCAAAGCTCAAGATACGCTAAAATAAACTACATTTTGATTTACTTTCCTTTGAACTGTATTGAAAAATGACCCCCAAATGTGCTTATATACTGTAACCTGGCCCTTCAAACATACAGGAGAGGGAGAGAGGTCTGCAGGCTCTTTCTCTTTTATTGTTTCCCCAAACAAACCCATTTCCTACAAGCTGTTCCCATATCTTTTGTGCCACATCCAGCTTCCCAGAAAAACAGCAGGAAAACAAAGTGTGAACTCAAAACAACCCATTTCCCCAGAACAATGTGCCATAGCAAGGAGAGGGAGAGCTTGAGGGATGGGGGAAGAGCTGGGGGGGAAGGGGGAGAGGGAAGGAGTGAAGCTGTTTTGATGCCGTCAAGGGACTTGAAGAAAAAAGGAAGGAGGAACTTTTAGAAGTCACAGTGGGGAAGAGTTGTGAGTTGTGTAACTGTAAATATGCAACAGGCAAGTTGCCAACTATTTCAAAGGATTTGAGGTTTCAAAATCGTCGAGGAGTCCAACTGATTTGTGCTCTGGGTTTGGAGCTTCCAGGAACACCTTCAGATGTCTGAGAGCCAGAAACTACCATATCTTTTTATAGACTACTCGAGCCATACTTGGTCATAATTTCAAGTTGAATCAGTAAGGAATGTAAACAGACACCATTTATGCTTCTCTGCAATCTAATAAAATGAAAGCAGGGGCTAAATAAAGGGAAATGATAGATGTCGTTCGGTAAGAAGGGAAAACCAGATGATCATGTTCATTTAGTTCCTGGCTGACCTGAGCAATCTCCAAAGTTCCTGCTGTTCAGCAACCCAGGCAAATCTATACACTAAAATCCCACAGGAATAATGAGACCACTCACTGAGAGATGAGATAAAAGTCAATGATAAATGTTGCCATGCCATTTTAGAATCTTCTTTCTGTGTTTGGCTTGTCACGGACATAAAAGCAGAAAGGAGGAATAAAAGTAAGGAAGGAACAAATTATTTCGGTCTTTCTGTCCATAAGGATTACTCAAGTAAAAATAAAAACATTTTTAGAATCAACACAACAACTGGAATGTTTTTCCCCCAAACTGTGTCCTGGGCTGCATCCAAAGCAGGATGGGCAGCAGGGGATGGGGGGGATTCTGCCCCTCTGCCCCATCAGGTGAGACCTCACCTGCAGAGCTGCCTCCAGCCCTGGGGACCCAAAAATGAGAAAGAAATGGAACTGTTGAAGCAGATCCAGAGGGGCCCATGAAGATGATCCCAGGGCTGGACCACCTCTGCACTGGGGACAGGGAGAGAGAGTTGGGGCTGTTCAGCCTGGAGAAGAGAAGGCTCTGGAGAGATCTTGAAGCCCCTTCCAGTGCCTGAAGTGGCTCCAAAAGAGCTGGAAAGGAACTTTTGATGAGGGTATGTACCGATGGGACATGGGGTAATGGCTTTAAACCGAAGGAGGGCAAGGTTAAATCAGCTATTAGGAAGAAATTCTTCCCTGGGAGGGTGGGCAGGCCCTGGCACAGGTTGGGCAGAGAAGCTGTGGCTGCCCCTGGAACCCTGGAAGTGTCCAAGGCCAGGTTGGACGGGGCTTGGAGCACCCTGGGCTGGTGGAAGGTGTCCCTGCCCATGGCAGGGGGTTGGAATGGATGATCTTTAAGGGTCCCTTCCAACCCAAACCATTGCATGATTCTATGAAACCAAGAATCTGACCAGCTTCGAAATCTTTGGGTGAGAAGATGCTGCTTCTGCAGTGAACCAAGATGTGGTTCATTTTTCTGTTGATAGAAGATGCAAAACCACAGATGTTGCAGTCACTGCAATTAAAAGTTGAGGTCCCAAACATCACAATGTGTCAGCAAGACCTGGCATGACCATGAAAGGTGTAGGATACAGAGAAGGAGGTGTGGGGCAACCCTCATGTCACAATGTGCTGACTTCCTACTTTGGACTTGTATGAAACTGCCACAGCAGTGCTGCAAAAAGCACCTTCCAAATGCCTCAGTGGTATTTGCCAACCATGAATTTTGGGCAGTGCCAGGTGAAGACAAAAATGGACTCTGCTATCTCGGATACAGCACTAAGGGAAAGAGTTAGATGGTATAGCTGGTCACAAAATGCTTGCAGCTCAAAGAGACACAGGTGAGGGGAATAGATACAAAGCACAAGCTATTTGTGTGACCAGCATGACTGTCCCAGGTGTCCCAGAGGTTATTTTACAATCTGAATGAGCAGAAGATAATAAATAATGACAGACTACTATGCATGGCAGGCAAGAAGTGGAGTGGGGAAAAGACCGATGAAAGGAGAAGGAAAAGCAAGAACAGACTGGAACCAGCTAAAACCATATGAAGGACTCATCCCTGCCTGGTGTCCTTCTGAAGCTGCTTTCTCTGGCTCTGGCTTTAGGTGAGCTCCCTCTCTGTGTCCACACCAAGAGGGATCTCTCCACTTTTAGATGCCCTTTGAGTGACCAGGACCATGCCTGGATAACACAGCGGGCAGAACATGCAGGGATGTGCAGTATGGATGGTGCCCCACTGGAATGTTGGACTTGGTTTCCATAATGTCAGGAGCTGCCAAGAGCTGAGACAAGCCAAAGGCAACAAGTGAGAGCACTTGACATGAGAGCAGGAAGGTGGGCTTTTTGTGTTTTATTTTCCCTCTGAGAGCTTGACAGGCTGAAGATTGGAATTTGACCAAGGAAAGTTTTAGCCTTTGCTTAATACATCGTTCAGTTCAACTGGAACACATCCAGTCAAGGAGGCTTTTGTAGTGGTGGGGGATTGATACGCTGGCAAGTCAAGCAGGGGATTGTGATGCACATGCACGTGTAGATGTCCAGCCTTGGGTATCAAAGAATAATGGAATGGGCTGGGTTGGAAGGGACATTAAAGATCATCCAGTGTCACCCCCAGCCATGGGCAGGGACACCTCCCACCAGCCCAGGGTGCTCAAGCATGGTTCAACCTGGCCTTGGACACTTCCAGGGGTCCAGGGGCAGCCACAGCTTCTCTGCCCAACCTGTGCCAGGGCCTGCCCACCCTCCCAGGGAGGGATTTCTTCCCAATATCCCATCTAACCCTATTATTTTTCAGTTTGAAGCCATTCCCCCTTGTCCTGTCCCTCCAGGCCCTTGGAAATAGTCTCTCTCCATCCTTCTTTTTGGTATCTGTGTCTGAACCAGGCATTTGTTCAAAGCAGGAATTTCTCAAGACTGCAACTCCTCAGCCAGCCCAGCACAAGCTCCTTGCTGAGGATTCCAAGCACTAATTTTACCCAAACAAAATTATGGTTCAATGCAAGCTAATTTTGCTCCATCAGAGTTAACAGAAACATGTAACTGTTCTTACCAGGAGACTGCTGACTCTTCAGAATGTCTTTAAAATATATAAAAGCTTTATTATAAGATACTTCCAGTGAGACCGAAATCGAAAACAGATCTTTAGAAACCAACTCTTTTGTAAGAATATGGAAAACAGATCTAAGGCTTCAGTAAGATTTTTGCTTCCTCATGTTGAGCATTTCATCACTGACCAGGCATGTTTTAAAGCTGTTTATTACCCTCTGAAGCTTCAGGCTTCAGTCACAACTGTGGGGAAAATGTTTGCTAGAAACACTTGAAATTCCTGCCACATCTTCTTGCATTCTACTTTTAGCAAACAGCTTTCGTACACCGAGTACACTAAATAATATATTTGTAGCATGAACATAGAATATTTTTAAATCAGTTATTTGAAAATTCAGTTCTTATTTATACAGTTTTCAAAACCCACAGCTCCTGATTCTGTATTTCAAGTGACGTTCCTGAGGGTATTTTTATAACTTTTACCATTTTTTTTTTCAGCTGTCAGTGAAATCATCAATTCTTGCAATGAAAACCACACCACTCATTTTAAAACTAAGTTGCTAAAAATTTTGCATTCCACATTGAACTTTTAGATGAACATTTCTACTGCCATAGTTAGAACTATTTGTAAAAAAGAGTGAATAGCCTCTAATTGATAGATATTTCTCAAAGCACTAGAACAACTTCAGCAACAACTGAGTTTAGTGGCAGCCTGTGCAATTTGAGCAGCTGAGCAGAATAATGTCCCATTTCAGGTCAGATTAAAAGCTCTTAAAGGTTATTAACACCAACAATCCTGTGGGAAATGGAAAAACTCTGAAAATCACAATGAAAGTGTCTCACATGGGAACCTGAAACAAAACCCAGCTGTTTCTGAACATACAGAGGGATTTTTCCAAGTCACAGCGAGGATCTGTGGATAGAACTGAAAAGTCTCCCTTCCAGTCCTCTGTCCAAGTCCTCACCCATCAGGTCGTGTGTGTACAGACCTTGCTGTGATTCACTGCTACTGCATCCCAGGATCATCAGGGCTGGAAGAGACCTACAAGATCATCCAGTTCCACCACCACAATCACCCCTAATCCATGTCCCCAAGGGCCACATCCAGACACCTCTGGGACACTTCCAGAGACAGTGACTCCACCACCTCTCTGGGACACTTTTTGCAGTGCCTGGCTACTCTTACAGGGAAAAAACTTTCTAATCTGTGATCTGAACCTGCCCTGGTGCAATTTGGGGCCATTTCCTCTTGTTCTTTCCCTTCAGACACGGCAGAAGAGCCCGACCACCCTTCACTGCACCCTCCTAGTGTTGTAAACTCTCTGTTCCCTCTGGAGTTACAACATGGGAATTAAAAGAGGCAAAATGTCCTGTCCAGCAACAACAGGCTGCTGGTCATGCAAAAAAGGAAAGTTTGGGACGTTTTTCCTGCCTTATTTTAATTATTCAGAGGGAATTTTCCCACATGAGCAAACCAACCTTACAATCATTTCAACCTAAAGTTGTAGTGTCAGATGAACAGTGTTTCTGGTGGGAAAAGGTGTGAGATGGTCATGTGAAGATCTCAGAATCATAGAAGGGTTTGGGTTGGAAGAGACATTAAAGATCATCTCATTCCCCCCCCCTGCCATGGGCAGGGACACCTTCCACTAGCCCAGGATGCTCCAAGCCCTGTCCAACCTGGCCTTGGACACTCCCGGGGATCCAGGGGCAGCCACAGCTTCTCTGCCCAACCTGTGCCAGGGCCTGCCCACCCTCACAGGGAAAGATTTCTTCCCAATATCCCATCTAGCCCTGCTCTCCATCAGTTTGGGGCCATTCCCCTTGTCCTGTGACTCCATGCCCTTGGAAAATGACTCTCTCCAAGATGCAGGAGACAAAGAGTGTGAAACCATCTCTGTCCTTCAGAAACATCTGTTTAGAAGTTGAAAGCAACCAAGGATTAAATAAAGCAAAGAAATCACAGACTCAGTGAAAAAGAAAAGAGAGGAAGAGATGAAATAGTCCAAAATGAGATTAAAGACATACAGAGAAGAATATTAATGATGAAAAAGAGGCTGAAATCCATGAGGATGGAGGGTTCTGGTGGCTGGAGCCCTGGAATACAACAAAGCCAAGCAAGGAAACTGAGAAACTCAGAGGCAATTGAGGCAACATTTTGCACAGGACTTCTTTGTTTGACTTTTTTGGAAGTTTTGATGTCCTCTCTCCCTTGCTTGGCCACCTTCTCATTTATTTAAACAAGCCTGGTGATTGTAAATGGTCTCTGCAATACTGGGAATTACACTTTAGACTCACTGTCAGGGAAATTCAGAGTATAATGGCTTTGTTTTTCTTTTCTGGTAGTGGCCGTGACAGTTTCGAGAAGTCAAAACCTTTGGCCTCCTTAGGACACTTCATGACTCAAAATATTTCCTTGACAGATTTTGTTTTCCCACTTTTCACTTTGTTTTTGGTGGGGTTGTTTAAGCACTGATTGGCACTGATTATTATTGCTTCAGTTAGAAAATGATTTTAAACCAAATTCCACAGTTCCTGCTTCTTCTCAGCATCCAGTTTTAGTGTCAGTATCAGACTTAAGAATTTAATTTTCAGCATCATCCCAGTCTCATTTAAATAGGATTTTAAAATAGTTAATTGTGAGGAATTGTCAAGCTTCCTTTTTAACAACAGTAGCTGCCAATTTTCATGACCTCACTGAACCTCAGGTTCCTTTGGGCCTAAATTCTACAGTCAGCTAAAAACTGAACCTGTTAGTTTGCATTTCAGTGAAAGAAGTGTGAATTTCAAGGTTTAAAAGGCAGGCAAGACATACAACAGAATATATATTATTCCCTGAAATTCCATGGTTTTCCAGCTCATGTCATTGTGAATTCTGAATATTTTTACTGACAAAAAATATAACATTCTTTATGGTCACATTAATTTCAATATCACATCCCACTCCATTCTACCTCCATCTTCGGACTTTCATATAGAATCTTTTGCAACATTTTAATTTGTCTTCTTATTTAACCTTCTGAATTTTTCCTGTTTTCACCAAGGAAAGGAACAGAGAGGAGTTAGGGGGGAAAAAAAGGGAAAACAAAGCCTTGGGGCTCACAGACACCCCAACCTAATGCTGACCTTACTCAAAGAACCTGGAACGCCCCTAACTGATCCTCTCTAGCACCATGAAAGCCTTCAGGCCCCCCAAAATTGTGATATTTGGAGAGAAAATGTCTACCAAGATATATACAGATTTTACTTTTGATATGACAAAAATTGGATATTGTCGGGTTTTAAAATACAACCTGAAGCTTTTGGCAGTGACTGCCCAGAAAATGCATTTCTTCAATAGCTTCATTTCTTACCACCTTCAGGAGTGAGATTTAATATTGGAGACCTGAAGATAAAAACCCATCTGAATCCCAGCTTACAAACCTGAAGCATGACTAGAAATGCATTTAACTCATTTTTCTAATTAATTAAAAAGTGCACCTTAAACTTCCAGGCTGCTGAGTGTTCAACTTCATCAGACCCTCAGAAAAGGCACTTGTTTTGTATCAGATCTACCTGAACACGTAGGATGAGGTCAAGACTTCAAGGAGCCCAGTTTTATGAAGTGTTCCAAGTTCTTAAATCAGGCCTTAGAGACAAAATCTTCTTAAAAGCAACTTGCTTTGTGTCTCTGTCCTGGCTTTTAGGGGAAATCCTTCAGAACTAGAGAGCCTTTTGTCAATGAAAATTGTTCACGTAATTCAAGAAACTGTCCTTTAACTACTAAATATCGCAATATTCTTGATAAAAACTGTGTGGGTTGGCAAGAATTGCATCCTTCAAGAGGCAGATGAGATTGGCAGAGATTGAGGCCTCACAAAACCACAGGTTGGACATCAGGAGGAATTTGTGCCTGGAAAGGGTGGTCAGGCCTTGGCAGGGGCTGCCCAGGGAGGGTTGGAGTGCCCAGCCCTGGAGGTGCCCAAGGCAGGACTGGCCGTGGCACTCAGTGCTCTGGGCTGGGGGACAAGGTGGGCATCGGGCACAGGGTGGGCTCCCTGGGCTGCCAGGGCTTTTCCAGCCTCAGGAGCTCTGGGATTCTGTAAGATTTTACATTCATGCTGATTGAAAAGGGTCTGGGCACCATTATGGAGAAAGTTAAAAGTCAGTAATTTACATGTATATTTTACAGATTGTGCTTTCCTTCAAATTTTTTTAACAACTATTTAAATGCTTTTTTTTTTTTAAAAATGGTGTTGCAGTTATCAAATCTGCAACCTACTTGCCCAACAAGCAGTTCTGCGCTTTGTAGTTCATTACTATCCTATTTTGAACGTCTGGATCTAATGCTTTCCATTCCAAGTGAGAAAAAATTCTCACAGAATCACAGAATAGTTTGGGTTGGAAGGGACCTTAAATATCTTCCAGTGCCACCCTCTGCCATGGGCAGGGACACCTTCCACCAGCCTAGGTTGCTCCAAGCCCCGTCCAACCTGGCCTTGGACACTTCCAGGGATCCAGGGGCAGCCACAGCTTCTCTGGAATTCAACCTGTGCCAGGACCTGCCCACCCTCATAGTAAAGATTATACTATTTTGCTAAACAAAGATTTTTATTAAGAAAAGAAAGATCTGACCACTTTCAGTTTCCCTTACTTTTCCTAGAAAGGCAGTGCTGACAAAGGAAAGGTTTTCTCACATCAGGGAAGTGCCAGGTAAGGGGTGTAACAACACTTTGCAAATGTGAGCCAACATCCATCTTCAAAAATCCATCAGGACACTTCCCAGTGAGTTTCTTCTCACTGAGCAGAGACGGCAGGAACTCTAAATTTGATCAGCACCTTGAAAAATCCAGATCACTATTCAAGGTTCTAAGAGATTTAGCAATCAAACCTTAGGGACTCTTTTTTAAAAAAGAAATCAACCTGCTCCATTTAAAGACTTTCTACTCAACTTGCCTCCTTTGGCATAAAGCACCAATGATTTAGTTGGCATTGTAAAGATTTACTGTGCACTCTTCCTATCTTATTGGAACCAGTAATGGAATTTGCTTGCTTGAATTTCTTTGGCTCTGAATGCAAAGTGCTGAAGAGGATGACATCCAGAGGTTACATTCCTGTCTACCTTTTCATTTCAGCTTTATAACTGTAGCAAGTAAATTTCCTTAAATCCTGTGGATTTAGAATCAAGGGAAAATGCATTTTTAATCACACTAGTAATTTTTAAAAAAACCCTAAAACCTAAGAATTCAGCAATAAGGTTATTAGAGTGCTTGATGATTAAAAGATGAGAAAAAAGAAAATTAAGAAATTGTCAGACACTTGTAGAGAAGTGTTATTTTGTTAGTTGTCGACAAAATGCAAATTAAAAATAAACTCTTTCAATGAAGACCTTCAGGAGAATAATTAATATTCCTAACAATGCACACAAATTTATTCCTCTCACTATGTAGGACCTCCATGCTTGGGAAGAAGGATGACTTTTTTTTCTGTGCACCCATCAAACAAGGCAATGGCCTTTCTCTCTGTACTCTTTTCCTATCTTTTTGCCCCCAAAAAGAAGAAATAACATGATATTGTGATGTAAATCTCCTCACTACTCAACCTGCCTGACACTTGTCAGGTGCAGACCCCTCTGTCCTCACGGGTGTATAGAATGGGCTGGATTTGCCTTTTTAAGCCCAATAAAGAGAGTGGAGGATGTCACCTCTCCACTGGAGAGCCCAACCTGATGAGCTCTGTTTGTTTTCTGGCTGGGGCAGCCCAGCCTGACTCAAAGTTCACTGAAGTCAACGAAGAGACTCAGCACCATTGACAGGATGGAGCTGATCCCAAGCCAGGACAGGAAACTTGGAGGAAACATAAGAGCTACCCTGTTTGTTGCCTTGAATATTTGTTTAGTGTTTTGGAATTTACCGACCGAAGCTGCGTGGAACGAACCTGGCAGGCAGGGGCTTTTGCCAAGATGTGTTATTTTGGTTGTCTCAGAACTCCTGAAATAAACCCAAAACTCCAGTGAGACTTTTGTGTTCGTGCCGTAGCCTCCTTGAACTCGATCCAGTCCAGGATGAGCCTGGACTGGCAGATCTGCTGCAATCTTGGCTAGCAAGGCAATGCTATGCTGAGAACACGATGGTGCCTGGTTCTCCTCCCACTCTACATCCACCTCCAGAGCCCACTGCATATAATGGATCCAGTTCTGATTTACCCCAGCTTAGAGAAAGGGGAAAATCCAACAGGGTTTGCTTGTAGCTCAAGACAAAACTCCCAGAGTTTGAATTTCTTTGAGTGGTCACCATGATATATTTCCTTTTCCTTAAACAAGCATTAATTGAAGGCCTTCTCCATCAATCAAGTGGATAGAAGTGTCATGAGTTCCACATCCCACCAAAACAAAACTAAAACTTGCACCAAAAATACACCCTTTTAGCTAAAAAGCACCACACTTAGAAGAGAACAGGAATGACGAAGCAGCCTATGGACAGTCCAGCTGGAGTTTGTGTTCATGAAGAGGGTTAACACAACTGTTCCTGATTGTTTCTGTTGTTTATGAACGCCGACCTTCGGAGCAGCACCGAAATGTGCTGTCTCCTAAAGATGTTCCCTCCCGATATGACACACAACTTTGCATTGTTTCGCTGCACACAAGCATTAATATCCCAGAGGGAACCCACCCTTCTCTTAACGGCTGGTGACAGGTCCAATGGCTGAGCAAAAATCAGTTGAAGGAAAGGGAAGTCTTGTCGGAAATGAGATTAATCTT
The DNA here is from genome assembly GCA_013396655.1 of Campylorhamphus procurvoides. Classification (NCBI taxonomy): domain Eukaryota; kingdom Metazoa; phylum Chordata; class Aves; order Passeriformes; family Dendrocolaptidae; genus Campylorhamphus; species Campylorhamphus procurvoides. The sequence goes on from WBMV01002268.1 coordinate 207,660, forward strand.
GTAACGAGTGTTCGGCCCTGATAACCCATCTGTGCAGAGAACTGCTTTAACTGGAGAGCAATTAACCTTCACCTGACAAGCTCTGTCCAACCGTTATAAACAACATTAAAGGCACAGGATCCCCCTCGTTTTCCCCCCCCTCTTTACGTAGACTAAACAATCAGGTTCTGAATTCCATGAAAACAGTGGATGTAATGGTGCCTCGATGACAAATCACGGGGAAATCTTTTTTTTTAAAGGTAATGTCTGTGTGGAAATAATGTGAAAAATGTCTCTGGCCACCGCTTTAGTGAGTTGAGCTGATTAGTGAAAAGCAACAGCTTTGAGCACTTCCAAGGGAATACCTCATGCATGAGGAAAGCTGGTGGGGATACGCCAAAGGGTAACAATCATAAAAATGTATGGGAGCAGATAAGAGCTGACTGACCACATCTGAGGAACGCTGCTTCCAGGACCAAGGGTGCATTGATCCAACACCCCTGGGAACCCAAAGCCAAGGGGCAACCTCTTAGAGCTTCCTCACCCATGACCTTGTGGAAGCTGCTTGTCAAAACTATGTTCCAACATGCAGAACTGGGCTTTTGGGTCAGGTGCCCACAGGACCAGCCCTCCTGTGCTCCAAATTGTATGATCACCCTGATCTCTGTAAACCCAACCTCAGATTCCCAACCTGTTGGACCACAACACGAATGTAGTAGCCTGAGGAGACAACTGGACATGGGGCCACTCTTCCCAGGTGAAAATGTGTGGTAGGTGTGAAGCCACAACAGCAAAGGTCTACTCAATTCTCCAGGGAAAGGCCAAGATCCCAGTGTCAGTCATAGTGGCAGAAACCTGGAATGACTCGAGGGGAATCACTGGCAAATCAAAACAGAACACTTGGGCTGAGCTCCTGAATAACTTGGGTGAAATCCTGGCTCCAGTCAGCCAATACTTTTGGCTTCATTTTGCCCAATTTGACTTCAGGTTTTATAAATCCTCATTCACCCTATTCACGTGCCTGAAACCAATAACCCTGAAGTTATAATGGGGGTTTCTGTCTTTCTTTACTTTCCTTTTGCTCTAGGTTTCTCTTTTTCTTAGCAGAAGTTCAATCATGCAGGTTTAGTCATGGTTTTGTTTCTCTTTACAACGAAGCAAAATTTCTGTTTCAGTCATTTTGGTTGAACATGTAGATCACTGTGGATTGCAAGAGATGTCTGTGAATCTTTAAGATATCCAGAACATGCTCTGGGCTCTTTGCTGGAGAATTCCACCTCAAGGGCTGTGAAATGTGTATTTTATTTGGTGATGTAGTCAAATAAGGAAAGGATTCAGGCAACAAGTTGTTGGGCAGAGGATGCTCATTTTTCATCTGGCATCCCAGTACCCAATATTGATTTTGAAACACCCCAATTTTCAATACTGTAAAATGCAGGGGCACTTTTCCTACCATTACAAAGATAAAATTCTGATATTTCATAATCCAGGGGAAGAGCATTGGTCCTAATATTATGACACAAACAAATGCATTGAACTGTGGCTGAAGTGTTTAAACAGTAACAGGTAGAGCATTACCTTTATATCAAACAAGAAGGGCTTAGATCTTTCCAGTGAATTAGATATTAACAGATAGGAAGTTCCTATTGAAAGCATTTCCTGTATTGGTAGTCCCTGATTTTGGCAACTTATCTGGGTAGGAAATGAATGCAGGAAGTATCTGTCTACAGACCCTTTATCATCAAGGTAATTGCTGTGGCAGCATTTTACTGTTTATCAAGGTAATAAACATACAGTCTAAAAAAAGATGTTTTTCAACTCTGAAGAATGAAGTTTAAAAAACCAGCCTTACAGGCCAGCATTGCAAAACCTTCCACGTAGAATTAATGTTTCTCTCATCACAGAGGCAATTAGGGATTTGTCAAACCAAACATTTCCAGTCTCCTGTGATTTTTTCCCCCCTGTTTCTCTGTGTCTCCTCTCTAAGTCAGGCAGGTAGTTTTAAAGGGCTCTGCCACTTCCCAAAAATAGGGAGCCACCCCTTCCTGCAGGTATTTGCATATACCCAGGCCTTGTAATCTGTTGGCAACACACACCTTGGACTAAGCAAGTCAGATCCTTTCCTGGTGTGAGAAGGTTACCCAGCCTGCTGACACCACTTCCCACCCATCACTGGAGATTTACCCTCCAAATAAACATGCATTGCAAGTGGCAGACATCATATCCTAGGCATTCCTTCCTCTCTTTTGATTTCCCAAATTCAAAATTCCAAAAGACTCTTTGCCTTGTCCACTGGGTGTGAGTGACCACTTGATGTGTCCTTCAGCCTTAAAAAAAATCACTGTTAATCATTTTTTTTTTACCTCTTCATGTTCAATGACATTTTTATGACAAGAATTGCCAATTTGTTCATTTTTCATTGAAACAAATTCAATTTGTGACACCATAATTACCAGAAGTGGCAATCATGCAGGGTAGTTATTAAAAACCATTATGAATATTGCTGGTTTATTACCCACTATTCTCCTCTTTTGATTTTTCCAAGAGGATGACTCTGTGCGTGGTAAGAATTGGCAACCCAGGGCCTAAGGATGCATTCCAAGGAGCAAGAGAAGTTCACTGTGATCCAGGTTTGCAACCTGAATCACATCAGATTTCCTGAAATCTCCCTCTGTTCCCTGGGATAAGTTGTTTATGGGATTATACAGTCCTCTGAAGGGAGCAGGGATAAACTGAAGGGACTCAGCATTGTCCAACCTCAGGCAGGCTCGGTTACAGCATTTAAAATAATCCCTGTGACAACAGAGACACTTTAAGGAAAGGACTGACACCTTTTTCCTAGAAGTGCTTCAAAGTTTTTGTATGTTGGTGTTTTCAACACAACTGAGTCTTCTATAAGACATAAATATCTGTCAAAGACAGCAAGATGACTGTATGGTTATCTATCAAAAGAAATTAATTTTTTAATAGACATGAATCTGATAGAAATCACATTGTAGTCAATGAACTTGTTAACCTGACAAGGTTTGGCACTGCATGTGATATTTTCTACTGTTTCATCCTTATTTAGTTAAAATTGATAAGTGTTAACATTGATAACATAACCCTAAATTTTCTTCTATTTTTTTCCTGATTTTCAAATAATTCTGTTGGCTTGATTTAGCAATTTGCATAATAAAGGCTATTCCTTTTTGAGTAAACAGCATTATATATTGTTCCTGAATTAGAAGCCGTCCCTCTGAAAATAAATAACTTCTTTTGGCATCTTGCAAAACTGCTTCTGTATTTATCTTTCAGCAAGTCATTCTCCGAGAGCCCTTGTTTCTTTTAACGTGATTTCTGAAATGCCTTTTGTAGCTCGGGGAACTTGCTGAAAAACATTTTGTTAAGGGATAATACAGTGCTTGTTAGGGAAAAACAAACAAAGCAACAAACTCAGACAGTCGAACATATGCATTTTCCAGCTGTTGTTCCTTGCCTGGGGACTTAATTCTAGAAAGCAAAACCCTTATATTTCATTTCATTTTGGCATAGGAGGAACACAAACCAAATTGAGTTAAATAGCTGCTGATTAAAAGCAAAAGGAAACAACGTGAAAATCCCCCAACATGTCTTCTTCTGGTTTTATATGACTATTTGAAATTGTACATTTGTATTTGAGTCAGAAACCCTATTTTCCCTGGCAATAATCAGAGGTCTGGTTCTATTGCCTTTACTGGAACAAAATCTTCATGAAATTGGTGGAAATTTGAAATCAGGGAGGGCAGGATCAGGTTCAGTGGTTTGGGGCCCTTTTGCTGTTCCTGTTTCTCATTCACCTGAGAGCTCAGGTGTGTTCTCTGCTTTCAGAGGGTCGTGTCACATCAGCAAACCAATGGAAGCATTTACAGGCTTAAAATTAAATACACCATTGGATCATTTTCTAATTAGGATGAGGGGGGAAAAAAGAGAGGGATAATAATCTATCTAATTGTCTTAATGCAAGGAACAACTGTACAAATTACTGTATCAGCTCTGTTGGATTCAGTGCAGATGCAAAACTTTAAACAAAGACTTAAACATTTCCATACGCCAAGGACAGATTTATTTCTTAACTGTCTCCAGCTTTCCTTGGCTTCAGAATTATTTGAGTGAGTGCTTAGATTTTCTAAAAGAAAGTGAGAGAAAAGTAACACCACAGGGAGAAGCACAGAATAATATTCCTCAAAAATAAATCTTGCCACCATATTTTGCTTTAATCAGTGTGTCCATACTCTTTCAAGCCTCAGAAACCACAAAGACTCTCCTGTCCTTTATCAAACACGCAGACTTTTTCTGCCAGAAATCATGGATTCCACATTAAAAACCAATAATAAAAAGGGGGCATGTGCATATTTAGGTGTAAATTAAAGTAAAAGAGATATCCACAAGTATTTTCAATAAGTCATTGCAAAGTCAAGATCACTTAATGATGAGTTTTAATAAATGTAATTGCACGGGCATGCAAGGAGAGAAATATAACCAGGTTCCAACACAGCAAGAAAATAGAATTCCAGTTGTGTTTTTCTATTTATTGCTCTTTCCTCCACTGTAGGATAATGGGAAAAAACCCCAGAATGACCTTCAGGACAACTGTTTTTACTTCATCCTAAGGTAACGCTTAAATAATTTTTGCTTCAGTCTATTAAAAAAAGCCACAAACGACTAAAAAAAAAGACTGATGCCTAATTCAGAAGCCCTGAATAAATCCTAAAATTGTATTTACAGTAACAGGGACACTTAGAATTATATGGATTTGAGAGTCTACAGCCTCAGTGCTCTGCATGCCGCTGTCAGATCCTGCTTGTGCCACAAGGGATCGTGTCACCTTAGCGCTGAAATCCTACTTGTTAAGAGACTTTCTGCACTTAAAAAACCCATATTTTATCCTTCAAATGCCAAGAAAACATAACAGTGAGGTCAGCTGTGTGTGTCCCAGGTGCTGGGATGAGAAATATCAGCCCAACCCCAAATCCTTGGAGTGGAGGCACCTTTTTGCATCGCTCCCCTCTCTGCAGTTTCTTATGCCAGAGCCGGCCCTGCTCCCAGTCAAAGGGAGAAATCCCTGGGCTGAGCAAGGACAGCCACTCCTCCAGCAAGAAAGTCACGATTAAAGTCGTCCATCCACAGCAGAGCCTGGGAAAAAGCCATTTCTGCCTCCTCTTCCTCCTCCTCCTCAGGAGAAACCTTCCAGCGCGGTGCTTTCCCCTTGGTGGGGCAGAAGGGACAGGGGGCAGGGGACAAGGAGGGACACATCTCTTGGGAAAACCACACTTGTGATGTCAAGCCCAGCACCAAAAATCTTACACAAATGCTTGTTTTCCCAGATTAGCCCCAGAGAAGCCAGTCCCATCCCCCAGGAGGTACAAGTGTCCCACGGGTCCGTCTGCGGGTTTGTGATAGGAAAAGGATGAATCAGACACTCTGACTGGAAGGTCACCTTTGCACGTGTGTGTGTGTGTGTGTTCCCAGAAATTTCTACCCAGTTTGGAATAAAAACATAACCAGTCACAGCCCAATTTTGGCATTTAACAACTCCACGACCTCCCTAAATAGGAGAGAATTCCTGGTGTGGAGATCCCAGATAAGGCTCTCCACCTTCCCTCACCACAGCCTCTTGTAGCCCAGAGATGGGATGGCTGGGATACCCTTTGCCAGCAGACAGCACGACCCATTATATTACATTTAAAATATAAATATTTATATTATTGAATATATATATATATATAACTGTTTAGCAAGAGTTAACAAACACCTGTCTGGCCTTCAAATAGAATTTCTTTATTTCAGAAACCTCTGAGTTCAATGACTTCTTTATGCACTCCTTATAGAAGAGGAATTGAACCCTTTGGACTGGTTTAGGGTCATGTCAGAGCAGATTTCCTGGATCTAAAGCACAAAGCACCTGTCATTTCTTTCCAGTCATTTCACATTTTGCACTTTTATAAATAAATTTATTTTTTCAGCATATAAAGCCTTCCCAGCAGCCTGGGCACCAAAATCCTCAGCCTTTTGGGGTGCCTGTTTTCCCCCTGGAAGTTTCACACTCCAGATGAGGAGAGAGAAGTTTTTCCAATCAGGAGGCTTTGCTGACTGCATTGCATATCCAGGCTGTATCAAACACACTGCACACCATCTCTTCTCACCTCCCTAAGGTAAAATAATAACCATGAGGTATTGTTTCCAATCTTTGACTCTATTAAAATTTATTTTACCCTATTACAATTTATCCAATGCAAAAACATTCAGAAAAATAAATAATAGGAGCTCCTCAAAATGCAACCAACATCCAACATCATTGGGCCATTATCTTTGAAAAGAAATTTCCTATCGACACCAATAGTTTGTTCTGATTAACAGCCACAAAATGCAGTGTTATTGCCCAGCAAAGAGACCTTCTTTTAGCCAAAACCTGACTCCCTGAACCTCAAGATTTTCATAAAGTCACGCCCTGTGTGCTCCGAAACCCACGGCAAAACCAAAGGGAATTCAATTCCAGGAGCTACTTAGCATTTAATAGATACTGGCCAGCAATTCAGAGGACACAGACCTATGTCTCCATAAATAGCCTCTTGAAAACATCAATGATCACAGAAAGAAAAGGTTCATTAGACTTTTTAATCACACTGACTTCAGGCAAGGCTTTCAGATTTCAAAAACCATAACAAAAAGCATCAAATGATCTCTAAAATGCAAAACACCGAAGCAGAAGTTACAGAGAAATCCAAGTGCAGCTCCCCCTGAGCCAAGAGCCAGGCTAGTCCATATCTCTTATTAAATCTCTGGCATAACCAGAAAAGCACAGAAACACACAATACCACGGAGAAAACAAACACCTTGATCCCAAATCTGATAATACCCTGACCTCAGCTCTGATAATACAACACCAGCAGAGTCCTCCCTGAAAATGCTCTTTACGTAAAGTGAGTTTTGCTATCACAAAGAGTTTAGTTTTATTTCTGCAATAATCACAGTACCTGCTGCCCATTGCAACACAGAAGCAAAAACTAGACAGACAAGACATATAGATTTATTCAGCTAAGCAGCACGACCTGAAAAACTCAGCAGAGTCAGTCTTAAAAAAAATAAATAAAATAAATAAAATTAACAAACCATGCACCGAGATGAAGTTCAACGCCAATAAGAGAATTTTATTGTCCAAAAAAATTAAAGCAGAAAAAGAACACACCCGTGAGATCTTCCCGCCACCACCGAAATAGCATTCAGAAAGGTCCCCAGCAGAAGGATAAGAGTTTCCAGAAAAAACACATAATTAACACCTGCATGAGACAGAACCAAGAGCTGGTGCCTCTCCTTCCCGCTCGCTTAAATTTGTGTCCCCATCCACAAGAGGAACATTTCAAAGTATCCGAAAGTTTAGCGCTCTCAGGAACCCGCTTTTTCCTTCCAGTGCACACCCTCTCCCCTCCTGGCAGTCCACAAACACATCCAAGTTGTCCAAATGATACCTACAAGAAATTGCAGAAGCTCCCATAAAAGGGCTTCGCTTTTGCCATCCACGGCACTGAAGAGTGAATTTAAAAAACCCAATTTTTTTTCCGAGTTTGAAGTTTTTAAGCCTTGCGGATGGTTGGAGTAGGAAAAAGGAAATTTACTAGGCAGTACAAAGGAAATCTTGTTGTCCTCTATTGTGGCAGTGGGGGTGTTGCCCAATTCTAACTTATCTAGGTTGATAAAGGAAACCAAAGAACACGCCAGTGCAAAAAAAAATTCCGACAAAAAGAGGTCCCCCTTTCTTACCTTAATAGTGCTTGCCATAATGCGAGCAAGATTATTGATCGCTAATAATTGCTAATAATAATTATTGCTTCGCTCTGACCAGAAAGAAGTTTTGATGAGGTTGTTTAGAGCGGATGAGATTGTGCTAACTCTGGGAAATGAAGTCAGCCAATGGCAGGAAGAGGTTTCTATTGGTCCTGGCCACCGCAGCTCGAAGAAACAGGATATTTGGGAGTGAAGAGATAAGAGTCCTAAAACAATGTTGTTTTTCTTGATGATATGTGACTAAATTTCTTTTTCTATTTTTTTTTTTAAACAAAAAACTCAATTGCCTGTGACTGCCTGGGCAGGTGTGATGGGATGTGCAGTAAGTGTGACAGCCACTCCGAGGCAGGATGCAGATGTCAGATGAAATGGGCCAAACAGAGCAGGAGTTTGATGCAGGCTGTTCACTGGGGAATTGCTGATTCAGGGCCAAAGCCAGGCTGGGTATAAGCGGGTGTGACTCCAGATATGTTAATGAATTCTGCTTACACCACTTCTATATTTGTCCATGAGCCTCGTTCCTGGATTCCTGAGCTATTGACACTCTCTGGTCTATCTATCTCACGAATTTACTTGTTTTTTTCTTAGAGAAGAAGCAAGTAGATTGGAGACAATCAGTTCTTTTTGATGTCTCTTTTTTTCTGAGGAAAGGAAGTCACAAAAAGACATACATTTCTAAAGCAAACGCCCCAATGGCATAAACAGCCTTAAATATTTCATGCTCTTCCCATATTTCACAGCTCTGTCCATGCATGAAAATGAGGTGGTTGCACTGGCCATTCCCTTCCTGGTCAGAGTGTGATTTTTTAGGCAGTGTTATAATTTTATTTGTCCCTTTGCAGCACTTGGCTGTCACAGGGCACTTCAAAACTCCCAGCTGTGCAAACAAAACACAGTCCCTGTCCCAGGCCTTTGCTTAGGAGTGCTGAACTTAAAAGAGAATTAGGGAAGAAAGGCAAAAAGTGCTTCCATAGTACCAATCAGAATAAAATTCCACATGCAAAGGACCACTCAGGGTCCAGTGCTGGCACAACCCTCTCACTCTTAGGAACCTCTCAATATTTGATGCTTTTCTAAAAGATGTAGTTCCTGGTGTCAAGGGATTCTGAGCTTTCAGCTAGAAGAGAAAAGCTTGAAAACAAAACCCTTAAAAATGGAAGGAAAAATTAAAATACGTGAGAACGTATCAATTTTTCTTAAAACCTTATAATTATAAAAAGTTGATCCTGCTCTAACAGGTTTACTCATCGCTCCCAATAACAACATCCAGCCATGGAGAGCTGAAAGCACTGCAGCACTGGGTAGATAATTCCAGCTGGAAAGGTCCTGCCCTCTGACCAGGGATTCTGGGAGGATAAAAAGAACAAGAAATTGTGATGGCTCATTGTAGCATTATTTAGTGGAAGCAGATGACCTCACCCTCTCCCAACGCCTTCTTCTCCTGCTCCTTAGGCAAAAAAAAACTAAAAAAAAAAGGAAATTGGAGTGTTGTTCTGTAGCTGGTGATGTCTGCTGGCATTCAACACGCATTTTTTCCACACAGAGACAGCAGTAAATCCCAGTTCACTTTTCCCCTCCTATGATGACCCAAAGAAGGTGAAATGTACTTTTCCAGACACACAGAGGACACCAAGTGCTGCCTGTTGGGCCCTGGGGCATTTGTCCCACAGGTGCAGGGCAGGGGAAAGAAAGGCTCATCCACCCTGCCCTGACATGGGAATGGCTCTGCCACCCACTAGGTCCTGGGAAATCCTTGTTTCCAGGTGCCCCATGAGCACCACTGAGCTGGAAACCCCTGAATGCAACACAGAATGGAAATGGAATGGACCCTCCAGATCACTGAGCCCAACCTTTGGGATGAAGGTTCACTGCCACTGGACTCTGGCAGAGCTACCCCAGGGCAGACCTTCCAAGTTTGGCAGTGACACCCATCTGATCCTCTGACCCGACCCATCTCCAGCTGCTTCACAACCCTTGGGGCCCCATAACCCACCCAAGGGGCTGAGCAAGCTTCCAGCTGGCCCCAAATTCCAACAGTGGGCAGGGAAGAGCTGGCACCCTGCTCTTCCTCCTGGCTCTGGGTCCTGAGGTGCCACAGGATCAGCTCCCAGGACAAGATTAACTCGATTTTATAGTTCTCTTTAAGGAGCTCTGGTTCCTTCCACTGCAAAGAGGATTCTGGTCGCTTCAGAGCAACCCAGAGCCAGCACTGCCATGCAATATTTTATCTTCTCCATTAGCTGGTTCATGTGGATATCCAGTGTTTCACTGCTGAATGTCTTCTTGCAGTCTACATCCATGGAATTACGGTGCTCCTGCAAAGCAGGTAACTCCTGGTAACTTTCCTATTTTCATTACGAACAGTATGAAAAGAAAGCAATTTACAGTAATTGTATTTCACGGGGATGTTGATTTCCTCCCTTTTCATCTCCAAACAATGAGCAAGACAGCCAAAAGATTAGAACCTTTTTCTTGATATTTCAAAGCCTTGTGTAATGTTTCAGTTGGGTGACTTCCACTCCACTTAAGCCCATGATATTTTGGGGGTTTTTTTCACTCAAATATATTGAGAGGCTGCAAGCATCAGCTCCAGCTCTCCAGTGGAGAGGATCTAACAAATTCATTCATAAGCAGGTTTTAGTAATGATTCCTCTCCATCCCACCTCCATATAGACAAACCTCCTCTTGGTTTATACAGGGATTTTGGAAGCATAAGGCACTGCTGAGCTCTATTATTATTATATAAGTTTTACAGAGCCCACAGCCCAGTAAGGATTTTGCCATTTCAAACTGGCACATGTTCCGTGCCAAAGAATTCAATGAAGTTTATTTGACTTTCAAACTAATACCCACAGGCAGATTTCTGAGTGCTTACACTTGTGTCCATCCAATTGCAAGCAGAGCCTTGGTATTGTAAGGGAAGGAAAATATTGGGTTATCAAATCACCATCATCCACTTGCAAAAGAAAAATAGTCCAAGCACTTCTACTATTTTCCTCTTTTCTGATTCTTTTTTTTAAGGTTAAGCAGAAAGAAAAAAAATGTTTTTGTTATGTTAGGCAACTATGTGTTGTTGTCTGAAATAAGGCTGTGTGAGTGTGAAAAACTTGGTCAACAAACAGAAGAAAAACACCAAAAGAAGTACTAAAAATCCACACAAGCCACTCAGTGCTCCCCTCTTAATTTCTCTCTCCTTAAGCTGAAGGAGGGCAGGGTTAGATGGAATATTGGGAAGGATTCTTTCCTTGTGAGCATGGGGAGGGGCTGGGACAGAATTCCCAGAGAAGCTGTGGCTGCCCCTGGATCCCTGGAAGTGTCCAAGGCCAGGTTGGACGGGGCTTGGAGCACCCTGGGCTGGTGGAAGGTGTCCCTGCCCATGGCAGGGGGTGGCACTGGGTGATCTTTAAGGTCCCTTCCAACCCTAACCATTCTATGCTCCTATAAAATATTTCCAGAAGGACCCATAATATTTCTCATGCTATTTGAAATAGCACTACTGACTCTAAAGAACAATCCTGTCCTCAGATTTTTTCATATCATATCCACTGGAGTGTTGGGATGTAGGAAAGGCATTGCAATATTCCCTCTGTAAACAGATTTATAATCCATCTTGCTGTCTGGGGTGCACAATAAGGACTCTGCTCTCATCCTGGGCTGACCAAGAGACCAGAGGCACACTCTGCTATGTTAATAATGTGACCTTCATCCCTTTAGCTGTGCAAATTCCTCCAGGTAAATAACTGGGAAAATTGGAGACACATTCACTTTGTGTGTTATGGTTGCTCCTCATACATGAAGTGTCTGCAGAGGTGGGTCTTAAAAGAAAATAGCAGAGAAAAAAAAGTGAGTTTTTGTTCCCCTTACCAACATTCCAGATAAAAAGGAGGTTGTCCTCTAGGCTAAAAAATCCAAAAACCTGAGTAAAATAAAAGAATTTGCATTGCAGTTTTTGGGAGGAGGTGTTAGGAAAACCAGGTAAATTAATGCTATATCAGAGCATATGAAAGCACATATGTAAAGGTCTTAATCTCAAAAAAAAAGAAGTGACATTTTGCTTAAATGTAGCTCCAAACATCAGTTTGGCCATGCCCGGTTTGGTGTGTGAGAGTCAACTCTTACCAAGCCCTTTGGCGGGACAGTCTCCCTTTAATTCCCAGTTTTTCCCTGACTCTGATGAAAATATCAGTAAATCTGCTCACAGAGGGGGGAAACTCTGCCCACACCACAAAGACAGCTCCCACAATTAGGCTTTCACCAGCAGAACCAACAGGGGTGATCGGGACAAGAGCTGAGTTTCACAAGCTGCTCCGTGGGCTGTGGGATCAGGACTCTGATCCTCTGCCCCATGGTCTGCTGTGCCTTTGTGGCTGCTGAAAGGATTACTTCCTTCCATGCCTTTCATGCAGCACCAGGTCTGAGGGACAAAATCCATCCTGGGAAAAACAGGGTTCAGCCCTGGGGTGGGCTCATGCCCACTGATCCATGGCTGGAAGCGTGGAGGTCAGCTCTGGGAGGAAGAACTACGAGTGCAGTGGGGCATTTGTTTTCCCCAAAATCCAAGTGGAAGCCAGGAGCCCATGTGAATCCATGGAATTAATACTATCCAAGTGGAAGCCAAGGGTCCATGTGAATCCATGGAATTAATACTATCCAAGTGGTAGCCAGCAGCCCATGGAATTAATACTATCCAAGTAGAAGCTAGAGGCCCATGGAAAGCCATGGAATTAATCCTATCCAAGTGGTAGCCAGCAGCCCATGTAAATCCATGGAATTAATATTATCCAAGTGGAAGACAGCAGCCCATGGAATTAATACTATCCAAGTGGAAGCCAACAGCCCATGTAAATCCATGGAGATAATACTATCCAAGTGGAAGCCATGGAATTAATACTAATTATCACTGCCTGGCCACGGGGGCAATGCAGCCCTGAGCCCATGGAGAGCATCCTTTCCCCCAGCACTGTTTCCAGGCTTTTGTGCAGGTCATTTCCCTTGCTGCCAGACCTTGCACAGCACAGGAGGAGGAGGGAGATGTCCTGGAGCCTCCCGGATTCCTGGTGGGTGCCCAGTGGGCAGCCCAGACCAGTGGTCACTAGAGGGTGCTCCCTGCCCCTCCAATGGAGCTCGCCGGGCTTTGCAGCTCCCTGCGACACCAAAGGCAGCAATTACTCCTTTGAGCAAAGAAGAACACTTGAACAAAAGCGGATAAAAGAGATTTCTTCCTGCTGCAGTGGCACTCACCATCAGTTTTGTGCCCAGTGCTGGCTATGCCTTTCTGCTCACCTGTCTTTGCCTCCCTTCAGCCTCCCCTCTCACCACCTTCAGCCCCTCCAAGCCATTTGGTTAATTAGCACCTTTACATCTTTCCCCCATCCCAGCCTTCCTTCCTCTCACAGCAATGAATTCTCTTGCAAAGCTGGAAATTTGGGAAGAGCCCGATTTTTATTATTATTTTTTTATTTTATTTTAACATTACTTCATGCAACAACAGCAGTCAATAAGGGGTTGTTTTCCTATGGACAAAGCTTTACATAAGAGAAGTGTTGGAAGTTTTCAAAGAGAAAATCAAAGCACTTCATTTACCCACTCCTACCTGTGGCTCAAGCTGTTCAAGCTCCTATCAGCCATAATATTTTTGGTGGCTACACCACTGTTTGCCCACTTTTTCTGTTCTGTTCATCTTTGGAGACCATCTGGAGGCTCTCCATAAAACAAATAGCACAGAAATGGGAAATGAAATGGGAGCACTGTTTACATGGATTACGTTGACACAGTCACTGTTATATTGACACTGGAATTATTTTCAGTAGCATTTCAAACAGGGAAGTGCTGACACTCATCTGCAGATAAGCAATTCACTTCATCAGACTCCAATGGTTTTAAATGTAGGTGTCAGAACTCCTCTGGCTCTCCAAGACTTCTGCAGATCCCAATAAAACCCTTATCACATCACTCAGTCTCACCTACAACCATATTTGAAGGTGGTGGGGTGAACTGCACCTTTAAAGTACTTCTCTCTTTCCACATTACCCACAAAGGGAACCTGCACCATACCCTGAGACACCCAGCTTTAGGATAGCTCTGCTTATGTGGCATAAACCTCACCTAAACTCTCCTTTCATTCTTCCTTCATTTTCCCATCTCTGCAGGGTGAACAGTTGTGCCAGCAAAGGCCAAAGGGGTGTTGTATGGATTGGTCATTAAAGTGTGCTGAAACCTTCAGCTCAAAGTTTGCATTGATATGAAAACTATTTGCTTTAATACCAATTTAAAACTGGTTAAGTGGCAGCGATTACACAGGGCACACACATACACAAACACCAAAATATCCCAAAAAAAAGCAACTTCCCTGCAAGGAAAAAAGAAGCAATGATGAGGGTAAAAGCCAACATTTTTCCTCACTTTCTTCCAAATGTTTTCGATAATTTTAACTGAACTACAGGAAAGTTTGGGGTGGTTATTGGCCACTGTCCTTCAAAGTCCCACCATCCCGAGATTGATGGCCACTGCACACAGCAAAGATGTCTGGCATATTGCATTTCTACACTGTATTAGTGAGGCTGTTCCAAGATTTTCATCAAGAATGGAACCTATTAAAGTGTCTCTCACACCCTCCTGGCTTTTATAGCATGCTTTGGAGGACTGAACACTCTTTTTTTCCCCTCCATGACCAGGAAGTCTATAGAAAATGCTTTAAACTGTTTTATTTGAACTTTCACCTTTTGGGCTTTTGCCTAATCTGTAAATTTGAATAGGAGGTCGAGCTGTGCTTTTTGTTTTCCTCTCTCAAAGTAACCAGCTGAATCCCTTAAAGGACCAGACACGTTATCTAAAATTGGGACTCTCTCTCGATATTGTACTTCTTTGTTAGTGGCTGTGAACAAGAAACAGATGTGAAATGTCTATGTTTGAAACTCAGTGACCCAGAAAGACCAGGGCTAATCCAGATCATTCTAAATAACTGAGATGTGCCACCCTTTGACCACCTTGGGCTACATGCACACACTCAGGGATAACCCTACACCAACAGACAGGCAGACAGACAGAAATAAAAAACCCCAACACTGTTAAATATCTTTATGCTAATTGTGATGTAGCTCAATATTTGAACAGCAGCAAAAAAAAAAGGAAACCCCCATCATTTTTTTCCCAGTATCAACCAGCCTCTTTCCATTCAGGCAGAAGAATACATTTAGCTCACCCTTTTGAATACTGAAATCACAATAATAATTTAACAATTGTTTTGCAATAAGATTCAAAAAGTCATTGGAAATTAAGCACTTGGGAAGTGTGATGTTACGTCTTCTAGGAATACTCCCAAGGCCAGGCTGTGTGGTCCAAAAGGGATAAGATTCACACATGTCTGATATTTCTGGCTCTCTCTAAGACCCTGTAATACCATATGCCTTGTGAGGAAAAAAAAATCACTGCTAACTATTTATATGGTTTTATAACATTATAAAATTGAATTCAAAATATTCACCCCTTGAATCTGCAAGGCTTGATGTCAAATACCAGGTATTTCCAACACACCAGAAATGCCACATTTTTTAAGTCCTACCTGATCTGATTTCCATATGATGTTTCTAAAGCTCAGTACATCTAGAAAAATACATTTCCAACAGCATACAAGAAAAGGAGATGATTATCTTGAAAGTACTACAGTGAAATCAAAGGACTTGGCAGCGAAAAACCAAAATATTTTCTCTTGGGGAATAAATACACTGGCAAGAAAGAGCATAGGAGTTCTCATTTACTTTAATGGATAAAAACTGTGGGCATAAAATGCTTATCATTTAGGGAAAAAAAATGCAGCGGATATAATGAATTGCCAAGTTAATTCTAACTCAGAGTTTTTACAGATCTGGAATTTGTCATGATCATCACAACATTTTACCCATATCTAAAGCACTTTGTAGGTTATGCAGTGTTTTAAAAAAATAAAGAAAATGTCCTCCTTCCACCTACATGGATGACAAAACTCCTGCTCCAATGGGACTGATGTTTCAACCCACTGACAATTAAACCAAATTACACCTTATCCCAATTTTCTGCAAAATTCTGGCTTTCCAAGGGCTCTAAGTTGTTCATGGTACAAGGCACAAAAAGGACTGTCCAATAACAAAAAATGAGCAGAAGTGGAAACAGGGAGGGAACCAATAATTGATAGGATTTAATGCATGATTTAAGGCCCGGGAAAGAATCCCCAAAGCCTTCTCCTACTGTGAAAGGCTTGCCAGACATGTGTGAAAAACTTGCTCAAACATGTGTGTTGAATTACCTTGGTGGCCTGTGACTTTCCCAACAACCACTCACAATTAGCTGGGATCCAGCAGGACAGAAATGAAATTCTGTGTGCATTATTCCCACGGAATGGGGCACTTATCCTAAAAGGATCCGTGTTTTGGGCCCTGCCCTAGAAGATACCAAACTTTTCCACCTCATGGCACTGAAGTGCATGGTGTGTCTGCTTCTTCACCTCTACTTTCAACTGCATCAGCTGAAAGATGGATGTTGAACTTAACCCTTCTTATGTTGGGCTGGATATATGACACTGAATCATTTGATCTTAATCACTCTAGAATTAGCCCAGAATTTCCCACAATGCAGGATGGTGAAGAGGCTCCTGGTTAAAATGCTTTTATTCAAAGTGCTGCTGCATTTCCCCAAGAGGAGCAGTGGCATTGAGGCACTTTGGTTTCCTTTTTGCTTTGTTGCCTCCTAAGTCCTTCCTTCCCATTGCCAAGGGCTCCTCTTCTCCTTCCTTCCACCCACAAACCCTGGGTCCCTGCAGGTTTCTGTGTGACAAAATGCAGCACAAAATGCTCCTCCTGCCATTCCCTTGGCAGGCAGAAAACCTCTTTCCCTCATCTCCCTCATCCTCATCCAGCAGGCTGATGAACCTTGAGCTGACAGACCCCTCCAGTGAATGAGTGGAAAGCTCTGTTTCCATATGAAATCTGGACAGGATCTCCTTGAGTTAAGGCTGGCCCAGACTGTCCCTACACTGAAAGGCTGCCTTGGTGGAGGGGTGATCCTATTTTCACCCATGAATTGGAAACAGCATCATAATTCTATTTTAACAACCAAGGCAATGAGGAAAGGCTGGGAGAGCTGGGATTGTCCAGCCTGGAGAAGAGAAGCTTTGGAGAAACCTCATTGTGGCCTTGCAGGACCTGAAGGAGCTCCAAGAAAGATGGAGAGAGACTTTTTACAAGGGATGGAGGGACAGGACAAGGGGGAATGGCTTCAAACTGACAAAGAGTAGTTTTAGATGGGATATTGGGAAGAAATTCTTGGCTGGGAGGGTGGGCAGGGGCTGGCACAGGTTGCCCAGAGAGGTTGTGGACTCCCCATCCCTGGAAGTGTCCAAGGCCAGGTTGGACGGGGCTTGGAGCACCCTGGGCTGGTGGAAGGTGTCTCTGTCCATGGCAGGGGGTTGGAACCAGATCATCTTTAAGGTCCCTTCCAACCCAAACCATTTTGGCTTTTAAATGGCAAATCATTTATGATGAGAGAGCAGCAGAAATGTTACTCGTGACACTGTAATTTCTTTTTAATGACCTGGCATTAAAAAAAAAGTCAACAGGAAAGGAAAAGTCAGAAAATTCTCCTTAGACTTTAAAATAACCAAAGTTTATGTTTTCTTCAAGTGTTAAAATTTCCTAATTTTTCAGTTCTTTGATGCAACAAAGGACACTACTGGTATCTGAGTTGTCATGTAGTAACTGTAATTGCTGGATTTCTTCCTAATTACATCATTTTAGTTTTGAAAATGACACCACAGATGTGAACTTCAGTCCTGCAAAGTTATACATGGGCTTGTCTTTACACAGCTATATTCTCTTGGAGTTCAGTGAAGACTGCATAAAATATAAGGAACAAATTTATGGATATGGTTTTGCAGGCTTGGGACTTTGTTTTTCTAATTTTTGCTTTTTATGAGACATTTCAGTGTAGCTGGAACTAAGCCTGTAGCTGTTCCTTCACATACCATAGGCACAAATGCTTGAATCCACCAGTTTGCATGTCCAGACAAGGTGAGCTAATTATGAGATTTACCAGTGTCATCAGATATTCAGAGTTTTGGGAGACCTAAACTGCAGGTGACAAAAATGCAGGCAATTTCAGAAAAGCTGGTCTTCGCTGTCTGATGCGGAAAATAGTCTTCAACAGGCTTCCTTTACATGTCATATTGATACTAAGAACACAGAAAATTGCCATTTGAAGAACAGTAGAGATGGATCAACCTTCCAACCCTGAGCTGCTGGCACTGCTAAGAGTGTCAGTATTTCTCATTGTATCAACCTGCTTCTCCAACCTGCCACAGGTATTCTAAGAGATGCCCAGGTGGTTTCACACCCCACCACTCAAACACAGAGCTCATTCCCTTCCAAGGCCAAGCTACAGTTCCAGCCTTTCAAAGACCTCTTACTATATGCACAATTTCTACCACAGTTCAGCAAAACTGTATTTATTTATGGGCAATGCAGTTATTTGCCAAAGAATGTGGTTTGGGGACAGCTAAAGACATTTGTTAGCTCAGGACAAACTTGCTCTGCAGTTTTGGCCTGAGCAAAAATAACAGCAGGCTTTGAAAACATCAGACATTCCCTTGAACTGATATTTTTAAGTGGTTTCAACACTTGGTTTTCAGGCCACTTGTCATGAAATCAAAGGGAGGGAAAAGCCCAATTCTCAGAGTTTTCAAGGAGGGAACCCCCCTCCTTTCTCCACAGTAGCCCAGCACTCAAATCACCTCCATCCTTGGCCAGCAGGACTTGCCACCTGCCAAGAGAGCAGCGTTCAGTCCCCAGCTCAGCCTCTCACTTTCATTGTCCTGGGAGAAGTGGGACACAAGGAATTACAAGCACCTGAACTACAGTTTAACACCTGGCCAGATGCTTTCTTGGATCAGGACCCTCAATCCTAAACTTATCCCGGGTTCTGCACAGCAGCAGCCCCAAATCTGGGGGTCTGGGGGAGCTTTGTTTGCCTTTGGAATACAAACAACGCACAAGAATGAAGTTATAAAGGAATGCACTCCTGTCCAAGTTCTGTTTGTGCAGGCTCTGTCTGAGCCAAGCATATGCAGAACCAAAGCTGTGCATCTGCCAATATCACAAATATGATCCAAGCAAGTCCATCCAGACATTGCCAGCCACACAGCTCCCTCCATGAGGAAAGAATTTGGAATGCATTATTTGACACAGAACCATATAATTGCAGCATCAAAAAATTAGAGTAAATGGTTCTAATCAACTGCCAAGAAGGGGGATATTTTTCTGGCTTGATCTTCTAATAGAAAAATTTTAAATAAAAGAAAAGATGCAAAAGTTACAGCAATTCTGATGTTACTGAGCTGTCATTCCAGAAATTGTCCTTTAAAACAAACAAAACGATACGTGTTAGTTAAAGTAAGGCTGGAAAACACACATGGCTTTTACAGGCTCCCTATACCAAACAACAGAATTTTTGCACTATGGATATCCAGATTCATACATGGCAATTTACATTATTTATTTTAAACACTATGCAGAAGAAGTTGAAACAGTTGACTCTTCACTTACAATGATGATTTTAGCATGTTCAGCTCTTAATAAAATATTATTAATTACTAACAAAATATTCAGCTGCTATGGGTGAAGTTTCACTGGAAGGATTTTCTCAGTTTAATTTTCTTATTGTGCGGGGTGTCTTTTTTTCCTAGTTTTTTTGGAGTTTTTTTGGTTTATTTAAGTTACTCCACCATTCTTAAGCTGGAACACCTGTAGATTAAAACAAACCTCAGGCATTAAAGTGTCTCATGATATACATAAATTCATGCTCTTTTGGGCTTCAGTCTCATTCATTACATAGTGATTCCCTGGGCAAGATACTCCTTCCACAAATATTCAGAATATACAAGGAAAGAAATAGCAAAGATACAGCAGGATGACAAATACCTTTATGCAGAGGGTAAATTAGGCTACTAAAAGCAGTTTGTTGTGGAGCAGGACTTCACTGGGGGCTGGTTTTTGAGGAGACTTGCTGACCAACGATATCAAAGCAGCAGACTGAAAGTGAAGGAAACTTGTGGTTCCTTTTTGACTCTGAGATGAATTCTTTCATCAGATTAACCACTTCTGAAAGCATCCGGCGTGTCTGACATACCCAAGGGACAGCCAGGGTCTGTTCCAAGGCAATGCATGCAGGGTCTGACTCAGGAGAACATCCCCAGTCAGGAAGGCAGTTGAATTTCAGGTTTCACTTTGCTTAAATCCTATTAAAAATGGTGAATCCTGAAAAGTTAAGCACTTCCTTAACTTAAGATGAGTAGGCAAATACATGCAGAAATACATGTTCCTACTGATGACTGCAGAAATTAGTGGAAAAAACCAAAAACCTCAGATGGGGAGATAATGGAATGTCAGTCATTATTAAGAAAGCCTCCAGAAAAATAGGAAGAAAACCTAAGTGAGCAGGACTGGAAGAAAAGAGATCTCCTACCCAAGATCTGAAACATCATCCCTACACGTGGCCTTACAGGAACAGCAGAACAGGAACTCAGGGTGCTGCCATGGGGGGATTTGTGGGGCACATCTGATCACACCCATCAATGGGCTGTTGTTCATTGCCCATTTCACCTCTGGGCAGAGATAAAAGGGCCCTCACACTGCAGGCTGAGCCCCAAGCTGTGCTGAGATGAGCAATTCTGAAATCAAGGGCTGTCCTGGGTCACCGGAACATCTCCAAGTCTGGCTCTGGGAGAGTTACAGCTGGGGGCATGGGTTAAAGGAAAATACATTTCTTTATTTAGGCTTATAAATTAGGACATTGCTCTGAAAAATGCTCAAATCTCATTCAGGTTTGAGGACAGAATCATTAAAGCTGAAAAAGACCTCCAAGATCATCGAGTCCAACCTGTGACTGACCCCACCTCGTCAACTAGACCAGAGTAAAGAGTCCTCCAACATTTTCAGAACTTCAAATTAAGGGCATCTAAATCAGAAGAAAAGCGGGTTGGCCAAACTCCAACCATTCCAGACCTGGTGACCAAAGGTAGGGTTGGAAACTTGGAGAAGCATTCAGGTAAGTGGATGACGTCACCAAAAAATGTCTGTATATGAAAACAATGATTTGTCAATAGTCATTATGGAATTGCTCATTAGGGAATGGCCTTAAACTGAAGGAGAGCAGGGTTAGATTGGATTGTAGGAAGAAATTGTTCCCTGGGATGGTGGGCAGGCCCTGGCACAGGTTGGGCAGAGAAGCTGTGGCTGCCCCATCCCTGGAAATGTCCAAGGCCAGGCTAGATGGGGCTTGGAGCAACCTGGGTTAGTGGAAGGTGTCCCTGTCCATGACAGGGGGTTGGAATGAGATGATCTTTAAGGTCCCTTCCAACCCAAACCATCCATGATGATTTATGGTGCACTCAACAGGCACAAGCCTAAAAGGGTCACCTAAGATTTCATTTGCTGTAAAAGGCAAGTTGGGCTGTAAAAGAATCGCCATCCACCCCAGAGAGCATGAGAAGAAACCCTCCCAGACCACTTCAAACTGCGTCAGGGCTGTCTGTGGGTTGCCCCACACCTGAGTGAAAAGAAGCCACCCAGGTGAGCACAAAAGCAATGTTTTTCCTCCACCAGCCCTGCACGGGAGTTGTTATTGAGCCTGTGCCTCTTGGTGAAATCCATGATGGCTTTTCAGCAAGTTTAATCAAATAGCAAGCAATCTAATATCATACAAGCTGTTGGTTTCCTCGTGGGACTCAACTTCCATGAACATCAACTGCTAGGAAGGATGTTAGTTGTTGTTCTCAGCTTCAGTGGGTTCCCAGAGCTTTGTTTCAAGATATTTACCAAGATAAGTTGATGCTAAAAAAGTAAAAATAATTTTCAAGAAATGATCACACTTTTCTTTTCCAAGCAAGCAGGGGAATGTCTTGTAGTTTGCCAAGTGGGAAGAGATGCAATAAGTTGAGGGAAACAACTATTAGCAGGTTGTGAAGAAGCACAGCAAAGCATGAGCACAATAAGGACCAAGTTCCTAAGAGGAAACAGTGCTCAGCAGGATTCTCTGGCCAACAATGGTGGTTAGCAAGCCATTTGGGGAAATAATCATGGAAATGACTAAAAACTTATTTAAAAGGATTTGCAAATGGGAAAGTGTATTTCTGTGCTGGCACAAGAACACAAACATGGGTGAAAAAGTTGGGGAAAAGGTAATGGAGAAGAGCTTAGAGCAAATATTCTGAAGCAAACTCTGGTTGCAGGATGTAGCTTTTTGTATTACAATCTCCATTTCATTCAACCTCCAGGAAAGGTCATTGATTTAATCAAAAGCTTTTTTTTTTTTTTTTTTCCTTTGGTTAGACTCCCAAATGCACATACCATCAAGATCTGGTGCACAGAAATAATTTGAAGCAAATCTTCTAAAAACGGTTTTGAAGATGCTTGCCAGTAGAACATTGTGCCTCACAGCTATAATATCAGAAAAAGCCATTCAATTTAAATTAATATATTTGGCCAGACAGCTATATTAAAATTCTTGTTGTTTTTTCAGTTATAATGGTAGCCTGTGGTATGACTAGCCCCCTTCAGAAATCTGTATAGTTATTGCCTTTCCCTTGCCTAGGGTGCATCATGTGTTTTTGATTTCGATGAGCTGCGTTGCGCCGCCTCATTAAAACAAACACTTATGCAAAACAAAGGCTGTGTATCACAGCACAGGGGATGTCCCCCAGCTTTGAAGGCTGCTCTGCTTCAAAAGCATCTTTCAAAGGGCAACTTCCGTCGACCCAGCTACACTTGTGTTTAACATTTGTGCATGATGTCAGACACGGCCGGTGCTCGGCCCCTGCAAACAAGGAGGCTTCAAAAGCAGCTCGGGATGCAGCTGGGCAGCAGGCAAGAGCTGGCTGGTGGGGTGGGAAGGTAGGGCTTTCTCCCCACATGTGTGTCTGTGTCCTCTGGACTGGCCAGAGCAGCTGCTGTGCCCCAAGGAGGGCTGGGTGTCCAAGCTGGTGGTGCTGGACAGCTCCTCTTCTCCTCCAGGGCCACCTCCCAAAAGCCTCCCCACCTCTGCAGGTGCCCCCTCTTCCATGGAGACACCAGAATTCTGGAGCAAGAGTTTTCTTCTGGTTCATTTTCAGCAACTGTTTTCAGCTGAGATTATTTCTGCCTGGATCTTCTGTATGGATCCCTCCCTCCCAAAAAAAGGACACTGAGTGAGGGGCTGGAGGGTGTCCAGAAAAGGGCAACAGAGCTGGGGAAGGGTCTGGAAAACTCATCCTGTGAGGAGCATCTGAGAGGGCTGGGGGTGTTTGTGTGGAGAAGAGGAGACTCAGGGGGAACCTCATTGCTCTGCACAACTCCCTGACAGGAGGGGGCAGTGAGGGGGGTCAGGCTCTTCTGCCATGGCCAAGGGACAGGGGGACAGGAGATGGCCTCAAACTGCACCAGGGCAGGGTCAAATTAGGAAAAAATATTCCCTTTTGGAGTTGTCAGGCCTTGGAATGAGTGTCCAAGGGAGGTGGTGGAGTCACTGTCTGTGGAAGTGTCCCAGATGTGCCCAGATGTGGCCCTTGGGGACATGGATTAGGGGTGATTGTGGTGGTGCTGGTGGCACTGGATGGTCCTGAAGGTCTCTTCCAACCTTGATGAGTCTGTGATTCTGTAAAGGGAGTTTCAAACAAACAACCTGAATTCAGACTTTACAGACGTCTGAAGGTAGGTGAGATGAAATCTACCAAATAAAAGTTAAAATAAATGACTTTGTGTATACATTTTTTGATGTTTTTTCCTTAAAAAAACCCAAACCCCTCAAATTCCAAGGCTAATGCTTTTCATCCAAATCTCTCAGGTTGTTTACACAACAAACTATATCACCACTATTAGCTTAATAAAGTTTATATCAGCTTGAATTTGGAAGGTCATAAAGATGTTACAGGATCTCAGTGATTACTATGATGTGTTTCTCACATTAATGCTTTTTCATTATGTGTCAAAATACTTAGATTAATGCAGGCATTGATGCAAATATTTGCATACTTTTAAAAATGTTCACTGTTTGGCATTTCTGACACTCCACAAGCTCATTTTTGATCACTTATCTTTGAGACTTGACAACCACCGTTAGCAAAAATTCAGGATAATTTTTTAAAAACTCCTTTAAAATGTCACAAAATTAGTTACTGTCTTTATAACCCAACACAGAAAAGGAATTACCAACCTGTGTGCTACATCTAAAATAACTATTGCTAATCCATATATTCTACAGCTGTAAAAAATACACCTATTTTTAGTTTTTCACGGGGCACTTTTTGAAATAACTGACACAAAACTATGGCAAGACTGCTCTGCACTGAAGGATGGCTTCAGTGAAAGATGAGCACTGCTGGATTTGTTTCTGGCCTGTAGCTTGGATGGTTTCAATTATCCATTCACAAAATGTACTACAGGAAATGCAGGGACCAGACTAGTCATATACTTTGAGTACAGGTTTTTAAATCAGCTTAGTGAGTCCAGGCTGTAGCTTGCTCAGGCTGTGAATGGATTGATGTCATGTGTGAATTACTTCAAAAGATGTACAAATGTGCAGAAAATAATTCCATGTTCCTGGGCAACTATGGAATAATAAAATGACAGTATTTAGAATTTAGATAGTTTGTTAAAACACATTCAAGCACTTTGCCTTAAGAGCTCTGCTCACCAGTTTATCTTGTCATCTCCCTATGGATGGCTCTACTATGTTCTCTTTTTATAACAGACTAATTCTACATAAAAGTGAGTATTTCATTTCCCTTTACAAAGCTAGCAACCTGACTTCAAAAAATACATGCTATTATCTAGTGCTGCAGCCTGCCAAAATAAAATAGCAAGAAGTGATGCAGTTCATAACCAATAAAAGCATACACATAGAGCTAAAAAAAAAGGGGAGAGTGAGGGTTAAATCCTGTCTCTGTTGAAGCCAGAGGAGTTTTATCACTGTCTTCCCTAGGGCCTGCACTTCATCCCAGCTACTCATAGCACTTTTCATATTTGATAGGGAACAATTTAAAGTGATAAATAGCAGCCAAATTGCATGTGTGTGTGGAGGGGGGGAAGATTTAAAAACAGCCTCAGTGTTGAAACTAAACTACTTCTGTCGGTTTTGAAATTTTAGGCCTACCAGGCTAAAGCTGATTTAAGCAGGGAAAGTGTTTCTGCTTTTGCTGGTTATCTGAAAGCTCTAGGCTGGTCAGACCAGCTCCTTTTGGAATTATCTCCTAAATGTTGAATTCAGGGTGTCCAAATTTAAAAAGGGCCACCAACCTTCACTCAGAAAATCAAGTTGTTGCTCTTTTTGTGCCTGTATATTGGATTAAGATGTAGTTTAAGGTAGAAAAAAACAATGCCCCACGTGACTTTAAAATATTTATGTTGTGAAATAGGATTTTTCCTCATTTCCTGTTGGTAGAACTTTCACTGCAAAGTCCTGAACCTGAAGTCGGACTCACAGTGGCTGTCACTGCCCAGAAAGAACTGGTTTCAAAATTTAATCTTTGAGACTTGGTACCCACAGAAACATCAAGGCTGGAAGAACCCTTCAAGCACATCCAGTCCCATTGTCACCACCACAATTCCCCTAATCCATGTCGCCAAGGGCCACATCCAGACACCTCTGGGACCCTTCCACAGACAGTGACTCCACCACCTCCCTGGGACACTCATTCCAAAGTCTGGTCACTCTGGAAGGGAATATTTTTTCTTAATTTGACCCTGCCCTGATGCAGTTTGAGGCCGTCTCCTGTACCCCTGTCCCTTGGTCATGGCAGAAGAGCCCGACCCCCCTCACTGCCCCCTCCTGTCAGGGGGTTGTGCAGAGCAATGAGGTCCCCCCTGAGCCTCCTCTTCTCCACACAAACACCCCCAGCCCCCTCAGCTGTTTCTCACAGGACATAACCACAAGGTGCACTGGGAATGGTTAAATCCAACCTTCTGGCTCCATAAATTCTGCATGAGAAGGTGGATGAATCTCACTGGGAGGGAAGTGTTTCCCTTTCCTTGCTCTCCACCACATCCTAAGCTTTCCTCTGGCTCTGTTGGTTGAAGATGTCCTGGGGAGGGCAAGGTTTGTGTTTAAACATCCCTCTGTTAAAGAAGGACAAGCAACCCAAGCCTGAAAAAGTAATATTTTTCCCCTCTCTAAAATGGTATGAGAGAGGAGGAGCCATTCAAATTTAGGCAACTTCTGTAGACTGTCTTTTGCTGTGTAATTGTCACCATACATAATTTAGGAATTGTGACATTATTTTACTTTTTTTTCCTATTTCCTTCATGGGTTTTTAAGGTAATTCTTCTGCATTACTTCAATTTTATTCCGTTCAGAGGGCAGAACTCTTCAAAGCAGGGGAGTATAACATGTTGTATTGCTTTCCTGACAGTGTTCAGTGATATATAGTTTTAAACCAGCATTTTCATATGCTCAGTCCCTTCTACATTATTTATCCCTTTTTAAAAAAATGGAAGTGTAAAGATATTTCTTATGCAGTTTTGTATTCAAATGTAAATATATAGATCGGATAAGGAAATGTGTTTCTGCTTTGGAGTAATGCAGCCAACAGACTATTTGAGAATGGATTGCTGATTTACCACCTGCAAATGAAAGCCATTAAAATGTGCTTTGAGAGCAGTGAAATTTATGTAATTGCAGGTTCCTTCCTTTCTCGAAAGCACCTCTCCCTTCAAAAAAAATGTTTCCTCTGCTCCTCTCAGTGAAATATTTCAGGAAACTCCCTCAGAGCTTATCTCAGGAAGAGGGAGGAATATGCTGTGCAGTAGGTTATGCCTACACGTGTGAAGCTGATCTTTGTCTCCCACACCCAAGTCAATTTTTAGCCAAAATTGTTTGCTGGCCCAGAGAGAATAATGGTTTCAAGTTAGAGCCACATGCAGAACAAGACAGACAGAAGAGATGCTCCCCCCTGTCAAGCCTCTCAGATGTCTGGCTCTAAAAAGGATTTTCCCATTCCTGCTATGCCAAAACCAGTAATATCTGCAGTGCTGCTCCTCCAGCCAGCACTTCCAAAACTGCCTTCTCATTAAAGTCCTCTCTCTCATATAAATTTCAGTGCTCTGTATCTAAACCACATGAAAGGGTGTAACAGTGGGGCGAGCCTGGTTTGCTCATCAGGAGCACCAGCAGTACCCAGTAAAGCGCCTGAAATCCCAAACCCACTGTCCAGTTTCCTGGAAAAACGCTGTCAGACACACTCTCTCCTCCACACAACTCCACCCATTCTGTCACAGCCCTCGTTTTTATCGTGTTTTTCAGAAAAGCCCAGCTGACACTGTGGGAAGTCCTGCACAGCCAGATCCCAGTGTTCCCATTAAACCCGCCTTTGAGAGCCTCTACTTAGGGCATGTGCTTGTAAGATCATGAGAATTCGCACCTCTTAAAGACAAACCCCATCATTTTGGAGCTGCTGTTTCATTTCTTCAGTGGGAGGTTTCCCTCTGAGGTAGAAAGCAATGTAAGCCCAGCCAGATCCTACGGCTCTGGCTCAAAGATCCCACAGATTTTAAGAGAGTTTCCTTTCAAAAGCTTTCACAGGGGAAAATCACTAATTTTATTTGTCTGAAGTGATGGCAGAAAGCTTTGATTTCTGGCTTTATGTGTCCAAGTTGGCCTTGTGTTGTTCACCTCAGAGAAATTTCACCTGGTGCTTCTTTGCTTTGAACTTTTGCATCCACCTGGCAGTTCTTTGCCTGTGTTATTTGGTGAATTTACCCTCCTAAGGGATGTCTGAAGTGGGAAAACATTGCTGCCTTCTTTGTTGCTGTAAGATGCCATCCTCCCACTGAAGAGTAGGTTAATGGAGCAGGAGGAGACCTCAGGTATTTCTCAGGATTGAACAGGCAATGGGTAAAGATGCTGAATCTGCCTGAAGATCAGCAGATGAGGAGAGGCTGAGGTCACTTGGTTTGTTCATTCTGGAGGACATTGAGGGCTCTGAGGGGGCTGCAGCTCCATCTCTGCTCCCTGTGAGCAGGGACAGCACCCAGGAAGGGCTGGGGCTGTGCCAGGGCAGGCTCAGGGGGCATCTCAGCCAAAGGCTCTTCCCCCAGAGGGTGGTGGGCACTGCCCAGGCTGCCCAGGGCAGTGGGCACGGCCCCAAGGCTGCCAGAGCTCCAGGAGCCTTTGGACACCAGGATAGGGACAGGGGGATTGTTGGGGTGTCCTGGGCAGGGCTGGGGTGGAACTGGATAGTCCACAGGGGTCCCTTCCAGTTTAGGGTATTCCATGAAACTGATGTCACCTGGGCTGTTACTTCCACCTGGCCTTGGCTAAAAGGACAAGCCAAAAATAAGGCTGTCCTTTCTTCCCCTCACCCTGAAGTGAGAAGGGTGCAGAGCCTGCACCAGCTGCAGTTCGCTCACACCTTGTTTATCCCCAATGAGGACCTGGCCTCCCATGACCAATGTCACCAAAACCACTGACAGTGTGCAGAGTGTGCCCAGTTTTTCAGAAGTGCTGCAGATTTCTGTCACTCCTGAGTGGTTGCCACGTTTTACCCCAGCACTGGCTCCACTTCAGTGCTGAGTGAAGTGACTCCTATAAAAATTGACTGCAAAGCCCTCAGAGATTGCTTTGGGATAAAAGCTAGACCATATGGTGTAAATAGCCAGGAAAAATGTGCTTCCTTGTCAGAAAAAGCTAAGATCTGCAAGAGGCACAGGAATCCTATCTAGGAATGATACCATCAATTTGAGTAATAGGGTGGTGTATTTGAACCTTATTTTAAAGGACATCTTTCTGGGGCACAGAAAGAAACTAAAGATAATGTTATTTGTTTAGTCAGATCTAAGCAGACACAAAGTATTAAAGCAAAATATTTCACTGAACTCCTAAAGAATCAGGTTTAAATATATGAGTAATTCTACAAGTGTTGGTGAAAGGAAAATTAACATACAAAGGTGTGTTATGAAACTTTAAAAAATTGCAGTTTCATGAGACACTTTTGCCCTCTCATCTCACACAGAAAACATAAAAAAAAAGTAATTTGTAGATCCGAATTGCTAATCCCTGTACTGGTGATACCTTTAACTGGGGGCTAAAACTACCCAAGATAGCAGTTTGAAATGTATTTGGTAGAACTTCTTTCCATTGATCCATCATTATAAAGTTGGCATTTCAATTTTATTTCAGAAGTTTAAGGAAACTCTTCAAGCCTGGGAATGCTCCTTTCCACTACAGAATCAAAAAGCAGCTATTTATGCAAATCCTTTAGAGAGATTATCATTACCTTAACTGAGCTGCCTAAAAGTTTGACATCTGGACTAAAATTTTTGCCTCTTTTGAAATCTATTTTTAAATGGGATCAAATGGCCTCGGGATATACTTCCTTTTCCATTCTCTCTGAAGGCAGGTTTGGCTCTCAGATGAGTTAGGTGAGATGAACCTTGATTCCAGTGACATAAAGTCTCTTTCCAGTGGTGCCCAGTGACAGGATGAGGAGCAATGGCCATAAACTAAAGCACAAGAAGTTCCACCCCAACATGAGGAAGAGTTTCTTTCCATGGAGGGTGAAGAGCACTGAAACAGCTGCTCAGGGAGGGTGTGGATTCTCCCTCTCTGGAGACATTCCAAACCCACCTGGACACCATCCTGTGTCACCTGCTCCAGGTGAGCTTGCCTTGGCAGAGGGATTGGACTGGATGATCTCCAGAGGTCCCTCCCAACCCTGACATTTCTGTTACTCTGTGAAAGTAATGATGTGCCATGTAAGTCAGAGGAAGGATTGCTGATCTGCAGGACAACAGGAACAGGGAAATAATGGGACAGGACAAGGCAGAAAACACATCCTCCAAGGCACGTGGCACTGGGCAGCCAGTGCCAGCCACACCAGCTCCCTGGTCTGAGGAACTCCAGAGCGCTGGGATCTCACTGACATAAGTGAGAACAGGACTTGGCACCCTCTGCACGGACTGATCCTCATGGAAACTCTGAATGAACAGCAACTGCTTTATGTAGCTCCCCAAGTGAAGATATATCTGGGAGCATGGGAGAGCCGAGGAAACCATAAATAGGAATTGGGTCATCCACATTACCATTTTGGATCCAGCTTGGCTGGGAAACAACCAGAAGTCGTCACCAGCAGACAGGTGTTTTTTTAGTGGTGGTTTCAGCCCAGGTCCCTGAAAACAAGATGTTGGCCACACCTCAGGTTACACCCATGCAGGGCTGTTAACCTTGGCAGTCTCCTCTGGAAAGGAGGATTCCTGGAGGGACAGAGATGAAACTATTCCCTCATCTTGCAAGTTAATGCTGGAGGCCATGCCTGAAGGCACCAGTGGTAGGGACAGGATGCTCACTCAGCTTCTTCCTGCTCCATACCATTGTCCCAGGTAAAAGGGATCATCTGGACCCACAGTCCCTTCCTGGTGCCCATTCCACATGCAAATGCAGAGGTGATACCTGAGCAGAACCTTCACAGACTAATATGACATCTCACACCACAGCAAACCTTGAGGCTCCCTCAAAGCCTTTTTCCAAGGACACCACTTGACAATATGCCCAGAGACCTTTGCTGTTACAGCTGCAGAACCAAAGACTTCCTTGGCCAGGAGAGAATTAAGGGGTGAGTTTCTAATACCTCATTGAGCACCAGCTCTTCTATATTTCTTTTTCATGTTCCATTTCTCTCTTTTTGCTGAGCTGGGGCTGTTCAGCCTCCAGAGGGGACACTGAGAGGGGCCCTGCCCATGTCCATCAGTGCCTCAGGGAGGGGGCAGAGCAGGGACCAGATTCTGCTCAGGGGGCCCAGCCCTGGCACAAGAGGGACGGGCAGGGACTGATGCCCAGCGAGTCCCACCTGGGCAGGAGGGAGAACTTCTTGGCTGGGCAGTGACCAGCACTGAGAAGAGACCAGAGAGGGTGTGGAGTCTCCTCCCTGGGGATATTCCAGACCTATCTGGCCCCAATCCTGTGCCATGTGCTCTGGGACAGCCCTGGGAGGTGGGACCAGATGCCCACTGTGGTCCCTTCCAGCCTGACCCATCCTGTGATTCCATGTAATTCTCTTGGTACAAATTGAAAAATCATTTTTATCCTGCAAGATACAATAAATGCAGGTCAGCAAAAAATATGTTGGAAAGCTATCTCAAAAAAAAATCCACAACAAACCTTTGATACCAAACTCCACCCAGTCACCAACAGCAGCACTAAGAATGGTTCTGGGGAGGAGCAGTGCCAGGACACACATCCATCCTGCCTCTGCTCCAGCCACCAAGCTCAGCCACAAGCACAGAGGTCCAACACAGCAGCTCCAAAAGCTGATTATGGTATTAATTACCAGCCCTGCTATTTGTCAGCCACTGCACCACATGGATCACTGGCTGGTCCAGACAGAAAACAAATGAGACAGAAGCTCAGGACTTTCTGCAGAATAACTTCAAGAAAAGTTATCAAAGACAAAGGGTTGTCTTAGGATGCAGGTTCATATTTCACCATAAATTAGAAACTGATAAGCAAAGAGTCAGAGACTAGTTTTCAGCATGGACCAAGATTAATACAGTGTGTCTCAAAAGCAGTTTTCAGTGTATTTAATCGCAGCGATAGTTATTCAATGACACTTTTATTTTTTACATTACTTTTTCAGATTGATTTGTCATAGCACAGTGCTTTCTACTTGGCTTGGTGACACATTCTGTATTTGCTTCAGCTTATCTTGAATAACCTAAAAAATACATGAACATGGATATCACCTCCAATCTGATTGGGGCCTCGTTTCCTGTTTTCCAGCTCATTACTAAATGTATTAAACAATGCCAGATTTAAGATACAATTTGAGATGCCCCTGCTACTGATCTTGAGTGCCAGACTGAAAAATCAGTGTTAAATATTTTTTCTCCCTCCTATCCATTTTTAATGTCACCTTTTCCTTAGACAAGAAAGCTTTCTGAGCTTTCTTTTAAAAAACCCTGTTCTTTCAAAGTCGCTTATTTTTTTGTGTGCGTGTTCTAAAAAACGTGGCACAACAAAGACTTCCAATTTTCCTTCGGAAAATACATCCCACTTCTTACCATTGATGTAGGAGGTGTATTTATAACTCTGCCATTGTTGATTATTGAGACTAGCTAGGTGTTATTTCTGCCCCACAGTAAGACCTGGAGGTGCTTCCCATGTTTGTTTTTAAAAGTCAGTACAAAGACTGTCACTTTTAAGTCCTCCACTTCCCCTGAGTCCATACATTTCTGCTGGGAGCAGCTCAGACACTTCATTCTCCAGGCCCTTCCCAACTCCTGGGTTAATACCATTAGGTCTGGGTAACTTGTTGCTATTTAATTTATCAGTTTGTTCCAGCACCTAGTCTGTTGATCCTGGCAATGGATGCAAAATGCTCTGAGGGTGCCTCTAGAGCAGATATCTAAAGCAAGTCACACACACACATCCCTAAAAAAGTTCTCACTCCAGCAGCCAGAACTCGAGATTACAGCCTGGTTCATGGACATGAGCCACACCAAACCAGACAGGGCACCCCAATAAGTCAGGTCTTTCTGCTGCCCAAGGTATGGTACCACATTAAAGTTCTTTATAATCAGCCCAATCTGTAGCAGATTTATTTTTTCTCCCAAATGGTAAATATTCATGAGCTTTGTTCAGTGGAGGTGGCTGCTGTTCTGCTCCAGCTGTGTGTGTGTGCAGGGACATGTACAGCTGAGGACAACATGCTGTGGCTGAAAGATGAACCTGAGCCACAGTGCAGAATCCCAGGATTATGGAATCCTTGAGGTTGGAAAAGCCCTGGCAGCCCAGGGAGCCCACCCTGTGCCCGATGCCCACCTTGTCCCCCAGCCCAGAGCACTGAGTGCCACGGCCAGTCCTGCCTTGGGCACCTCCAGGGCTGGGCACTCCAACCCTCCCTGGGCAGCCCCTGCCAAGGCCTGACCACCCTTTGCAGGCACAAATTCCTCCCCATGTCCCCCCTGGCCCTGCCCTGGCCCAGCCTGAGCCCGTTCCCTCTGCTCCTGGCCCTGTGCCCTGGCAGAAGATCCCAACCCTGCCCTGGATCCATCAGGGACTTGCAGAGCCAGAAGGTCCCCCCTGAGCCTCCTTTTCTCCAGGCTGAGCCCCCCCAGCTCCCTCAGCCTCTCCTGCTGCTCCAGCCCCTTCCCCAGCTCCGTTCCCTTCCCTGCACACCCTCCAACCCCTCAGGGTCCCTTCCCTGAGATCCCAGAACTGGGCACAGCCCTGGAGGTCCCTCAGCAGTGCCAGCACAGCGGGACAGTCCCTGCTGTGGTCCTGCTGCCACACTGTTTTTGACACAGTCCAGGATGCCACTTGCCTTCTTGCCCACCTGGGCACACCTGGGCTCACATTCAACTGCTGTCACAGTATCCCCAGGTCCAAACCCTATTCCAGAAGAATCCTTGGTGCCACAATCACCATTACTATGTAGGTATCACCCCAAAAGCACCCACCTCAGATAACACACATGTAAATTCAACCACAAATTGCAGCTGGGCCACACGTGCCACCTCCCTGCCCCAAAACCATGATGGCAAGAGCACACTGTGGAACCACATGCATTTGGACACCTCTCCATTTCCACAAAGACCAAGAACAGCCTGAAGACAGACAAACCAGGGCGGGGGGCTGACCTGTCAGCAGCCCCCTGACCCTTCTCCCCCCAGCCCAGCTCTATTAGGGCTGCAATGGGATCCATGTGTGACACCAGCCCACATGTGCTCCATGCTTCCTGAGCTCCCAGCCCTGCCGGGGCTTTAAATGACAGCATTTTATTTATATATCTGCCGCCAGGGGCCCGTCAAGGCTTTGCTAATTCTGGACACCTGCAAGATCCGTGAAGGGAGCAGCCGGTCTGTAGGAAAAGCAGTGGGAAGAGGGAAGAGAAGCAGCAGTCCCCAGGATGGGAGCGCTAGGAGCAAGGAGAGCTGCTCCCTTCATTTGTTTTGGAGCATACCTTGATGTTTTTTTTTCAGACCAGCCCCAAACCTCATAAAATTTGGGGTTGGTTTGTGTTGCATGAGCAGGTCCTCTCTCCCTGGTCCTCTCTCCAATGAGGCTGCACAACTCCATGACCAACTCCCAGGATGCACAAAAACTCTGGGGTTTGGATCCCCTCTACATTGAGCACATTAAACCAAACAAACAAAGGTGAGGGGAGGATCAAAACAAACAAAAACGCTTTCTCCAAATCTCACCTGATATATTTAATATGGCTGGGGTTTTTTTGGAAGCTATCATTTTCATTTAGCTTAAATATAAATCAGAAAATCCCTTGATCCCAAGAAGGCACTGAGGAGACTCAGTCAAGACTCCAGAAGGGATGTGCTCCTTAAGTTGGAAAGTTGGCAGATGATTTAATTTTGTTAGCAAATTTGACAGTGCCATAGGAATTTTCCAAAATCAAAGAGCCCTTTCATAGGCTCCTCTACCCAATACCAAATCCAGTGTTTAAGAAAAACATCCAGCCCTCATTAATTAATGATATCAGTCCGAATAATGTCAGATTGCCTCAGAGGGCTCGCTGGGACAGATGAATCACACCCTGCTGGCTCCAGGGCTCTCCCTCTGACAACGTGCAGTGTGTGATGACGGGCTGCTTCGCCTGCAAAGCTCTCACCCCCAGAGCCCCAGCAGCTCTCAGCCCCTCCTGAGGTGTGTGCTCATTTCTGCAGCAGATTGAGGTTACTGGGTCTCTGAGATAACACCTGGCTCCTTGAGGACCTGCAGGGTCCTTTCCTTCCCTTTCCCAGGGCATGAGGGGATGCTGAACCCAAGCAGGCTGATGTCACACCAGTGTGTCTCTGCTGTGGGCAGCACCAAAGCTGCCCTAGCTTGGTTATCTCTTCTGAGCACTTGGAGATACACACTGGCTGTATCAGGAAGGAAAATATTATTTTCACCCTGGTGAGATGATGCTGCACCTCCCCATGGACTTTATGTGATGGACTGCACAGGTCCACTAAATTGTGGAATTCCCAGCAAAGTCATGGCAAAATGCCACAAAGAAATCTTTGCCTGTGATTCTGGCTTTTACCAAAACTACAAACTGAGATTTCTCACAAGACCTACTCGGCTGATACTACTCCAGCATGGGGAA
This sequence comes from Campylorhamphus procurvoides, assembly GCA_013396655.1. Classification (NCBI taxonomy): domain Eukaryota; kingdom Metazoa; phylum Chordata; class Aves; order Passeriformes; family Dendrocolaptidae; genus Campylorhamphus; species Campylorhamphus procurvoides. The sequence goes on from WBMV01002268.1 coordinate 242,533, forward strand.
AGATACACCAGCTGTCTCCATAAGTGTACGATTTTACTGGAGCCATAATTATGTATGAAAACATCCAGACTGCTTCCAAAGTGCTCTGTCTTAATATTGACATAAAATTGCCTTGTTTCTATTTGAGCTGTAATCACAATTCCAACGATTCAAGTTTTCACGTATCCACACTCAGCATTCCCCAAGAACTGAAAGCAGTGACTCCTTCTCAGTCATGAGCACGAGGTTTAGTTTCATTTGGGCATCACCACCTTTTGACGTAAATGTTGCATTCCTGAGCCTCACGAAAAACGCAAGGGCAAGAACAACGACCGCATTGTTTAACGCATTCACACAAATGTTTATTCACAGACGTTCTCCCTTTCCCCTTGTGATGGCCACGGCTGGTCAGGAATGAACATCATCTCCAAGTTTTCCCCACGGAACACCCCGATCCCGCCACGCCACGGCAGAGCTCAACGTAAACACGGGCTCAGCAGAGAGGCACATGTGGCTTTGGTTGTGGGACGCCGGTCAGCGAGGAGAAGTGTCAGGGAGACAAAGCTGGGACTTGTCTTTCTGTGCTGTGTTTGTTTATCCGCCGCACACGTCGCGCCCCGTAACGTGAAGCCGCGAGCTTCAAATTACAAATATACCATAAATGCCACAAGTCATTTATTTTTCTGCCGCGCCCGGGAGAGCGAATTTGGCATTTTTTAAACAAAAAAAAATCTTATTTGATGCTGATGTATTCTGATTGCCACTGCAAAGATATATGTTTTTGTTAGGCATGAACACTGTTTTGATGTGATGGCCAAAGCTCTCAAAGGGTTTGGTTCTGAGGGGTGGGGCCTTGAGAAAGGCCCATCAGACTTTGGGACCCCTGCCACAAACAATTTTCAGTTCAGTAGGTCTGAGAACAGCTTTAATGTGCTGTTTACTCTAAGGCATGTTGGCCCTAAAAGCGGCTGACAAGTTTCACACACAAAACGCTCGTGTTTGGGAGAGGCACTGCCAAGTGAGCCTGTGTAAAGCATTAGATTTAGAACTTGTTATTTTACTAAAGCATCCCGAAAAATTCCACTAAGTGATCACGTTCTGAAAAACCTGGTAAGGTTAATTTCACCACTGAAATAGGATTTCTTTTAAAAGCCTTTCCCTTCCTAGCCCCTGCCATAGGATCCACCCCAACATCTGGAGAGCAGAATCCAGGCTGACAGACTAATGCACATGTGGAGGAGTGTGTCTGCTCCTTTGCTGCTTCTCAGGACAGACACATTGTCTCCCTCTCCTTCTCCCTGTCCCCTCCTTTTCTTTTCCTTCTTCTTTTTTTTCCCCCCCTTCCTTTAATAAGACTACACATGTCTTCCAGCTCTGCTGAGAATGTGACCAGTGTGTGATATTGCCTTGCCTCGACACACAACGTCTGGCTTAGGTGATACCAAGCAGTTACTGCCCTGGCTTTGAATGCTTTCGAGGTTATTAACCAGCACATCTGGCTCTCTCCCTAGGAGGGTGAGTTCTGCAGAGCCCCAGGAATTTCTTTCATACACCACTTTTATTAGCTTTTCAAAAGAATACGGATTACCACTGGAAAGGAAGACTTAGGTCGTTTGCAAACATATTGGTCCCCAACATGTTTGCCATGCTTAAAAAGCAACAATAACCAAAATTCATGATTTGATTTTTAAAATTAATCTTCCTTTGTTTTAACACAGTCTTATTGCCCTTGGTCTGCTTTACTGAAAAAAAAAAGGGCTGGTGATTTGTGATAGAAAAAATATAAAACCAAAAATATAACAACATTACAGAAAGCCAAGAGAATAGCTTACTTTGGAAATAAAGCCCCCAAAACATTAATTTCTAATGCTATTTTTCCTGCAGACCTCACTCCATCATCACAGAAGGGAAGAGAAATGTTTTCCAGGCTTAATCAAAAGAAAGAATTGCACATGTAGCTCCAGAGAGCAAATGGATCTCCTTTGCCCACACATGGAAGTTACACAGGACGTGAAGTTTGAATGCACAAGTGATACTACTGTAATTTCCCATCTGGACATCCCTGTTTCAGTAATGTCAGAGTGGCCTTTTCTGTTTCCATTTATGTCACTTCTAAAGCAGTTTAAGACAAATGGGAAAACTGCTTTTCTTACAGAAAATAGATCCATGTGGGGGAGCTCTCCGGGGTTTTCCCTCTACCTGCCCAGTGAAATTCAGCACTCTTGGCCAAAGCTCTCCTGAAGCAAACCTGGAAAAAGCTGCCTCCTCACTGCCTGCCTACCAACTCACCTGGAATTCCACCTTCCCAGGAGGAACCTGCATCACCTGCCACTGCTGAGCACATACAAGCACAGATAATGTTCTCCACACAGAGCTAAGCAAGTACAGAAAAAACCCAGTCTGTTGGACTTGCTAATCAACCTCTTTTTGAAGCCACACAAGGCCAGATTTTCGGGAGCTGTCGGCACTCACCAGCTCCCATTGTTCCAAGTGGGAGCTGCTTGGCACTCACAGCTTTTGAAGGGCTGATACTTCATATAGGTGTTTAAATGGGAGCTCTGCTCTCCACTAACCTTCTGCAATTGCTTTTGGCTGGGCTGATCATCCAGAAATATCCCATTGCAAAGAGCAGTGTAAGCACTCAGAGAAAGTCTATTTTAAAACGAGGCATAAATAGCCCCTACTCCTCCAGCCAGGGAAAAGAAACAACATTCTGTGATTTCCCCAACCAAGGGAGACAGCCAGGCAAAATGTTCACAAGCTACAGTAAATTCATACAATGAAAACACAACAAAAATTCCTAATTATGTAAATGAAAACAGTGAATGTTTTCAAGAATGTCACAACCTTACTTGGAGCTTTCTGCCAAACAGAACAAGAATTTGAGTCCATCAGATAAAATCCTGATTTCTTTAGATCAATATCAAAACAAAAGGGATGTCCAGGCGAAGCTGTAAGCCATCAATTTTAGTATCAAATAAATGACAGGCAACAGAACGTAAAGATCTCACCTCCTCAGGTCTGAATCTTCTGCAAAGCCCACCTTGCCAGCATTAGACTTGGCATTATTCACTCAGCTCCAGGCTTAAAAAATAACCACGACTCGTTTGGTCCACTAAGGCTCATGGAAATCCTGACAGGGCTTTCTGTTGCGCTCGCCTATAAATTGCATTGTCTTCTTGAGGCTTCCTGTCCTGAAAACAGAGGCACTAGCACAGAAATTCAACTGAGATTGTTTTCCCCCTCTTCTGCTGCTTTTATTTAACACAAAAAAAAAGGGGGGGCTGGGGGGGAGAGAGAGAGAACTGGTAGAAGTTCCTTACAGGAGTTGGAAGAGGACATCTGCAGGCAATTTAACATGAGGGTTGTTTCTGTGTCAGCTGGCAACCCCTGGCTAACTCTGTCATGTAACTTATACGCTCAAACATGATGTAGGACAACCAGTGAGATTGGGTAAATATGGCAGCACATCAGTTTTATTTGATTAAGATTTATACTTTTTCGAAGGGAGCAGCCCTGCCATAAACCACGAAAACAAACCCAACGCCACAGCTGAGAGGGCGTCCCACCCCAAGAGCACTGACCACCAAAGCCACCTTCTGCTGCAGCCCAGCACAGCCTCAACCTTCCTCTGAAGAGCAGCAGAACCCAGGGTTTTTTCAGGTGAAGAGGGGAATTTCTGCATTCCCTCCCAGCAGATTTCTCCTGGTTGAGCAAGGATCCAGAATGTGGAAGGACTCGTGCAAGCACAAGGCTGAGCCCACAATTTGTGCCTCAGTTCACTCTTTTCCTGCCCGTTCCAAAGAGCAGTTTAGGAACACAAACCAGCTCTGGAGATAACCCAGCACATCAAGTTCCCCCACTCCATGTGTTTAACTTCCTCCCAGCTAGAAGAATCTGGTCAAGTGAGGAACATTCATCCATTCTGGTTCCACTTCTGTTCTTGCATCAGGCCTTACGTATTTTGGCATTTACAGCATTTGAACTGAGGCACTGATTAGATTCACTTGGTAGAATTACCTTCCTCCCCCTTCCTCTTTGTGTGCATACTTTGGTTTAGATTATTAGTAATTTAAAAATCAATCTTGCAGTTAAATGTTTAATGGTCTAATTGCTGCTGTTGCCTAAATTTGTTTAGCTTGTGCTTTATTAGCGTGTAATAACTGAAAGTATATTTTCCTCTGTCTGAGTTAATAATGTCTCTGTGATGGCTCTTTGCTGGCTGGCTACAGTTCTGGGAGAATTCTGGGAGAACTGGAAAGGTTTCCTGAAGCTGTAATTGAGGAGTCAGTGGCTTCCTTTAACTGAATTCTCAGTTGACCTCCAATTATGTTTTAAACAAGTTTTTTTGTTCATCCTGAGGTCATTTTGAGGGCCAACCATTGGGCAGGGAAGCTCTGCTGTCCCAGGTGTGGACACGTGTTACAGCTGTGTCACACAGAGTCACAAGATGGGTCAGGCTGGAAGGGACCACAGTGGGTCATCTGGTCCCACCTCCTTGTTCCATCAGGGTCATCCCAGAGCACGTGGCACAGGATTGTGTCCTGGTGGTTCTGGAATATCCCCAGGGAGGAGACTCCACACCCTCTCTGGTCTTTGTTCAGGGCTGGTCACTGCCCAACAAAGAAGTTCTCCCTCCTGCCCAGGTGGGACTCGCTGGGCATCAGTTCCTGCCCGTCCCTCTTGTGCCAGGGCTGGGCCCCCCGAGCAGAGCCTGGTCCCTGCTCTGCCCCCTCCCTGAGGCACTGATGGACATGGGCAGGGCCCCTCTCAGTGTCCCCTCTGGAGGCTGAACAGCCCCAGCTCCCTCAGCCTTTGCTGCTCCCAGAGATGCTCCATCCCTTGGGCATCTTTGTCCCCTTGCCCTGGCCCCGCTGCAGGAGCTCCATGTCCCTGCTGTGCTGAGGGGCCACAGCTGGACCCAGCCCTGCAGATGTGCCTGCCAGGGCTGGGCACAGGGGCAGGAGCCCCTCCCTGTCCTGCTGGCAGTGCTGTCCCTGATGCACTCATGTCCATGCCAGGCAGCACACTGTGATCTGCAGAACTTAGTTCCCAGATTTTCTCCACAGACAGGAGAGCCCTGCAGGTCCCTGCCTGCTCACCTACACGGGTTTCTTTGCCAGGATGCTCAGAGGCTGGGAGGAAATAGCAAAGGCCATGTCCCAGTTGCCTTCAGACATCACCTGAAGTCCTGCTGTGCAAATCTCCATCCTGCCCTGCCATCCAGAGACACCGACTCAGGTTTGGGACACGGCTGCTCCCACTCAGCCTGCCATCTACTCCTTGTTTCCAAAGAATTACTGCACATGTGTGAAATGTCATGTTGATGTGATTATTTTGCTTTGGGATGGGAGCTGGCTTGTTTTGAAAAGGGCTGGGTGCACCCCAAGTTCTACATTGCTTATTGAAGCTTTGCCACGCAAGATGGGATTGAGTCCATCTAATAAAGAGCAACTTCCAAGTCCCTCCTTGTGCTCAAGGAATCTGCACCGAGTCCTCACGTAAACCATGGGAAGACACAGGTGCCTCCCAAGGACAATTCATAGAAAGGGAACCCACAAGCTGCTCAAACGAAATGAATGGTTTGGGTTGGAAGGGACCTTAAAGTTCATCTCATTTCACCCCCTTCCACTAGCCCAGGTTGTTCCAAACCCCATCCAACCTGGCCTTTGACACTTCCAGGGATGGGACAGCCGCGGTTTCTCTGGGGAACCTGTGCCACAATTTTTCCCATATTATTGACAGCCTGGACATGCCAGGTTTCTGGGATCTTGGAAAATGTCTCTATACGACCAACACAGTACGGACAAATAATTCTGTCACCTCACAACACTCCACAGATGGACCTGCCTCCTTCTGAGCACTGCTTTGCTGAACTTGCAATAGCAGGTTATTTACAGTGTCCTTTTACTGCTCTGCAGGGAGGTGATAATGATTGCCAGCAAGTTTATCTTTGATCCAAGGTAATCACAGACAATACGAAATGCACAACACACATGTCAAACACTCTTTTAAGCCTCAGAAGCAGAAGAAATTGATCCCTTTTGTGTCAGACAAAAAAGAAAAAACCTGGAAGCAACAGAAGTACTGATCGAGGGATGTAGGAGATGTAGAGAGACTATTTACAAAGGGCATGGAGTGACAGGACAGGGGGAATGGCTTCAAACTGATGGAGAGTAGGATTAGATGGGATATTGGGAAGAAATTCCTCCCTGTGAGGGTGGGCAGGCCCTGGCACAGGTTGGGCAGAGAAGCTGTGGCTGCCCCTGGATCCCTGGAAGTGTCCAAGGCCAGGCTGGACGGGGCTTGGAGCAATCTGGGCTAGTGGAAGGTGTCCCTGCCCATGGCAGGGGGTTGGAATGGATGATCTTTCCAGTTCCTTCCAACTCAAATCATTCTATTCTTCTCTGATAATGCAGTAAAACTCACTTGCATTAGTTGAGTTTCACCATGTTGTAAATATGGGGGGCAACATTTGGGTTCTACAGGCAGCAAAAAGCTGTATTTCTGAGCAGGACCTGGCAGTGAAGGAACACAGAGGAACCTCTTGGGAATGGCCCTCACTGGCAAGACAGATATGGGATTTTATTCTTCTAGGGCAAAAAGGGCAGGGTACCCTTTTCAGATAAATGAACAAAATTGCACCAAGAATACACTTATTGCAGAGAATCAGTGTCTCTTTCTAAAAAACACGTTTGTAAATACCCAAATATTGACTACTGATGAGGCAGAGAAGTATTTTTCACAATGAGAACTGGAATCATCTTGGGAAAGAATACTGAGAGTCTGAAAATGTCCTACAGAACAACAAATAAAGACTTAGGGCAAATGATAAAATAACAAGTTGGTGAAAGGTATCTAATCAAATGCCCATAGTTGTTTATGAGGTAATGTCTGTATTAATAATCTAAAGAAGGGGATAAAAAACCCATGTCAGCAAAATATGTTGAACCCCAAAGTCAACTTTGGGACACCAACAGGATTGGTGAAATAATCCAAATGGGTCTTGAGGAGACTGGAACATGAGTTGGAAATACTGAAACAAGATTTCAGATTTAACGAGGACGGATTTTAGAACATGTATGCAAAATGAGATTTTTTTTGAAAGGGAATGGTGAGGGACAGTGGGGGAGATTCATTTTTGAGCAGATGAAGCTCATCACCAAGGGAACAATCCATCCCTGTCTGGGCTGCTGGAGCAGCAGCCCCTGGAAAATGATTTTCAGTCCTAGAAGGGACAACCAGGAGGATAACAAAGAGGTCATTTGTGACCAAGCAATGAGTAGAGCTGAAAGCAGGGCTGGATTCAGTGGGGAGAGAGGGAAGGCTGCCTGACCCCACCACCTGAAAGGGACTCTGACCACAACTAACCTGGACAGGCTGTGGGGTGCTCAGCAACCTCCCTTCAGCTTTTCCTCTAAATCCCCCTCTTTATGCAGGTGAGGAGGAGCAAAAGCAGTGTGAAATTAAGGAGTTTGGTTCTGTACAGAGCTGGCACACAGAGGTTTGTCAAAGGGTGGCTGAATTTGAGGAAATGCTTCACGATGATGAGTGTGGGAGGATCATCCCTGACAAAGGTTAAAGATGATCCACTGCTTGGGATATCTGTGGCCACATTGAGGCAAAATACAAATCCAGTGTATATGAAACAGTAATGTCTGAGTTGGTGGGAGGCATCTCTACACACCTTTAGTGTTTGCACTCCAGATTTGTGTGAGGAGAGTCCTGGGCAGGATGTTTCAGTAATCTCTTTTCAAGGAAAGAGACTGTCCCTACAACCTCCTGGAATCTCAAGGCTGCCCAAGCACCACACTGATGAGATTCTGGAGCCCTCAGTCCCACTCCAGGCTCTAGAGCAGGGCAATAGGAACAGCAGGAATCTTCTTTTTTCAATTTCTCCAAAGTATAACTGGTTTTGTTCCTGTCCCAGTTTGCCCTGTCCATCCTCCCCATCTTCTCGTAACTTCTCCCCACCCTGGCTCTGTTTTCCATGACCCTCCATTTTATGATTCCTACCCATCAGCAGTGGAAATGTCCAGACTTTTGACTGTCTGGAAGACTGCAGAAATGAGATTTAAACACATCTGACTCCACCTAACAAAGGGTTAGTGTAAAGCACATCTATCAGCCAGAGCATTGAAAATGCATTTGGTATCCCTTAGTTTGCTCTTTCCTGCTTATGAAAAAGATAATTTTTGTTTAAAAACGGCCCCACTTAAGGAATTATCTATGCCATTAGTCCCTATAACAATAGAGATTAAAGTCTCTAGACCATCCCCTATCAAAATAACATACTCTTCTTTGAACATGTCATTAACACTGTTTTCCATCTGGCTGTTGGCAGCAGTCTTGGATTTGCTCCGAATTGCTGAAAGTTCATCAATTATAGCACACAGAAGCCATTATCTCCCTTTTCCTTTAGCAAGGAGGTATTTGCTCAGGCAGAGGGAAGAGGTAGAGTTCAAGAGAAAAGCAAAAAATAAAAAGAAGAAAGAATGTCCTCATTGAAACTCTACAGCAATCATTTGGTTCTGAGCCAGAACTCTAAGCTTCTGAGAAGTAAATCACAATTTCTGCTTATAAAGACATTCTAGCACACAAATACAGTAGTAGTGATTCTGGAATTATTACAGGTAACTGATATATGCTGAGGGAGGATGGAAATGACACCCCCAATCTGAAGCCTGGCAGTCTGGGGGCTCAGTGAAGGAGCACAGGTTGGAGGAGTGTCACCCCCATCCACGATAAACTCAGTTCCTTTATTTTCTGAGCACACAGAGTAAACCATGGCTCCTGTTCAGCCAAGATTTAACAACTGTGATCCAGCCAGCACAACTAGTAAGAGCCACAGTGGAACTGAAACAGTGGCAGTGCCAAAGCAGGGCAGAGCTTTAAAAGCTTGGCCAGAGTAAGGAGTGAAGGACACAGGGAGGGGTAAAAAAAGGGGATGGGACTTAAAACTCCAGAGACTGCTGATACTGGTGCTTTTCCACATCTGTCACGGGGTGGGGGGACATTTATAACCCTGCAGGCAGCAGTGATCCTACAGCAACGATCCCATAGCAATGATCCCACAGCAATGATCCCACAGCAGTGATCCCACTTTCCAGCCCAGATAACCCACAGGGGCTCGTCCACCCCTGTTCACTGGGGCTGAAGGCACCTTCTCACATGGCAGGCCATTTCTCCACAAGGTCACCACCAACTCATACCTGTAGGAGGTCTGGCTCCTTCGCCAGCAGCTCCCAGGAGCAGATATCCCATGTTTTCTGGAAGGGGTGGGAGCACGTTGTCACTCTGACTCCAGTGGTGACATCCATGCTGCATTAGCTCACGTGGGACTTTGGGAAAAGCTCTTTGCAGCCTTGGCTTGGATTTCCATGCTCTCATTCCCAGCTCAGCTGCCCAAATATCACTTTATAAGCAATGAAAGAAGTGTTTTAGCAGTGCAAAGAATCTGCAAAGACTTGGCTTCTGGCTTAGTCAAGACCCTACAAAGAGGTGGGAGTAAAAGGCTGGTTTCATCCTCCTTATCCTGGAGGATAATAATAATTCTACCATCCTTCCCTTCTTGTGCCCCTGCCTATTCAGGCAGAGACTGTATTGTGCATACAAAACTCCCAGCATAACAAAGTCTTGGATCCTATTTAGAGACTCTACAATTCCAGGAAAAATAACAGATTATATCAGAGCCAGAATATGCTCCTTAACAAATAATACCAGCTAAAAAATAAAATCAGATTTAACCATAATGCAACACATTAGGTACATCCAGCAGCATCTTTATTCTGCCCCAGTTTGAAATCCAACATATTCTCTGGCCAGCAAAGGAGTTCTGAGATCAGGCTTTGTAACACTTGCAGTGACCATATGGGATGCCGTGCATGGAAATGTCTATGTGCCACCATAATCCAAGTTAAATTCAGGAGTAATTTTCAGAAACGGCTGCAGAAATGGAGCAATTCTTTTATTTCTTCTGGGAAACCAGGTTTTCATCTGTTGGAGTATCAGGAAGAGCTTCATGATTTGATAACCCAAATTTGACAGATTCAGAGGCAGCAACCTTTGTTACATCCATGAAGTTGGATGGACACAAAGCAGTTGAAGATGGCCCAGAGTGTTTGATGTCCTTTAGGAATTTTTAATGAAAATTGTCCTCTTTAATCAAGCTGTCTGGGATGTAAAGCATTCCCATTCTTCAGCTTTTACAGTGAAAAAGAAGAGTGTGCAATCCACAAGCTGCAATTCATCCGCCTCTTCAGTCATCCCAAACTTCAAAATCCTCATCAAGGAACAGAAAAATCAGACCATCTAAACATGCACAGACCGAATCTTCCACCAGCCATGATTCAATGAAAATCACACCCATTTATCCCAGGACAGCACCAATCCTGAAAAATACAGCTATTTTTTACCTTCAAGACTCTTCCTCCCCAGTGAGGGCCAAAGGAACAGCAGGAATTTGTTTTTTCTGAGAACTGGTTACACAAAATCCTCTCACAGCAATGGAACAAGCAAACTAAAGTCAAACAAGCTTCTGATCTTTGCTAAAACCAGAATTTAACCCCTAAAACATTTTAAAAGGTTTATTGAAGGGTCAGTATTCACAAAGCATAAATCACTAAAAACCAAAACATGCAGATCTCAGGCAGCATTTCTCAGCATTTCTGTGGCTACCATTGTAAGAACTGGAACTTAATGGTAAAACAAGACCAAAAATATCACATTAAAACATGTGCAAATGACAGTCTTGACCATAAAAAGCAACAACTTTATTGATGTGAGTATTCTTTCTTATTTCAGTCCTCTCATGGGCACTAAATGTGTGGAATTGCTCAAAGACCAAGGTAAAAACTCTTCATTTTTTTGCTGATGTAGAACTGAAAATCTGAAAATACACATTTTCTGTCCACATCAAATGTTTCTTTCTTTCATGCTTGGGAAAACACCAGTCTGTGACTCCAGTGAAATTACACACTGGGGAGCAACAGGAACACAAGTTGACCATGGATGCTCCATTCAAGCTGGAAAATGTAAAGCTTTATCCTTACTGGCTATGGAATGAAGCTGCCCAAACAGCACAGGGACACACAGTTTCTGGCTTTCAAAACATTCCCAAAATTGGACAGGATCTGCCTGGGGTGCTGGAAATCAGCTCTTACCATTTCTCAGTCAGGAGTGGAGCACAAGAGCTGTGAGATCTGCTGGTAGCAGGCAAGGCTGATTTCAAAACAGCACGTGCAAAACTCACACAATGCAAACGAAATACCTGAATATTCATATTGCCATATTCATTTATTTTTTTTGCATGTGCTCAGGCAGAAAACTTAAATGTGAAAAACTGTCAAATCTTAATAATCCAGACACTTCCTAGAAAGTGCATTTTCAAAGTTACAGCTCTAAATGTGCATGAATGGGGCTGTGCCTCCTTATTCAAAGAGAAGAAAAGAAATGTGACAGAACACAGTTAGTTGAACAAAACTGTATCAAGGATGACTGCAATGACAGCAGTGAGAGATCACAGAATGGTTTGGGTTGGGAGGGACCTTAAAGCCCATCCCCTGCCATGGGCAGGGATACCTTCCACCAGCCCAGGCTGCTCCAAGCCCTGTCCAACCTGGCCTTGGATATTTCCAGGGATCCAGGGGCAGCCACAGCTTCTCTGCCCAACCTGTGCCAGACCAGCACACCAAACAATCTTTCCCACTTCCCATGAACTATCCTATACCATGGCTTATTTTTAAGAATGCAGTTATGTCCATTTTAAAACCCTAAATGAACAGAGCATCCATGGCAGCTTTCCAAGGAATGTGTTTAGCCCACAGCAGCCCCTAATGACATAAACAGAAATGGGAAGGATTTGATGGCTAGCTGGCCAGCTTTCCCATCCCAAACACAGTATTAGAGAAATTGCCTTCCCCACACTCCTTTTCAACATACCAGCAACTTCTGGGGGATGTTCTGCTGCAAACAGGCTCCTCCAAGTCCCCTTGAACACACCATTGCAGAGATTTTTATGTAATAAGATCCATTCCCACCCAGCCTTGGCCTCTCCATCTAACTCCTGTGGTTATAAGAACCTGCTTGGGGCACCGTTTTTGGCAGAAAACATGAAACTGAATTCTTCTTGATGTTATTTCTGGTGCTGTGGACATTTAGACAGCAATTTCTTTCAATGATTTGAAGTTCTACTGGTTGAAATCCAGATGATAAGACATATTGAGGCAAGACTTTTGGGGAAGGGGGGATGTGTTTCTCCTCTTCCCATAAAAATAACTGGGGACCAGAAACTCTGAAAGTGTGGGTTTGGGAAAACTTGGAGAAAGGGAAAGAACAAGCTCTCCCACTACTGCAACTCATCCCAGTATCTAAACACAATCCAAAAACAACCTAGAAAGATACAGAGAGAGGTTCTTTCATTCACTGTGTTTTACAGAAAGAGTGAGTTGCTTAAAATAATATTTCATTTTTAGTCTGTGCCTCAGTTAAAAATAAGATGTAAAGTGAAGCTTTTCTATAGAGAGCTGCTGGCTGGGAGATGGAAGTCAACTAAGAAGAATCCACATGGAAGGAGTTGTAGAAAATGTAATTTCAAGGAGACACAGACAGAAATGTAGCCAGAAAGTATGAAAGATTTCCCTTTCCAGCTGAGTATGGCTGATCTATTGATTTGATTACAGCAATCTTATGACACCAGCAGCATTTTCAGATGGCAGAGTCCATGTGGATGAGAAATACACAGTTTCATCACATTGTTTGCACAGAAGGATCAGATGGCTTTCCCCATCTAAGACAATGCTATAGGAGTGTCTTTTTGTTTTGCAAAAGTCACAGTTCTTCTCCAGAAGCAGCCAGGAAAGCCTTTCCAAACCAAAATTCCAGATGACGAAGTAGGGAGGCAGGAATAGTGTGCCCCAAACCACTCCGTGAGGATCAGATGCTATTTAGAATAGAATCACAGAGTGCTTTGGGTTGGAAGGGACCTCAAAGCCCACCCAGTGCCACGCCCTGCCATGGGCAGGGACACCTTCCACTAGCCCAGGTTGTTCAGAGCTCCATCCAGCCTGGCCTTGGACACTTCCAGGGATCCAGGGGCAGCCACAGCTTCTCTGCCCAACCTGTGCCAGGGCCTGCCCACCCTCACAGGGAAGGATTTCACTTAATATCCAATCTAATCCTATTCTCTTTCAGTCTGAACCCATTATTTCTTGTCTTTGCACTGCAGTTCCTGAAGGAATTTCTGTGCAACACCCCAAAATTACTCAGCCTCACCAACACATCCCCAGCTACACCTGCCAAGTCCAGGACAGTCCAAGTGTTTAGTGAAGAATGATAAGAAAACACAGTAACAATAGTAATATATTAATAATAATAACAGCAGCAACAATACAGTAAAAACAGGACACCACCTTCCAAAATGTAGCAAACCAATGCTGGCTTTAAAGCATTTTAAGCCATGCACTGAATCTTTTCAAAGGGATGCTTGTTTGGATCTGAATTTTTGCATTATATTCATTTTCCCTCTTCAGTCCCACTAAATGTTTGCCATTGGCTTTCATGGAGCATAACCAGGAACTCAGAAACTCAACATTTTCCACAGAGGTGCGTTTTATCAAACACACCAAATAGTAAAGGTTGATCAAGGAGGTTTAATTTTAGAAAAAGCTATCCTTAAAATACCCACACACTTCAGAGCAGATCACACAGGTGTCAGCAACAAAGACTGCAGGGCTGACTCAGACAATACCATATAAATATTTAGGAATAAAAGAGCCACTGTTGGGCAACAGCACAGTTTATAAACATGCAAGAAAACCTGCGGTATGAATACATATTCTTTAATTTTATGACTCTCCAAACATCTGAGGACGCACAATAAACAGGAAACTAACCTTGATGTGAGCTGCTGGATCTGGGACAGTCTGAATCATGTCCTTTAACAGGCCAGCGTGTTTACCAGGAGCTCAGATCCCAAGGCAGCTGCACAACCTAAGAAACAAAAGTCATATGATTACATTTTAAAAGTTTATTTTCAATAGAAATCTCTTATCTTTTTACAAGATAAGCATCTTTCCTTCCCCAGCCCTCCTTGAGAATCAGTACAGTTGAAGCTCTCAGAAATTCCGTGTTTATGCAGTTTGTTTAGGATATATTTCACAGAGGAGAAAACAACCCTAAAATCCTCATGGAAAAAAATGGGTTTTATTTGTAATGAACACTTTTCCCAAAATAAGAGCTTGGGACATGCTCTGCCCTGCACAGCCCCATTATTCACCCAGATATCAGGGACTTCCACCATCCCTTCTTCCCAATTTAGGAACATGCAGCAGGACTGGGGCAGATCTGGAGCTGATATAAGTAAGCACCATATCACTGAAGCTGTGCCTGTTTACAAGAGCTGCAAATCTGCTCCAGCCGCTCAATTAACAGCACTTGGATGTTCTGGAATCCCTTATCCATGGCCAGTAATACGGTCCAGAGGGGCTGGGGCAGGTGGGGAGCATTTGCCTGCATGTCTAGGAGGTGGAAAACCATTAAAAGCAGTTAAAACAACACCAATATAGAATGTAAATAATGTAGAGACCTGCTCTGACACTCAAACACCGAACAACTGCTAATAAATTAGGATCAATGAGCCAGGACACAAGAGAAAAATGTAGGAGCATGAATATTATTTTTAAAAAATCCTTTTCTCCATTCTCCCTAAAATCCTGGCAATTTTCATTTCTTACACAAGAGACCCATGACCTTGAGCTTATCTTTTAAAGCAGCAAAGGGCTATCAGAGAAAAAAATGTTGTCCCTCAGCATCAGCTTTATTTATCTCATTATCTCTTCTCACATCTGCAGTAACTTGGAAATCAAATTGCAGGTAGCTTTTACCTATTGATTTAGGAGAAACATTGCCTGATAAAGGCTGAGCTGCAGCTTGGCCCTGAAGCAGGGATGTAAGGGAGCCATCTATAAGCTATGCAGGTTTAATTTGAATATATTTCTCTAAACAGGGCAATTAAAGGTATCACCATTTAGATTTTAGTGCACTTCCCCCTTACTACTTAAAACAGCCAGTCCTGTCTCCCCTTCAGATCCATGAAAATGAAGTAGTTAATTTGATGGCCTATTAAGGAAACCCCCCAAACAAGCCAAATTCCTATTTTGTCCCCTTTTCTCAGCCATCTGTGGATGATCAATTGGGATACTGATGTCATAGTTTTAAGAACCCCCCCAAAACAAGCCAAATTCCTATTTTGTCCCCTTTTCTCAGCTATCTGTGGATGATCAACTGGGATATTGATGTCATGGATTTAACTGAACATTTTTCTTCCACAGAACTTAAATATCTTCAAAAGTAATAGATGCTTGTTACAGTAAAGGCAAAATTTCGACAGCAATGTTGTTCAGACTGAAGTCACTGACGTGGTTTTCAGCTCCCTTCCTCCCTTCCCCAGTAAAACTATGCCTGCCATGTTATTCATTGGATTTATGGCACTTGTATTTAAAGCTTTCGAAACATCACGCACAGGATCTGGAAACTGGTAAATTTCACATAAAATGGACAGCAAAATGTTTCGAACCTGGTGTTAGATCATGTTTTCAGTGTTTTCATACCCTCATCACTGTGTTGCCATAACAGTACCTCACCCCCAGCAAGCAGCCCACCCAGGAAAGGGGGGAATTGTGCCATATCCCTGTTTATTTCAGTCTCCCTAATGCCTCTGCTCAAATTCCAACAGTACCTAGACATGAAGAAGGGGTTCCAGTGCTCCTTACAGAGTTGGATACCTCTGCCCCTCTTTGTCCCCCAGAAATGCTGCTTGTTCCCTGTGCAGGATCAACTGTGGGGTCACCTCACAGGACCTCCAGACTGCTCATCCTGCTACAGCTCACTGATCTGGGAATGCCTGGCCAGGATTCCTGCCTCTCCTGAGCTCTCATCACCTGGGTGGCTCACCTGAAAAAAGCAGGAATTGGACTTAGGAAGCACATGTTGAGCTCAGAGGTGTGAACTCCACCCCAGAAATGCCCTGTGTCCCTCTGGCATGGCAAACTGACTTTTCTTTGAGAGCTCAGACTTGCTTGAAGCTTTCAGAGTTAAAGACAAGCTGCTTGAACTGCACCAGGCCCATTCTTATCACATCTTTTCCCCACGAAGATGGATTCTTCATGGAAGACAAGACGACAGAGTACATTTGCAAACCATTTGCCAACTCTGCACCACACGGTTTGGGGAATCAAAGACAAGCAAATGGCATCCAACAAGAGCTGGAAAGATGTGTGTGCAACTGTTCTGGACATTTGACTTTTCCCCTGCACTGCTGTGAACCTAAAAAGGGAAATTCTGCTTTAAATTCAACCTTTGGCAGTATATTCTTCCTTCTCACCTGGATATTCAATTCTAACTACTCTAAACTGTCACAAGTCTTAGTTTGCAAAACACATGACTTTTATCTTTCTGCTTCTGGAAATCATGGCTAAAAAAAGCCATGACAGTTTTCCTTGCTTTTTCCGAACAGAAATGTAATTTTCATTATTTCAACTCCACCTTTGCTGGCTGGAATTGGAAGCTTCCAGACATCTGGTACTAACTTGCTGAACCAGATGGTATCTATTGCCAGATCCCCCCTCCAACCCCACCCCAAATTTCATGCTGGTCATGTTTGTGCTGGACAGGCTGTGACGGGGTCTGCACGTGGCTGTAGGTTTTGCCCTGCACCCTCTGGCCAGCAGGACTCTCATGTAAGATCCAAAACTGACACTAAAGCCTGGCTCAGGGAGAAATGTCTTTTCAGGAAACTGAAACAAGGAAATTATAACATAAACTGAAAAGTGAAACACTTGCTTTAGTGCCTTCCTGACTCAGGGTTATCCTGGAAGGATATCTTGGATGGGGCTCTGAGAAATATAGGATAGTGGAAGGTGTGCCCATGGCACACGGCTGGAACTGGATGATCTTTAAGGTCCCTTCCAACCCAAACAATCCTGTGATTGTATGGAAGGATATATCTGTAGCCACAGACAGGTTTTCTTACACTTCTTGGCATCCTGGGTCAAGACCAGCATTTATTAATCCAGCTTTAGCAGTGCAGATGCCCAGGGCACCCCACCTTGCAGGGCATTGGAGAGTGGGGACACAGCAGTCCTTTTGGAGCATCCCAAAGATGGACCCTAAAGCTTCTGCTGGGAGTGGCCAGATGCTTCTCAGTGGAGCTGAAGTGCATGTCCTCTCCCATCCCACACCCAACAGGCAGCCCCAAAATGCAAATAAACTGTATTTTAGTTAAATACGGGGGATGGAGAGTGTACTGAGCACTCCCCAAGGGACCTGGGAGAGAAAAGGCAGGAGTCTGCTGGGACAATAGACCACAATCACATGTTCTGGGCACATCCCTGAGAGAAGAGGAGAGCTGGCATCAGGCTGTGGGCAGCACTAAGTACTCACACCAGGATCTGGCATTTGGGGCTGGTTTCCATCCCCTGACACACCCAAACCATCACACAAGCACAATGGAACTGGTGAGAAGCAACAATATTGCTCTTGAGATGGGAGGCATAAATTCCCCTCTGATGTTCAGGACAGATTAAAATATCAAGATAAAAACAAGTTATTGTATGAAACCAGCCAGAGCTGGGCATGCCAGTGCTACCCAGGAGGAGACAGATAAGCTCTGGAGCCCCTTGTCTTTCTGCACATCCAACCCACGTTTTTGGAGTTATGTAAATACATCAAAGGGTCGTGGAATTATGTACAGCCCTAGAGCTCACCAGATGTGAGTTACATTGTTCTTCCTTTCTACAGTCCTATCAAAAGGATCAAACCTTTTAATGTACACATACATTGCCAAATTACTGAGAGGCTGAACGTCCCCTCTATACGGGGGCAGTACGTGACCCTCTAGTACATTTGCTCACTCATGTTACCTTGCAGACAGGAATTTAGGGATATTTTCGATGATTTGGCATGCTATGCTCACCTACAAAACCCAGCAGGTTGCTCCTGATGTGTCCCACACCCTGCACTAAAGCTCTGGAAGAAAGCAGGACCAGGCAGTCAGCAGACCTGACACAAAAAGGCTCTGGGCCAAACTCCTGATGCCCATGTGGAGCAAGGCTTGGCTGCAGCACATAAAGAAACACAGTCTGTGCTGCTCTTCTGGGGATGAACACGGCCAAAATCACAGAACCACAGGTTCACTGTGGTTCAAAAAGACCTCCAAGACTGTCGAGTCCAATTTGTGTCCAATCCCCACCTCGTCCCCCAGCCCAGAGCACTGAGTGCCATATCCAGTCATTCCTTGGACACCTCCAGGGATGGGCACTCCAAACCTCCCTGGACAGCCCATTCCAAGCTTAACCACTCTTTCAGTGAAGAAATCCTTCTCATATCCAACCTGAACCTCCCCTGGTCCAACTCAAGGCCATTTCCTGTGATCCTGTTGCTTTTACCTGGGAGAAGACACCAATCCCCACCTGGCTACAACCTCCTTTCAGGTTGTTGTAGAGAGTGATAAGGTCTCCCCTGACCCTCGTTTTTTCTCCCAGGCTAGAGGTGCTTATCTGGACAGGGAATAATATTCAAAATACAGCCACAGTGTGCACCCAGTCCCAGATAACGAAGGGCTGCTTAATCAACACCAAACCAGATGCCAGAATCAGTGGGCCAGATTCCTGGGACGCTGAAACAAGGACAATATTAAGAGGTTATCCATGCCCAGGCTGCACAGGAGCCACAGCTCTGCCTTCAGGACAGTGGCTCTCTCCAAAGAGCCCTGTGTCACTGCTGCTGGGGCAGTAAGAGCCTGAGAGGTGAATGTCAGCCAGGAGGAACAGCTCTGAATGGCACTGGCAGAGAAATCAAACACAAAAGGGTCAAGGAAACCCTCCTTGCACATGACAGGCACTGAGATTGGCACACACACACACACACACACACACATACTGTGGTATGATGAATAATTCTCACTGGCATGGCACCAGATTTCGACCAGCAGAACTTAGGATGTTGACCATTACTCACAGGAGGTGAATCCCTCAGCAGTTATGCAGAATATCCCAAGTGAGTGCCAGCAGGACTTGCTGACCCCTTCACACTGTCATGCAACCGTACTGGCCACGTACTTTATAAGAACTGATGTTTTTCAGCTGTTGGAAAACTTTTGAGAAAACTTCCATTTCCAGAGTGGGTTTTTTTTCAGGGAAACTTCTTGTTGTGCACCTGGGTCCTACCAGCATTGGTGAGACAGTGGGTGAAAGAGAGAAAGGCTGGGATATTCAAAAAGCATAAGAACCTGGGGTGCTGGAACAGTGTAAGCTCCTGCTGCTGAAGGTCAGAGCTGCACTTCTGTGGTAGAGGAGTGCCCTACATGTGGTTTTGAGTCTTGCTATGATTTCTGGACAGCTAAAATAGTTCCAGTTTTGATGAGAGCCCTTATATAGAAAATTTCAGCTGAATTTAGGCTTGCTGCACTACAGAAACAGCTCACAGATCTGAGGAGCTGCAAGGACCTCTTATAGAAAACCAGCATGCAGTCACTCCCCTAGTGCTGCTGCTTTATCCATAACATAAGGCTTTATTAAAATTATTGCATTTAGCTATTAATTTATTTAAATTAAGCCCTTGAACAGGACTAAGAAGACAACAGGTCAAATCCTCATCCACTAAAATAAACTGGATTTTGCCACTGTTTCAAGCAGGCCAGAAATCCACCCACCCTGCCTTAGATGATGGGGGCAAAGCTCAGAAGATCCTTGCAAGTGTGCAATTTGGGAACTGCTAAACAAACAAAATAAGCTTTTTATACAAACTGATGAGTTTATTCCTCCCCTTCTCTAATACTTCCAGGTTTAAAGGAGGTACTGTAGCTCCTGCTGGCACTGGGGTTTCCCAGATCACGTCCCAGTCTACTCTGCAGACATGGATTCATGGAGGAAAGTGGCTCAAAGAGCAAAGCCCAGCAGTGCCCAGTGAAAAAAGCCCCAAAACTGGAACCTCAGAAATATTTATAATTTAATATCTGTAAACTGATGAGCAAAGTGTGAAACAGAGCTCTTCCAGCCCAGGCCCAATTCTGAGCTATCACACAGCAGAGCTGCATGACATGGGCTTAAAGCTTTTGTGTTTACCATGTGGTTGGGTATAACCACTTCAGTTTGGGGTTTTTTTCTCCTTCTTCTTTCATTGTAACCTCTGTGTTTTAACAACCTCTACAATAAAACCCTGAGGAAAGATCCTGTGCACTCAAGAAATGCTACAGCCAAAGCTGTGAGTCTCTGCTCTCGGGGTGAGATTTCATGATTGCAGGTGGGTGCCATGAATAAAACAGAAAAGGAGAAGAAAATCCAGATAGGAAAAGATGTGTCAACCAACATTTCTGCAACTTTCCGCTCTCAATGAAAACTTTTTATACTCACCCTGCCCTTGCAGGATGGAACTCATGGACTGTTTTGGGCACTGTGTGATGTACTCCGTTCTTTGAGAGCAATTTAAATAGAATATCACACTGATAATTTTCCAGTGACATCTCTTTGATAGTGTGGGTGGGGATTTTATGATAGGGTATGATTTGTATTTAAAAAATCAGTTAAACAAAAGCTGGGTGGGGCTGGTTGACTGATGGGTTTCAATTCTGGCAGAAAAAAAAAAGCCAGCCTCAAGAAATTAATCACAGAATGGTTAGGGTTGAAAGGGACATTAAAGATTATCTAGTTCTAATCCCCCATCACAGGCAGGGACACCTTCCACTGTCCCAGGTTGCTCCAAGCCCCATCCAAACCTGGCCTTGGACACTTCCAGGGATCCAGGGGCAGCCACAGCTTCTCTCCCCACCCTGTGCCAGGGCCTCACCACCCTCCCAGGGAAGGATTCCTTCCCAGTATCTTACCCTACTCTCTGTCAATTTGAATCCATTTCCCCTTGTCCTGTCATTCCCTTGTGAAAAGTCCCTCTCCAGCTCTCTTGGAGCCCCTTTAGGCACTGGAAGGGGCTCTGAGCTCTTCCCAGATCCTTCTCTTCTGCAGGCTGAACACCCCCAACTCTCCAAGCCTGTCTTCATAGGAGAGGTGCTAAACCACTTTTTATCTTTTTTTTTCATCTTTTTTTTTCCAGGACGTAAAGAAAACTTCCCCTCCCAGCCCTCCTCTTGAAAAGCCTCCCAAGGATTTGGTTTTCTGACAGGGTTAGCACTATTTCTGTCAGTCAGACCCTTTCTGATGGGACACCTTTCCAGCAGCACCAGCTCCCTAATGCAGAGAGTCCTGGTGGCCCTGGAGACCCCAGGGTAAGCCGTGGCAGGAGGGAGCACATCACAGCTTGGGCTGGGTGGTTGGTAAGACTTGCCCTTGCTGGAACAACCATGATTTTGGCATGGCTCACGCTGGCCATGAAACCACAGCTTGAACATCACCCTCAGCAAGTCAGGAGCTGGAGCACAAGCCAAGTGTCACCACCTGTTTGGGAAGAACAAATGGCCAGGGGTTCACAGCTGGCTCTGGAGCCAGAGAAACATCCCAGGTCCCCAAGGTCTGAGGGGGCAAAAGGATGCAACAATCTGAAAACATGAATATTATGCCATCTGTGCCTGTGTCTCCTGGAGTTCATCAAGGTGGAAGATGGATTTTCTTCTCCATTTTTTCTGGAGGGGTCAGTCCTCCTACACAAACTCCTCTTCTCCTCCCCTTTGAATGTGGAGCTGATGGAGAAGGCACTTTTCTGTGCTACCACCCAAAACTATCTGTGCAGCTACTGCTTATCTCCTGTTCCAGCCCATGATCTCAGGGGAGGATACAGCCCCAAATTAGCTCATTTACAGTAGGAACTTTAAACTACAGCCAAAAATGTTTGGTTTTATTAGTGTTTCCTATATAGTGTGCCTCTGACCAATAACTTGTTTTATTTATTTTTCTGGCGAATTACCACGTTCTTATTCAAAGCCATAATGAGGATTATATATCGATGTGGAATGCAGAGCAGCTATTCCTGAAACTCCCAACTGCATATAAAAGAGTCTGGAATTCCCCAAACACTATCTCCTCAGGCCAGGCCACTTACAAATGTGGTTGACATGAATGAAGTAATATCTTCAGAAAGGAAGGAGACTTTTGAGTCACGTCTGACACATTTAACTGCACCGACCACTTTCCATAGCTCAAGGTTTTGACTGTCTCTCTTAATACCAGGCAGGGGTGTTTGATAATGATCATTCCCTGATGCTTATCCTGTTACAGGATACTCAGACACACACAAGGGATACCAAGGGGAGAGCTAATGAATGAATCCAAGGCTTTGTGCCCTCCAAGTGCAAAACCACAGAGGTCACTAGAAAAGCTGCCAGATCAAGTCTAATTCCTGCCTGATGCATTTGGCTGCCTTTCTGGTTCATGCTAGAGGTGTCCTGTCAGATTTCTGTGTTTAATTATTCAAACTCAGCTCCACAATTAGCTGAAGGTGTGCACCAGTCAGCCCTAAAGAGCAAAACCCATGGCCATAAAGGAACCACCAAGTAATTCCTGACTGCAGATTATAATTATGGACCTCAGTGCTCTACAGAAATATGACTTTCCAAAGAAAAAACATTGCAGAAAAGCAGGATGACATCAGGAGAGATATATAGTGACAAAGAGCAGTTTCTAATTCACATTCATTCCACTGTTAAAGCCCAAACCTGTTTTAAACACTTTAACCAGAGCTGCACTTAAAATCACATCTGCTGAAAGATGCACACACTACTAACAACAGAATTAATAACAAATTATCTCAAGGCTGAAGCCACAAGCTAAAGCCAAAAAAAAAAAGGCTCTGCTTTTGAGAGATAAAAGCAAATTAAAGTGTTTTAGAAAGTGAAACAGCCAGATTCCATTCAATAATAAGAAATTACATATAGAATCATAGAATTAGGGAATGGTTTGGGATGGAAGAGAACTTTAAGCTCATCCAGTGCCACCCCCTGCCATGGGCAGGAACATCTTCCACCAGCCCAGGGTGCTCCAAGCCCCATCCAGCCTGGCCTTGGACACTTCCAGGGATCCAGGGGCAGCCACAGCTTCTCTGCCCAACCTGTGCCAGGGCCTGCCCACCCTCACAGGGAGGATTTTTTCCCCATATCCCATCTAAAACTACTCTCTGTCAGTTTGAAGCCATTCCCCCCTTGTCCTGTCACTCCATCCCTTGGAAATTGTCTCTCTCCATCTTTCTTGTGGCTCCTTCAGGTCCTGCAAGGCCGCAATGAGGTCCCCCCAAAGCTTCTCCTCTCCAGGCTGGACAATCCCAGCTGTCCCAGCCTTTCCTCCCAGCAGAGCTGCTCCATCCTCTGCCCATCCTGGTGCCTCCTCTGGCCTCTCTGCAGCAGCTCCATGTCCTTGCTGTGCTGGCCCCCAGGGCTGGAGGCAGCTCTGCAGGTCTCAGGGGTCTCACACCAACCTCCTGTGGTGAGGATCAGCATCTCCTTCAAGCCTTCCTTGTAGCACCTCCTGGCCTTTAAGACCATTTGTTTGAGAAAGATTTGTGGATTGGCCAACACCAGCATCCTGCCCCCAGTTCTGGTACCTGAATTTTCCAGGCCAGAGGTATCTCTGTGAACCTGAGGGACAGATGATGCTGAGAAATCAGACTGGCTGCTCTAGCTGCCCTCTATCTTTAATTCTGTTCACAGGAGATCTGTTTCTAATAAAGCCCTGGAAAGTGGAAGGCAGAGATCAGTGTAAGTTTTGCAGAGCACACAGCAATCAGGTGAGACATTCATATTTTCCACCACATTTAAGCACCGAGCACAAACTGATGGTGTGTATGCAATGAGCAGGAGATTTTAAAAAGTCATAAATAATTGTGTGAACACCTCACAGAGTTTTCAAGGGTAACTGCTTGATTAAATTTGCATAATCAAAAACGGCAGACACCATGCACTTTCCATAATTCCTGAGTCCATTAGATATGTATATTATTTACTGCAGATTATCCAACAGTTATACACAGTATCCAAAATCTGATGAATCTTCAATTCAATTTATGGGAGAACCAAAGTGTAACGACACTTCACTTAGAAATACATGAGCAACAAATAAAAAATAGTTCAGATTTTCTCTGCTTCCAATAAATTTCCCTGGTTGTCACACTCAAGAAACGTATATGCTGTTCAGGAACAGAATGTGCTGGCACTCACTCTGTTGCATGCAAGAGCTCACTTTGGGGATGCACCAAATGTTTCTGTAATCTGCCCTGGAAAATCGTCCTCCTTTATTCTCCCTCTACGTTTCTGTGAGATGCTTCTTGTCCTAAAGAGGAAAATCACGGCTTTAATGAGCAATGTGATTTTACTTTGGTTTTTTTCCTGTGCATGTGGACTGACTTTTGTTGGTCCAGGGTGCTGTGAAGAGGAGAGGCAGCCTCCCTTCTTGGGGAACTCACCCAGTGGACACCTCCTTGGAAAGCTGTCTTAAGGAACTCCCATCCTTGCAAGTGCCCAAGGCCAGGCTGGAGGGGGCTTGGAGCAACCTGGTCAAGTGGAAGGTGTCCCTGCTCATGGCAGGGGTTGGGACTGGATGACCTTTAAGGTTCCTTCCAACCCAAACCATTCTGTGATTGATTCCATGATAAATTGTTGTGCTTGCTCAGCCTCTCCCTGCACACCCCAGTCAGGACCTACCAACCCTTTTCTTCTGCTGGGGCACCTCAATGTGCCAAATTCATCTCCAGAGGTGGGAACACCTTCCCTGAGAAGTTCCCTTGAGGAGCTCTGGGCCTGGGGGGAGACCAAAGATTTTATCAAGCCCTATACTGGGCTTGACAAGAACTTTCCTGAAGAAAAGTTAAATCAAGAGCAGACTATGGGGATGTGAACTCCTCCTGAAGTGTACTGACAGTCTCCATCCCAGAGAAAATACCCACAGGGATCTGGGCACATCCAAGCCATTAGGTTTG
This sequence comes from Campylorhamphus procurvoides, assembly GCA_013396655.1. Classification (NCBI taxonomy): domain Eukaryota; kingdom Metazoa; phylum Chordata; class Aves; order Passeriformes; family Dendrocolaptidae; genus Campylorhamphus; species Campylorhamphus procurvoides. Next base: position 267,421 of record WBMV01002268.1, read on the forward strand.
GGGTGACAAGGTGCTCCAGGGTGTGTGAGAAGTGGTCCCATACGTGGAAACTTTCCAGAAAGAGGCCTGACACAGCAATGGACAAGCATTGAAGGTGAAACAACACTTGACTGAGGTGTCTGAGGCACATTTCTCCAGCACAGCTTTGTTTCCAAAGACATTTGTGGTGCCTGCTTCGCTTCTCCAGACATGTATGAGCATCCCCTGCACCAGCAAAAGAGGGGGGACAGCACATGGGATGGCAGCAGCAGGAATGGCAAATCCTCTGTGACGGGATAGGGAAAACCTGACACAGAAGGTGATGGAGGAGCATGGATGGACCTTCACAGCCCCTGCAGGGTTTCTCTTGTTTTGAAACTCCACCCTAAAGAAGGGAAAGGCCCTTCATGGGGAACATTAACAAAAGCAACACGACTGGCAACATCATTTTTTGTCTTAAAATATTCTTAAGACGAAGTGTAAATACATGTGGTGACCCTTCTTCAGCACATTAGTACATTAAGCCACCTTCCAGTGGAAATGACCACCTGACTGCAGAACAAAACTAAACAGTCTTTGAAGTTCTTCAGACCAGTCTTGCTACCTTTTTACCACTTTTGTATGTCCTTGGCATAAAATCCTTTTTTTATTTGTCTATTGGTTTAACTGCTCTTTTTATTTGTGGCATTTTCAATTCAGATGTTGGAAAGCAACAGGAAAAAAACCAGAACAGAACAGCTGTATAAAGGCGAGGTATTTAAGAAATAAGTGACTTCCATCAAATCTTGAGCTGCAAAAACTGTTCAAAAGTACATCTCAGAAAGACTAGCACTTCCATTGCAACTTGAATCTCATTTTATCAATAAAAAATGTTCAGGAATTATAAAAACAGAAATACTCCATATCCTTAGGAAGAAAGTACTTTGGCAGGATATGTCATCTTCAATAATGCTTTGATTTGTGACCTTCACAGCTTTGTTTTCATTTTTTTTATTTCAGATGAATTTAAAGAATGTCTATAAATAACTAATACTGACTGGATGCATAATTTTAGGCTCATTTTTTCAGCATCTGGATTTTGAAGCACTTTCCTGGATGAAACATGGACCTATCACTTATGAAACTGGAAAGTCTAGTGTTAAGAAAAATAATATTTTAAGGATCTAAATGTATTTGTCAATAGCGAGTGTAAAGCCTTAAGATTAGAATTTCATCATGTCATTGAACCTGTGCTAAGCAAAGATGCAAGTTTGACTTGGAAATGCGGAGAAACAAATTTCACATGGAAAAATCATTCATTATTTCTATATATATTGCAAGGGAAATGCCTGTATTCCTCCTCACACACTATTTAAAAACAGAAGGGAGAGGAATGCATTTAGCTCACCAAAGCTGAATCCACAGCAGCAAAAAAAGGGCAGCAAAAGCAACACATCAGGTTGTGCAAGTGGGTAAATGAACAAGAAATATTAACAATTACGGGGTGTTTTACTTTCATCTGGACAAGAAAAGTGATTGCAGGGTTAAGGCAAGATTCTCTCACCCTTTTCCAACGGCATCCTGGAAGGACCCAGCGTGGCAGAGAGTTACAGATGGAACCACATCTGCACTTTGAAAGTAGTCCCTCCCCAAAAAATGGGATTAGTTTTAATGTCTAAACACAGAGAATCATCATAGAAACATAAAATGGTTTGGAAGGGACCTTAAAGATCATCCAGTTCCACCCCCCTGCCATGGACAGGGACACCTTCCACTGGACCAGGTTGTTCAGAGCCTGATCCAACCTGGCCTTGGACATTTCCAGGGACATCCACAACTTCTCTGGGCAACAATGGATAGACCTTTGCAAGGACAAGGCTGCAGTTTTGCTCTTGCTTAGCTTGAATTCAAAATAAGAATGTAATGGAACAACTACAGCTTGTGGTCCAGGCTTTCCATAGATGTAATGGGAAGTTTGGGAATGGGATGCAGGAGGGTTTTCTTAAGCAGTGGGGCCTTTTATATTTAGTTATTCTGTAATTAGTTGTTTTTATTGACATACGGTGTACAGATGGCTGCAGAAATCCGGCCAGAGTTTAGGATCTTGCTACATTTATTGCCATCCTGATGGTTCACTAAAGCACACAACTATCACAGGACCCTTCTCTGGTAAAGAGCAAAACTATCCCAGATTTCAGCCAGGCAGGATCCGACTCCAACCACTGCATGGGCACACACGTGAGTTTCACCCACTTCTGAAGGGGCTTTGTGCCTGAAAGGGAATTTCCAGCAGGGAATGCTGCTGCAGAAAATAGCTGATTCCCAGGATGGGCAAAAAGAGATGGGAATTTCAGAGACAGGAATAATTCCAATTGCTTCTTTAGCAGGGGAAACCCAAATAATGCCTCGTCCCCATGAAACAGATACATTCATGATGATATTTGAGGGCTGGGAGTTTTGCCCCAGGAATTTAAGACACATTTCTTGCACCTCAGGCTGGTCATCCATCCTTTCTTTTGGATCAGCCACACATAGGATGCCTTGTCACAAGTGAAATTGCTCAGCTCTTAAGAAAATGTTCTTCCAGTACTTTTATAATCAACATTTTTCCTTTGTTCTCTCCCTCCAAAGCAACAGATCCCATCTCAAATTCTCCTGCTAAAAAAATTATGAGACACAGACACATAATAATGTCAGGATTTTATGGTGGTGCCAAACCAGACTGCAGAGTCCAAGTTTAGGATAAATTTTTAAATACCTCAATGCATTTTTGGATTTCAGCCTCTCTTCCCCAAAGGTGCAACCTTAAGATCAATCAATGTTTTAATACAACAAATAATTCCCTTTCTTATTTTCCTCTTGTCCTCTCCTGGACAATTCCCCAGCTCCCATGGTATTTAGGAACTGCTCCCATTTTTAGCCCTCCAGACCCATTATGGAGCTATAGCAAAGGAGAACCAATCTAGATGGCAGAGAACCACCAAAAAACAGTGGTGTTGAAATTTAACCCTTTAAATTGCTTTTTGTTTGACAGGAACTTACAATGCAGGCCCAGTTTTATCTCTGTTTCTCTCTTCTTCATTCACAGAATCACAGAATGGTTTGGGTTGGAAGGGACCTTAAAAGATCATCCAGTTCCAACCTCCCCAGCTATTCACCCCTCAAGAAATCCTACTCCTTACTCATGGAACCCCCTCACAAGGCCACCAAAGACACCAAACAGCACCAAGTTTCTCTCCACATGGCAGAGCACACAGGAAATCCCCCTTCATCCGTGGATGGGACCTCTGGGGTCATTTGTCCCAAGCTCTGCCCAAAGAAGGACCAATTACAGCAGGATGATCAGCACCTTGTGTGGTCGAGCTCTGAGGATCTCCTGGGCCAGAATTGGTGGGTCAGAGGCTGGACATGAGCTGGCTATGTGGGTTGGCAGCCCAGGCAGTCAAACATATCCTGGGCTGCATCCAAAAACACCATGGGCAGCAGAACAGGGGGGGATTGTACCCCTCTGCCCCCCAGGTGAGACCCCACCTGCAGAGCTGCTTCCAGCCCTGGGGACCAGCACAGCAAGGACATGGAGCTGCTGGAGAGAGGCCAGAGGAGGCACCAGGATGGTCAGAGGATGGAGCAGCTCTGCTGGGAGGGAAGGCTGGGACAGCTGGGATTGTCCAGCCTGGAGAGGAGAAGCTTTGGGGGGACCTCACTGTGGCCTTGCAGGACCTGAAGGAGCTCCAAGAAAGATGGAGAGAGACAATTTCCAAGGGATGGAGTGACAGGACAAGGGGGAATGGCTTTGAACTGCCAGAGAGTGGGGTTAGGTTGGATATTGGGAAGAAATTCTTTACTGTGGGAATGGTGAGACTGGCACAGGGCAGAGAAGCTGTGGCTGCCCCTGGATCCCTGGAAGTGTCCATTCCCAGGAGCAACCTGGGCTAGTGAAACGCGTCCCTACCCATGGCAGGGGTTAGGAATGGATGGACTTTACAGTCCTTTCCAATCCAAACCATTCNAGTGGGGTTAGGTTGGATATTGGGAAGAAATTCTTTACTGTGGGAATGGTGAGACTGGCACAGGGCAGAGAAGCTGTGGCTGCCCCTGGATCCCTGGAAGTGTCCATTCCCAGGAGCAACCTGGGCTAGTGAAACGCGTCCCTACCCATGGCAGGGGTTAGGAATGGATGGACTTTACAGTCCTTTCCAATCCAAACCATTCCGTGATTCTATGATGATTCCATGACTTACACCACTGCCCTGGACACCTGTTCCAGTTGTGACCACCCTTAGAGCAATTCCTTTTTTTCTTGTTTCTAATCACCATTTCCACCTTTGCAACTTGAATTGCAACCCTTTGGACTTTTGCTGCACACCTCTGAGAGAAGTGTAGCTCTGTCTTCTCTCCACCTTCCCATCACACAGCCAAAGACCACAATAAATCTTTATTTTTTTACCTATTCTGCAAACTTTGAACCTTTTTCATTCATGCTTTTGATGTCTCACTCAGTGCTGCACAGTCAGGCTCTAACACAATTCAGCTCAGCTTAAAAACCCATTTAATGTCCATCTGTATGGGGACATCTATAGATGTGTGGTATGTTATGAGTTAAGGCATTATTTCAAGAGCATATGAACACTTAAAATAGGTAATCGGGATACATTTCATTTCTGAGGGCCAAATAGGCATCATAGGTATTTCATATTGACTATATGTAACAAATTCCTCTTTAACATCCACCAGAAAATTAAAAATAATCAGCACTTGGTTGTGATGGCCTCATGAGTTCGTCATAACTGATGTGTGATCATAGTTTCGTAAGGACTCAAAGCCCTGGTGCAGGTCTAAAAAGTTCATTTTGTGTTCTCTGAAATTATTAATCATTAGAGATATTTAGATTTATGAGTATTAAAGAATTATGTTTTCTGTAACTTCAGTCTTGCTTTTCCTTAAATAAATGTACTCCTAAAAGAAAAGAAAAAAACAAAAGCAAGCTGCAAGTTCAAAGAATTTAAGTGAGTGATGCAAAATATTTCCTTTAAATGTAGATCCAATTTCTTCCACTATTTTTATGTGCCAGGTGTGTATAAATGCCAACTACATGATCTCTAACAATGACTCTGCCTCTTCAGCAGAATTTAAAAAGGCAAATATTCACCCTAAGATGGGACTCATCATTGTGCAACCTGCTCATGAAATATAGCTGGGATGATAAAAACCAATCAGTTGTTCTCATTTCCCCTGCACTTGCAAAGTGCCTTAATTTTTTAACAGAGCAACTTGGAATTTAACTTTTAGAGTGTTTGCAGGATGGGTTCATGTGTGATTCGTGTGTTTCATCTTCAAGCACCTCATCCTTTGCAGAGGAACTCAGTCTCAGATATGCAATACAAAGATCAGCTAACACAGATCCTACATTAATTCCCTCTTGCCTCGAGTACCTGGTGCCAAAACCCTTTTCCTCCTCTCCTTGGAGAAGGGCAGAAGGACACCAGAGCTGGTGTTTACAAAGGGCACAAAACACAACTATTTGATGATTTTCATCCCACTTCTGAGGTCTGTAGGGCAGCTGAGGACCCACCAACCACCCCCTCAGGGAGACCATGATCCCCATCAATGGAAAAAGGACATGCTCCAAATATCTTCCCTTTTCCACTGGCTTGATGGTTTTCCCCATGGAATTCAATGGGGAGGGCATGTAGTCAGGGGGTAAGGAACAATTTAGGCCTAGTTTATATTTGTGAAACAATTAGTCACTAATTAAGCCAGTTTCACATTTGGAAAAGGGGAGCAGCTTTAATTGGAGTGGAATTATATCCCTCTGACAGACTTCAGAGGGAACTCTAATGGCAGGATGCAAACTATAAAGTCTGCCAGGCTTTTACAGTGTTTAATGGTTTACGGAGCATATTGGAAGTATCCAGTCCTTTTAGGATGTATCACAACCATCTGCCACAAAACCCATGTCTCTGCCAGTATCACAGTTACTAAATGGGGGGAGAAAAAGAATTTTAAAGCAGTAATCAAATCCCCAACTCGGATTGAGCATCTTCATACCCACATTTGGGCAGCTTTTCTCCCTAATCTAGAAACATTTTCTCTCCCAGTGGAATTCTTTCCATGGAAAATAAAGAAAACACAAAGTGCCACTGAAAGAGATAAATGTTTAATGTATAGCTGCATGGCACACTTTTTCCTCTCTAGTCATGCTTTTGTTTGGCTGTTAACTAGAGGAATGGTCTGCACCTGAACTGGCAGACCTAAATAAGGAAAGTGAATTTAATTGATGCCTTTTGCTACTCACACTGAGGATGAAAATGGGCACTGGGCTCAACATAAAGGTTTCTTGGGAGCTGCACTTGTTGTGCAGCTTTATTTCCACTGCCTTAGCTTAAACACCTTACACTGGGATAAATAGCACATTTTCCATTGCAAGGTGTGGGATCTCTCCTATAGAGACCAAGAAATTCTTTATGGAGTTATAGGAGTTTGCCTTTGAGGCAGGAAAATCAAGTGAAAGGCATTACCCTAAACATACAAGCACAATCCCATGCTCTGAAATCAAAATTGAGCAAGATGGAACCATAAGCATATCACGTTAAAATCCTCGCAGGGACTAGCATGCGTGCATCCTGCGTCCCAAATGTTCCAACAATGGAATTACAGACTTTCTCACCCTATGACTAAACATTTTACTCCAAAGTGGACCCAGTTCTACAGAGGGGATGGAGAGAAACTCATCTACCAGCACCATTCAGTGAGGATATTCCAAATGGGAGAGATTTTTCATCTGCACTCAAACCATGGCAGGGATTTGGAAGGAGGTCTGGGTTCAGAGCACCAGGGAGGGAATGAGATTTGTGCACTTTTAAGGATGTAATGGGAAGAGCTCAGGGACAACACTTCCAGTGATTGGATTCCCAACAGCACTAAGGAAGCACACAGATGCAAAAAAACTACTCCCCTGAATGTCTTAAAGCACAATTGTGGACACCCACAACGTCTGTGAAACAAATGAAAGGGATTTAAAAATAATAATTTAGGTTTAGGAACACGAGCTCCTTACAGAGGATTTCCTGCCCCTACAAATGCTCCCTCTTCTCATCTCTGCTCTGGAAAAATGTCATACTTATGGTAACTGATTCCCAAATTATTCACAACCGGAGATTTAAGCCAAAACCTTGGGTACCACTTACAAGGTTGGTGGTAACTAACACAGGTGATGGATCCCCAGCCAAATTGCTTTTCCTGCCCTCACTCAAAACAAACCAACAGGTAAACAGTTGCACCCAGGGTGCATGGTTGTTATTTTCCATAATCACTGGAGGGGAATAAAAAGTCATTCTGGGATTAATTTCATAGACAGATTCCCTCTCATCTATCACACCCTGGGGACATAGACTGTCTCTAGCACAGTCAGCAAATAAAAGAGCATAACACATATGAGGGAATGCACAGACAATAAGGAAACTGTGTCCTAAAAGGTGTTGCTTTTCAGAGGAGGAAGAAATAATGGCAAGGAAAAGCAGAATAGCACCCTGGCCAGCTGTCATGTCAGAAGGAGGAAAACTAATGTCCTGCTTTGTGCCAGTGTCCTCTTCACTACATCCCTTTGGAAGAAGCATGAACAGCACACACTGTCTGGTATGTCCAGATTGCCCCAAGGTTATTATGACCACTGTGACCTTTTAAATCCTCTTTTATCTTGGAAAACACCCTTTACATCATGGCAGGGCCGGGTCAGATTGTAATTTTAATCAAAACCAATTCTTTTTCATAATTTTTTTATATTGTCATTGCAATTTGCACTTTCAGGTACAATATTCCTCATCTTTATCCCCATCACCTGCATGTCTTGATGCGTCACCTTTGTTTGAAACCACAGTGTATCATTTTGTTGAAAACACTCATATTACTGTCATTCAATTATTGAGAATGCTCTTAATTCTCTCCTTTTTATTTTTATTATTGTTGAAAGAAAGAAGATAGAGGTGTTCTCTAATCACCTTTACTCTCCAAGAAAACAATATCTACCTGTTGGACCAACTCAGTAGTTGTGAGATAGGAAGGAAAGACAAAGATAACATCAATATAAGACTGATTATATCAAGGGCAGGTTGGATGGGACTCTGGGCAAACTGGTCTGGTGGAATATGTTGGAACTGGATGATCTTTAAGGTCCCTTCCAAGCCAAATCATTCCACAACTCCATGATTTACCAGCATGGCAGAGTCCCCACAAGGCACTGTCTGTAGCTGGCTCTTCTACACCAAGGTCCTGCATTGCTGAGATCTGGACAATCTCTTCATGATACAAACCCAAAACGCTGTCATAAAATCCAGACAAATTTATGTTGGGAGAGGGAATTTCCTCCCTTGACGTTCCCCTTCTCACATTTCCCTCTGCCTGAGACTTTATCTCTCCTGCTCGTCTTGGGAAAGCCACAGGAATGAAAAAAACAGGAGAATTTGTCAAGAGGCAGAACTGAACTGTTAATCAGCAATATAAATGAACCTTTAAAACCCACATAAGCTTTTAGAACATAAAGTAAAATTGCCCTGGTGGTGACAGTTTAATTCTAACTACTCTCTGCCAAAGTTTTGCTGTGGGTATGAATACACAGGTTGTCCAAAAGAGTAGCATATACCCCTTCTTTCCTCATGCTGAGACTCGTCTTTCAATGCACATAGTTCAAGAAAAATCAGATGTTAAAGGAGATATTTATGATCTCCAAAACTCAATGAACTGCATTTACACTTACAGCACCTTGGCTCCTTCAGGGCTGAAAAGACCGTAAGACTTCATGTATAGTTGTATAAATAAATGAATATATGAAATTTAGTAACAGGAGCTCTTCTGACTCATAGGAGTCTTTGGAAAAATCCTCGCTAATCTATTAATAATAAAGAATCTGTAATGCTAAAATTGCAAACCCCAGCACGTCCCCTCTTCTTGGAATACCAGAGAGACTCTATTTTTTTTTTCTGGTAACAGTAGCATATTCAAGACAGCACAGGCTTGACACAAGCCTTGTTCAAATTCTGAAGCCAGACACCGAGAATTAAGAGCATTCCCATGCAAGATATTAGATATTCAGCAAAATTCTCGGCTCAGTGTAAAAAGCAAATATTTTTACATGAGATAAGCATGAAAGTGCCCAGTACAATCAGTGTAGAATTCCAAGTGTTACAGCACTGGGTATCAAATTGTCTCAGTTTCTTATGAAGGACATGGAACTGTTGGAGCAAGTCCAGAGGAGGCCAATTTTCTAAGGGGAATGGAGCACCTCAGCTGGGATTGTTCATCCTGGAGAAAAGAAGGGAGTGTGGAGACCTGAGAGCATCTTCCAGTGTCCAAAGGGGCCCTACAAGGATGCCAGAAAGCGATTGTTCATTGGGAACTGGAGTGCCAGGACAAGGGGGAATGGGTTCAGACTGACAGAGAGTAGGCTCAGATTGGATATTGGGAAGGAATTCTTGGCTGGGAGGGTGGGCAGGCCCTGGCACAGGTTGGGCAGAGAAGCTGTGGCTGCCCCTGGATCCCTGGAAGTGTCCAAGGCCAGGTTGGAGTGGGCTTGGAGCACCCTGGGCTGGTGGAAGGTGTCCCTGCCCATGGCAGAGAGATTTGAACCAGATGATCTTTAATGTCCCTTCCAACCCAAACCATTCTATGATTCTTGCTGCCTTTGAATTAGAAAATCAGAGTAGAACAAAGAAGCACTGAAGTGAGGAGATGCTCGAGATGGGAGCTGGAACTTCTGGCACGTGTGAAGATGTTGCTGGTAGTTTGATACCAAACACTCCACTAGGACATAATTTACAGTATTGACATTTTACACACCGTGATTAAGTTTCAGGATTATATCCATGGATAAATCAAACACTCTCTCCTTCAAGGAATTTTTTTTCCCGTGATTACTGCAGATATACAGATGTGACTAAATCACTCAGATTACATTTCAAGGTTCCCTTTCTAGGCACTGTGTTTGGGGATCTGAAGTTTGGATTGTGCAGCACAATCCTGCTGCAAGGGGTGATTCCTGAAGCTAGCAGCACATCCAAGAAATCCAGAGCTCTGTACCCAAAAAGGTCCTGTCTGTCACTCTTACACTTAATTTCAGTACAGAAAACAAGTATTGTACAAGTAAGTGCACTTGTTTTTCCTTGTATTTCCTGCTTTCTGTCTGTGACCACCCCTTCTCATATTTCCAGGTTCCTAAACTGGACAAATAACACAACTGCAAAAATACATACAATATTTCATCAACCACAGTGCTGTGACTGGGAGGCCTGAATTCCTTTCTTCTACTCTCTGTTAGTCTTTGTGTATGTTTTATTTTTTATACAGTGCTTCAGGCACCACTCAACAAATGATAATCTCCCTACACTGAGCCACAGTCCAGTAAACAAAGTGAGGTGGAGAAGATCTATTTAGCAAGGAGACCACGATGGTTCCATTTTTAGCCCAGTTCTTCAAGCAATGAGACTTGAGGTATCACACTGTGTGCACAAAGGAGTGTTTCTTGACCTTTCCTCCTGCCAGCTTAGGAATCATTGCCTGCTTTTTCCCAATTTTAACAGGGGGTTGATAGACTAAAAATACTATATTCCATAAAGATTGAAGGAAGCAAACAGCTGGGGGAAGAGGGAAATACAGTGAATTCCTCTAAAGAGAAGCAGCCTTAGTTAGACATCAGAGAACCCACACTGCTGGAAGGGGCTGATTGATTTTGCAGTTCCCAAATTGCTGATATCTATGCATGGAGAGCACCAAGAAACAGAACCAATCCTTTCTGTGCCCACAGTCCTGCCTGCCACCAAGGATGGCCACTTCCTAAGTGTCCATGCCAACTTCCAAGTTCCTGCCACCATCTGAGCACTCCCAGCATGTGCTGTGGCTGTCACCAACAGGTTCAGATGTAGTTTACTTCTGCAAGGCAAGGACTCAGTCAGGACAAGAAGAAACACCCTCAAGTTATGCCAGAGAAGGTTTAGATGGGATATAAGGAAAGATTTGTGCACTGGAAGGGTGGTCAGGCATTGGAATGGGCTGCCCAGAGAGGTGGTGGAATCACCATCCCTGAAGTGTGAGGATACGGTTTAGCGATGAACACGGTGGTGATAGTTAATGGTTGGAATTGATGAACTTAGGGTTTTTTCCAACCTTAATGATCCTGGGATTCTAAGGCATTTGATGGATCTTGAGAAAAGTTCTGGTCCAGCCCCTGGCTTACATTAGTCTGAGATGATATTAATGGTTTCAAACTGAGAGTAGGTTTAGATTGGATACTGGGAAGGAATTCTTCCCTGGGAGGGTGGGCAGGCCCTGGCACAGGTTGGGCAGAGAAGCTGTGGCTGCCCCATCCCTGGAAGTGACTTCTATATGGGACTTGGAGCAATCTGGACTAGTGGAAAGTGTCCCTACCTGTGGCAGAGGGATTTGAACCAGATGATCTTTAATGTCCCTTCCAACCCAAACCATCCCATGAGAAGCATTGTTTGCTGCTTCAATGTGATGTCTCTTAGCAGCACTTTTCCCTTTTGCAAATACATGTACCCTGAATCTTGAATTACACTTCCTGTCAGTGGAGATAAAAAAGTCCCTTGCCAACTGTCACACACCCTCCTGATTTGACACAGAGTTGTTAGAATATCACCAGATTATTCAGGCAGGAAATAATGCTTTGTGGAGGTACAGGATGTGCACAGGTACCTCTACAGTACCCAAAGCTGTGATTTGGGTGGGTCAGGAACTTTACCAGGTTAACAACAACATAAACCTATCAGAGAGACAAGAAAATCATTAATTTCCCATAGTTTTAGGCTCATTTTCCTCACATACAGATTCTTGAATTCTACTTCAATCCCAGTGACAGAAGTGCACCATGCTGAATGCAAATATCCCTTTTTCCAAAGACCAAGGGATTTATGCCTTATTTGCAGGATAAACCCACTTTTTCTGACAACAAGGTATTTGTCCTCAGTAAAGCTTATGACAAAAAACACCAAGGTAGGAGTCGTTTATACTCAGAATAAAATAGGAATTTTTAGTATGTACATTTTTCTGAATGTAAAATAAATGCTGCTCCACAAGAATATGGTTAGCAGAAGATGTCCCCAAGAAAATCAGCGCTGTTTGAAGCTAAATAATATACTTGTATTTAAATCAGAATGCAAAGAGTCAATTTATATCCAGATAACATGAAAGATTTTTAGCTTGCACAGAATTGTGTTAGCTCTATTAACACAGTGCTTTTAAGCAGGAATTATATAACAACTAATTTTAAACTATTAATGTTTTAGTGGTGGCAGGCAGGCTAACATTCTTCCTAATCCAGGGGGTAACAACCTTTTCTCTCACAAAAAGTTTGCCATAAGAATAAATTACAGATGTCTACTTTCCAGCCTTTAAAAAAAACCCCAAAACACAAAAAAAAAAAAAAATCCAAAAACATTTGAGCTACTAAAAGGTAGAAAATAGCCAGAGAGAATTATGACCAAATGCCAGATATTAAAAAGTTCTCCACATGTGGCAAAGAAAGAAACAGCCAATTCACTGCAATTGTCTGCTTAGCAGGTTGAGCCTCGGTCCAACTGGTAGCAATCAGGCAGGACACTGGAGCGGGCAGGAAATCTAAAATTAGGTTTTACTACCTATAATGGAGGATTTATGGGATAATTTAATTGGCAGTCTTGGGACTGAAAGCCCATGGTGGGGGAACAAAAACATCTTTCTGGATATACTCTCTGAACCCTTCCTGTTGTGGGCTGAAAAATAAAAGTACTGGGGAAATAACCCAGAGATGTAACAACCCCCTTGCAGTGCTAAGTAAGTGATGCATGACTATGTTTGTGGCTATGTGGGGGTTAACCAGTGATAGCAGGAAGCCATGCATTGATATAAACTGATTTTTCTCCCTTTTTTTGGAGAACATCCTCTGCTTCTTGTAGTGAAAAGTGCCTTGGAGTACACAGGGGATGATGAAGAGTCCCAGAGTAAACAGGAGGCTGTAATTCACCCCCATGCTATCTTCTCTGAGAGCATGAAAGCCCAGCCCCAAGAGTTTATTGCCTGCAGCAGATGGATCCCAGCCTGGTCCTCACCCAGCCCATCCACTGCCACCCACCACATCTCCTGAGCCACTCAGGACTTTGGTTTCCCCCAGGACCTTTCAAAGCCAAACCTCAGGGAAGCAAGAAGCTCTTCCTTGCCTTCCCCTGCCCACCAGGAGAGCTGTGAAAGAGTTAACAATTTCTTCTCTGCTGGCTCCAAGGCTGTGCAGCTGAAGGAGGGATAACAGGATCCCCTTCTCCATCCTCAGGGGTGTTCCACTCATGTCAGCACTTGCTACTGATGGGTTTTCGTGGCTTATGGAGTTTATTCCACGGGTTTGGGAGGTTCAGAGAGAGGAGCAAGGACACTGCTTATTGTCTCCAAGTGAGGGGATGCTCTCCCATGTGCTGCTGGCAGGTGATGCCCTGTCACTGTAAGGTCCTCCAACAACATGGATACCCAGCTCCATAACAGACTGGGACGCAGGGAACAGATTTACCAGTATGAGGAGCACCAGACCCCACCAACCCTCACCGAGCCCACCTTCTAACTCTCTGTAATGCCACCACCAAATCTGCTCACAGTTTCACAATCCCCCTGCTGAGATTTCTTTTTAGGTTGAGTTGTTTCTTTTTATTTTCCTTTCTGGCAAGTCAAATATTGTTTAAAAATGCCAGTCACTCATTTCTACTCCCAACTCCTAGAGCCATTCCAAAGTTTTTCTGTAACGGGATCTCCACTGCAGGACTTTATGAAGACATTATAGCATTTGACAAACGCCTTCATCTCTAAACCCCATACACAGTCACCTTCTATTCCATGGTGAAAGCTTTGAGAAGATGACAGGAGAATATGCTTAGGATTATTACCTCTGGCTTATCATTGGCAGTGCCAAAAGGAAATGTAAACAATCAAGTCAGTATAACAATCCTTGATTATTATTCTTAGAACAGCCCTGACATCAAGTTATAAGCCATCATAAATTTAAAAACACATTCCCATCTATTTCAGAAAGCAACATGCAGAAATAGGCTGAAAGATTTCAAGGCTGTCACAAGAACTTCTCTCTCAGCACATTTCAAACACAATTGGTGTGACATAAAAAAGTCCAAGAAACAAGGGGAAATTAACAGATTCCAAAAATCAACCTTTGGAAGAGCTCTGCCAATAGCCTGTAAATCTACAGTAAAACCTGTCAGGCCATTTGGAAACCAACCCACTGAGAAAACTACTACATCTCCAAAAAGAAAAAAAAAAGGTGTTTAATTAAATCTAAGTGTGACAGTTTGAAGATTGGGCTGAGGTTTTTACCATTTTGCTTCTTCTCCCTCTCCCATTTTTTGAATGCTAACATCAATTATCCTTCATTTCTTACTTTTTATATGGTTCCCCTAATCTTGTTTCCACTGATGTGAATAAGGAAAGTCCCATTGTCACAAACAGGGAAAAGTTCTTGCAGTTTTTAAGTCATTCCTTCACTAAAAGAACCACCACAAACCCTGACCCAGATTTAAAAGTCATTGCTATCACTAGGATGCTGTTGAAATATCATCATTATCTTTTCATGATGCTGAAAGTGTCCTTTTTGATAGATCAATTCACTTCATATTTCAAATTACATCTGAACTTTACATTTGAAATGTTTCTTCCATAAACTTCCCTTTTCATTTTCCCCTGGCTTACATTTCCTTCCTTCGGGGATAACATAATTACATTGACATAAAGAAGAAAACCTTTGTGTCTTAAATATGGCCTCTCTGTTCCCTGAACTTAAAATATGTGAAAAGTTTATAGACCTTGACAGATCCAGGGTGTGGTACAACACACTCTCCTTCATGCAGTGCAGCCTACATCTGCGAGTAGGTTGCCTTTTCATGGAAATACTATTCAGGGAGCATTTCCATAAAAATTCACCCTGGCACTGCTCTGTTTCTCTTGTCATTCGCCCAGCTGTGCTCCTTCCTTGATTGAGTTCTCATTTTGAGTAAGGCACAACAGTCATTTTCATGGGGGGAACTTTCCATTTTTACGTAAGAGCAAACGCTGTGGTCGATGCAAAAGGGCTGCAAGAAGCACCAGTAAAACCTGGTGTGGTTGTATTTACAGCCAGAGACTGTCTGAGAAACCACTTCAACCTCCAGCTGCTCTTACTAAAGACAAAGCCAGAATACACCACACTGAATCCCAAACTTCGCTTTCCCAGGGGAAAACACCAGGTCTCCTTGAGGGTTAAAACTGGATGATCTTTAAGGTCCCTTTCAACCCAAACCATTCGATGACTCTCAAGGGTCTGAGTCAGTCCTGGCTGAGCCCAACACAAATCCTCCCACTAACCCCAGCAGGAGACAGGGCCCAGCCTAGTCTGCCCAGAGGAAGGAGAGGCACAGAAGGGGCCATCCTTAAAGAAAAGAGCATCTCACGCACATGGATGAGTTAAACGAGGTCATACCACTGCTCCTGATGCTGCCCCTCAGCCCCCAAGTCCCAGTGATGCCCCGAGGCATCATCCAAGCACATCCCAGACCCAGCACCTTTTATTTCTGGGACTCAAATTTAACCATTTCCAAAAAACTCAACTACTCCTACAGGAGGCAACAGCAAGAACAATGCAGAAAGGATCCCAGGATGCACCCTCATGTATCCTGATGTACACCCTGAGCCCTGTGGTGAAGCCAAAGGCAGACTTCCCCATCCAGGTGGGGATGCCAAAGGCAGGCTGGAAGGCAGAAGGTGCACCTGCACTGCTCCCAGCAGGTGGATGAGCTGATGTCCTAGGAAAGGACACCCAGTGGTGGCACTTCCACAGAGCCCCACGTCACCACGCTCTCGTGTGTTCAAAAGGCATCTTGAGCATGTTCCCCCAACACAAACACTGAATTATTACCTTAAATTACGGGGTTTGTGTTTGTCTGAAGCGCTTGCCCTGCGCTGAGGCTGAAAGTGGACAGTCTGTGGTCTCTTTTACGAAGCTGTTTTTATCCTCTCGGAACCAAAGTGGTAAACCACTAATGGCAGGAGCGTTTTTCTCATTATCAGCTACAATGTTAATGACTCTTATTTAAGCAAGAAGTATTTTAAAACCTTTCAGGCTTGCATGTTCGGTTATTAGACCTCAGACTGTTTATTGTGTCTTCTCTTCAGAAAGTCCTTTTATGATGCTAAATGGACGAGGCCATTTCAAGAGCAGGCAGCAATTTGCATCAGTAAACACTTTTAGGAACACGTTGCTCCAGTGTCTTAAAACTGACTCATTTTCAAAATCCCTTGCCTGAAGGTTCAGTGCACTCTAGTGTTCAGGTCTAACTGTAAATAGCTAAATGTTCAATTAAAATTGTGGTCTAGCAGCAGAAGCACAGGCAGATTTTAACCCCAGTGTATCAAGCTCTGCTTTGTATTCTTGTGCAAATTGCTCTCAGAAAACACTGACAGAAACAAAGCTCCTCAAATTTGTTTGCCATAACCTTCCATCTCCAGGAGTCCAGAGCCACCCACACAGAGCAGCACAGGCCACAGAGGTTATTTTCACACAAGGAGCATAAGGGACTTCTGTTGACTTCTCTTCTTTTTTTGTCAAGCCCCATCCCAACAGTGACACGGAGAAAAACAGAGGCACCATCACAGCTATGGAGTGGCACTAGTGGGGAAGCACCCAGGGCAGGGTAGAGAACCAAGCACAAAGGCTCTGGCACCAGAAAAATCAGAGCACATCCATAAAACAACAGCCCAGAGTTTTGAAAAGTATTGAACAAAGTGGCTGCCAAAGGGCTGCTGTCATCTCCAGGAAAAGCAAGCATGCCACAGATATTTCCTGTGCACACTGGTCCTGGGGGAACAGTAAGAGCTGGTTATTGCACAGACCTACTCTAAATGTTCTCACTTTCATAACACACGGGAGTGTTTTCTCCCTGCATCCACTGCTGCTCCAGTCCATTGGTGGGCAGCATACCTGACTCAGCTTTTGTTTCAGTTCTTATGTTCTTCCAAGATAATTGGCCCTATGGGACTTTATTCTAAATGGAGTGTATCTTTGTAGGGACCTCGTAGAGGTATTTCTAATGTTTAATAGTCTCCTGAATTACTGCTTTCCTCCCACTGTGAAGGAAATGGGCTCACCCCTGCCCGTTTCCCCGTGGCATTCATTACCTCTGGCAACACGGATGTGGAAACAGCATCCCTGGGCCCATCCCATGCACCAAAAACACAACGAGAGGCAAATATTCATCCTCCTTAACTGAGCAAGGCTTGTTCCACATGAAGTAAAAGTTCCCCTCAGGTGGAATTACTCGAGATCCATCCATTTGGGCTCACCCCAGGAGGGGGAGGCAATTAGACCCCGGCACAGCTTGCTGACTCTGGGTGACCTGGTGACACGGGCACGTACCTGCCAGAGATGTGGGAATGGGAATCTGGCCATGTGGGGTTATTTGTTGCCTTTTCTCGTGCAGCCATTTCTCAGGCTACTTTCTAATGCCTTCCAGACCACCAGCAGCCCTCAGACCATATGTGGAGGAACACCACCGGAGAGTAACTGGTTAATGAGTTATTATTGTCCCAGCCTGCAATAAGACTCCCCTCAGGAGCTGGGAGACATCTCACTGCCTGCCAGCAGGCACAGTGGAGAACCAGCTCTCAACTGCTGTCAATACCTCATTTAAAATGCTTGTAATTACAGCAGTACAAGAGAAACATTTTGTTTACCTAAAAGCCAAGTCCCTCCTTCATTCCCTCTGCCCCTGGCAAACATCTGCCAGGCACACACACACAAAATAGGGGTGTAACTGTAAAATCTGTGCCCTTTGGTGTGTTGTGGTTGGGGAAAGCTGGTGAATGGCATATTGAACCTGTCTGCCAGCCCTGGCACACCACCAGCTGCACCCCTCTAGGGCAAGACTATGCTCAGAGCAATGGGACCCTCATCACCCCAGAGCCACCTCTGTGACCAGAGATAAATGAAGATAAATGTTCACTGTGCTGCTTCTTCCTTGGGTGAGTTTGTCTTTTGAAACTGGTGACAAAGGTACCCAGGATTTCCAAACACTGCTGCCCATGAGCACAGGTGTGCCCAGGGGGCCAAGGAGGACAATGGCACCTGGCTTGGATAAAAAATGGGGTGGCAGCAGGGTCAGGGCAGTGATTGTCCCTCTGTGCTGGGCACTGGGGAGACTGAAGCTTGAGACACTGCTGTGCCCAGTTTTGGGGCACTCAAGGGGAGGGTTGGGATCTTCTCCCAGGGAACAGGGATAGCAGCAGAGGGAACGGGCTCAGGCTGGGCCAGGGCAGGGACAGAGGGGACATGGGGAGGAATTTGTGCCTGCAAAGGGTGGTCAGGCCTTGGCAGGGGCTGCCCAGGGAGGGTTGGAGTGCCCAGCCCTGGAGGTGCCCAAGGCAGGACTGGCCGTGGCACTCAGTGCTCTGGGCTGGGGGACAAGGTGGGCATCGGGCACAGGGTGGGCTCCCTGGGCTGGCAGGGCTTTTCCAGCCTAAATAATTCTGTAATTCCATAACACAGAAAACTTCCAAATGAACTCTACTCAAAATCTGGCATTCAGAGTTCCCCCTGGGGTTCTCAGCTCCGTTTCAGACAGCACAGGTGGGGCTGAGAAGGGAAGATGCTCCTCATGGCCATTCAGTGCCAGGTTAGTCTCAGTCCTGTGTGTCCCACCAAGGCTCTTGGGCTTTCCCTCCCTCTTCTGGCCCATTGAAATCTCCTGTCTTGCTGCAGGAAAAGGAGACAACATGTAAAAGGTGATGTGCTTTGGCTGTAAATGTCATCATATCCAAAACGCCTTTCAAATTTAAACCAGAAAAAATAGGATTCCCCAGCAATAGGAAGCTACTGGGTCCTGTAAGAAATTAAAAAGAGACCTTGACAGCAAATCTTCACTGACTCCTTGCTACCAAGGGACTGGGAGGAGGCCAGAGATGGAGCAGGAGGGAGTTGTGAGACCCACAGGCGTATGACCCATGTCTCCTCCTCTTTGAAAGATGAGCCCACACAGAGAAAGTGGAAATTCTCTGAGCTCGGACAAGGGAAATTTTATCAGGAGAAAAAGCAGTGCCTGTTTCCTGCACTAAAAAAGACAGTGCTTTTAAATGCTGTAGTAACTGGGGGGAATTAAGGCTTTAGGAAATTAGCAGTGAAAACACTTCCAGGGCTTTCCAGCCCCAGTAGAAACATGAGGACGAAACACTTAAGTTGAAGAGCTCTGTCCCCTCAGAAGGCAGCAGAGGACCTTCAGCCACTTCAGCAAGGTCAAGATTTCATCCCCTGAACAGAAATTCAGAGTTTTCCAACCCTTTCATGGGTTATTCTGGAAGGGAGGGAGAAGAGGAATTTATGGGTTGGTGTTTTTTCCCATGTAAAACCAACTGAAAGTGGTAAATATGCTAAAACTGGCTTGTTGTTTTTCTTTTCAAGAGAGCAACGCTCCAAAGGAGAACAACAGGACTGTCAAACACGCAGAAGCACATGTGGTGTGCTCACACCACTGGTTTTGAGTTTCCCTGCACCAGCCAGGCCCCAGCTTCCTACCAAACCATTAAAAAAGAGAGAAAGAGAGAGACAGAGTTCAAAAATTCAGTATCACCTACTTAGCCGAGAGCGACTTTTTGAGAAATGATTTGCCTTGCTAATAACGCTTTCCATGGAATGCAGGTCGGAGTGGATAGGGGTGTGGATTGCAGGCAG
This sequence comes from Campylorhamphus procurvoides, assembly GCA_013396655.1. NCBI lineage: Eukaryota > Metazoa > Chordata > Aves > Passeriformes > Dendrocolaptidae > Campylorhamphus > Campylorhamphus procurvoides. Next base: position 287,111 of record WBMV01002268.1, read on the forward strand.
AGCCCATCCCCACCAGCCTCCCCAGCAGCTGCTGGGACCCTCAGCCCACTGGTGTGGGGGGTACTGGTGTCTCATGTGAGCCTCAACCACTTTGAGGGCTCCGCTTGCCAGCGATGATTTGTCTCCTCGCAGGTCCATAAACACTCACAGTTACGTCAATGTGGTTTCAGGCTCGTTTTTAGCCGAGGCCACTCACACGGCCCAAGAGGAACCCAGAGGCAATGGTCAGAAGGAGCCTTGCTGTGCTCCAGACAAACCCACTGGTGTGAATTCGACTCCTGCAGGGACACGAGGATGCCAGAAATCAGAACAGAGTCTCAGCCAGGATTCATCCAACCGAGGAATCACGCTTTCCCGCTGCAAGTGGGATAATTATCCGAGCCCAAATCCCCTCCCCACAGGATTCAAATGCCTTCTTTTCCCTGCTTTTCCTGGTGTTAAACACATGTTACACTCGCCTTACAAAAGCTGCCCAGGGTCTGGTCCAGTTTCGAAGCAGGGGCTGAAGAGCAGCAAACATCCCTGCTCTCACTCCCGCTTCTGCTTTCCAAGAGAAGTGCCAGAGAAAGGTTTCTATTTTTGCAAGAGTTTAAAGGGCATGGTCAGAAAAGTGACTATGTAAAAATGGCACCTTTTCATCCAGCAGATCTGCTCCCAGTGAGTATTCTGAGTCATGTCTGCTTACTTTAGTGACCAAAATAGACTTTTACTACTTCTCACTCCTCTTTAGTCCTGTGGAATCAACACAGCAAAGACGGAGTTATATAAATCCTCTCCCCTGGTGCAAAAGTTGGCAGCAATTGTTATGTCCAAGGGGCAGAAATGAGGGATGGATGTGCCCCTGTGGGTGGCTGAGGGAGCAGTGCCCATGCCACTGGTTCCCTGTCCCATGTCACACATCCCAGGGAGGTGTTAACCAAGAGGGAGAGGAGAACAGCTCCAATTCCCTTCACCCCAGCTCCTGCACCCCTCAGCAAACCAGACCAACCACAGACAGCGCTCCCCGGGCTCCCATTTGGTTACAACTCTCTTTCCTGTGAACTGTCATGGAAATCACAACCAAATAACAAACACAGAGCTCTCCCCTCCTTCCCACTGGCCCCTGCAGGGCTGCTCTGCAAGCCTGTCTGCAGCTCCAGAGCTCGGCTGTGCCTCTTGCAGGGACCACTCTCATGTCAAGGCACTGATGGGAGCCCAAAATCTGCCCCTGTGCCCAAAGCCGGGCATAAATCTCATGGCCTGTCCAAAACAAGCTTTCCATAGTTGTGCTTTGAGAGATTTAAGCGAAATATAGACCCAGGGTTGTCATCTGTACAGTTGGTAAAACCCTTTTGAGCAGGATGAGATATTGGACCAGTCTAAAAAAAAAAATCACCTTAAATGGATATTAATGTTTCCTGCATGAGCAGAACAGAATCCTGATAGAAAGGCATCAGTATTAATTCATTCTTATCTTACTCTAAAGCTGAAAGAAATGGTAGCTGATGTCTTCACTATTCAATGTTTCAATGAAGTTGAAAGAGAGCAGTGCAGAAATCATGAAAGACCTTTCTATTGCTATTTCTGTTTGGGTTTTTTTATTTCGAAATTGGACAACAAAAAGGATGTTTGACAATAAAAATTAAACTATTAATAGTAGGCCAACTTTAAAATGAAAATAATAAATAAGCAGTAAGATTCAATCCCAGTCAGGCTGTAGGACATTCATCTGGTCTCTCTGCTGTACTTTTAATCACACTTTTTTCCTCCAGTCTCCCTAAGATCAGCATATGAGACCTGCATTGGACTCTGGATAGAGAATTCAGGGCAGTCCATGCCAGCCATCTGAAAGCCAAGATACCCAGCCCTACAATCCCATTCCCAGATGGACCACCTGATGCACCTTCAATACCTTTCCCAAAGGAACATAATTGTCTCAGACTGGTAAGATTAACCTCTCCTCTGGCTGGGGTGGGAATTTACAGGAGTGCTGCCAACCAGGTGCTTGATTTTTATTTGGCTACAGCGAGATGAGGTGAATCCCACCCTCTTAAAACCCATTTCTGAGTCTCATCACTTAGACCTGACTTCTCCACAAAGCTACCAGGTTCAGATTTCTCCATGCTCTTCATCTCAAGAGGGTGATTAATTGCTTTGCTGAAACGAAGCCTTGTTTGTGCCTGCAAAGAAGGTGTGCTCGGTGGTGTCAGGGTGTTGACACACATATTGGTGTCAGATGATTTGGCTTGTCTCGATGGCAAGAGCTACAGAGACTGTCACAGACTGTTTGCTATAAATACATAAAAATACCAGAGAACTTATAAATGCAGCAAAGGAATGAAGAGCACCAGCCCAAATTCCCAGCTTCGTGTTCTGGCCAATCTAATGAAATTCAAGAAAAGGCACAATATATCCACCAGGACCAAACTAGATCTTCATTTTATATTAAAACCCTTATTTTACCTTAATGTGATATTAAAACCTTTATTTTTTTCTTTTTCAAACCTGCTTTTAATGCAGCTTTTTGCACAAGATTGTGCAAAACCCTCCTTCTATAAGCCTTTGAGAAGCCAACTACAATGAGAACAATCAGTGGAAAGTGCATTTCTTTGGAGAAATGATGGACAACTTTTCCCAAGCCTGCTTTGCACGCCCTGCAAAAATCAGCTGCTTTTTCAAGCAGATTTTTCAGTTTAGTCTCAGTGCAGGTTGTAATGCAACATCTTAATGTTACTTTAGTAGTTAATCCTTTGTGTATAATTTGTGAACTCTATAGAGAGCAGTCCATTTTATAAACAGCATTTTAAACCACCAGGTTTAAATTTATTGCAGGGTTTACTCAGAACTGACAAAGCCTCCTTAGAAAAGAGAATTTTGCTTAGAAACCTCTCCTTCTGCATAACTACTAAACTTCCTTCTTTATAAAGCCCTTTTTAGGTACACACAAAAACATAAACCATGACAAATGTAGTTTGTCTAAAGTAAATTGTTTGATTGCTGTATTTCATCTTTTTGGTCTTGTTTAACAAGAGTAATTTACAGAAGAAGTTACTCCTTCAATATCCTAAATCCACATGATTTTTACATATACATTTAATTGCACTGCAAGAAATCACACAGTGCAGCTACTGAGGATCAAAAATACGTGACTACTTGAAAGAGTATTTTTTCAGTCAAATCAGGTCAAATGTATCATATACATCCATAGTTAATAAGCTAAAAATAATCAACTCATGCATGACCAGAAAGTATTATGGAAAGCTCAAACTGTGAGCCTACATGCCTTTAAAATTAGAAGAAATCAGTCAGATTTCACAAAACATTCTGTTGTAAGAAGTTCACAGGTCAGCAAACTGCTCCTCCTATGCCAACACTCCCAACACTGGAGCAATTCAAAAAGACCTGAAGAGCTGATAAATCAATGCACATTTTAACAAAATTTAAGAAAAAAAAAGTAAAAAAACCTTACCACTTGGTGCAGACAGTGAAAAGCAGAAGGAAAAGATGCTAATTCAGCGAGCATTGCTTTTGGGATGAGGGCAGGTCAACAGGGAGGGAAACCTCCTCCTGACCAGCTCACACCTGCCCAGAATTCTGCCCAGGTGCTGCAGGCAGGGCTGGGACCTGCTGCCCTTTCCTTAGGGAAGGGGGCTGTGTGGGAGCCACAGGCAGCATTCCCAGACTCAGCAGGAACAGCCTCCACCGCCTCCGTGCTGCCCCGTCCAGCCCGACACCCCAAATGGCTCTCCCGCTGCAAACTCCATCAGAGTTTCCCTCCCGACGCTGTTCCTTTGCGAGGTGAAAAGAAAACAAGCCCCTTTCATTACGGACCTCCTGGAGAAAGCTGGAAACTTGGGTGTCTAAGCAGGGCTGATTGAAACCACATTTATTTGGGTTTTGCTTAACTGGCCTCGCGCGGCGCTCCGGGCTCGCCGGTGCTCGTCGCCTCCTCCAAGCCAACCTGGCTTTTCCCAATCAGCAGCTAATTAAGTGCACGACAATTAAGCTACCTGACAAATTCAGGAGGCCTGCAACACAGCAGAAGGCAATGTTTGTTTGCAGGAGCTTTGGAATATCCTCCCAATGGTGAGCACGAGGACCTGCAGAAGCACGGCGTCTTTCCGAAGGATGAAAGCAAAGCTATTCCAAGACACTTTAATAAACACCTGGGTATCTTATCATGTGCCCTCCCCGTTAAAATGGATCAAAACAGAAAACCTCAATGCAAAAGCCAAGTCCCCACTCGTGCTCAGCAATGACCTCCCAGCCAAAGTGGTCACCCAGAGTTGTGTGGCTACAAGTGGAGGGCCTTTGATTTCAAAGCAACCTCTATCAGAGCCTGTTGTATCTCCAGCTCAGAGGAAAACACGTGTTTATTGTTTTCCCTTCGGGCAGATGGTTAATATTTATATGATGCATTATCAAACAAAAATAACTATGTATTTTGTTCCTGGAATAGTGGGTTTTTTTCTTACTGGGGTGAAGTTGTGCCAAGGAGGGATTTCAGCTGATGCAAGCAGCGTGCAAGAACAATCCACTAACCATGGCAGCTTTTGAAATCAAAAAGGGGCATTTCAGAACAGGGCAGAGCGAGGGCAAGTCAAGGAAAATGAGTTTTGCAGGGCAGTCTCACACTCCACACAGGGAAAAGTGCCACCCAAGCCAGGAGGAGATACTCTTGTCACAACACTGTGGGGAGCAGGCATTTTGCAAATCCATTCATGCTTATTTCACATCAAATATCACTTTTACTCTCAAACAGCATAAGAAAATACCTCACTGCACACGTTTTGATACATTGCTGATTAATGATTGCAGGGTCACTCTCTGCATCCACAGCAGAATAAACTCTTTGGTGTTCATTGTGAAATTACTGTTTCTCAAATTCAATCAAGCCCTCCAGATTATACCCAGACCACTAAATATAAATAGAAGAGGTTAAAATGCAGTTTAAATATAACAGATATGGCCGCAGCTCCATATTTAGATACACCCTTTAATTTTTTCCTATTGCCTACTTTTTACTTACATTTAAATTTAGCAAAGTAATTTTAGACTGCCCGTTTTCTACCTACACTAGTTAACTACGCTGTGGAGGAAATATATTAGATTTTCTCCACTTACATAATTATTTTCTAAAATGACAAAGCGATACAAATTCTCTCGACTCAAACCTTCAACCAGAAGACAAAACGATGCTTGATTTTGCTGGGAAACCTGCCTGTCAAAAAGTTCATGGCCAGAACCACACTGGGAAATAAAAAAAAACACTCCAGTGGCTGTGAAAGTGGCCAGTTGTGGGTATAATGAAAACCACTGTGGTGTTATCACACAAAAGGTAATTCTTTCAACCCAAGACAAACATCATTATTATTCAGGCTGAAAATATCTTGCCCATGTGAACTCTTTTTTTTTTTTAAACAAAAGTATTTTAAATCAACTGTGTAGAAAAACTAACATCCAAAGCATAAACTAATCCCTGGCCTACCTTCCCAGCTGGACAGAAAACCAGTGGGCAGCTCTAGGCATTCATCACTGACCTCAGCTGATATGGATCAGACCCAAAGGGCCCCTTCTGACCCTACCCCCTGTCAACAACTTCCACCTCGAGTTTGGGACACAGATTTCCACAGAGCCCCTCACATGATTAAAAGAAGTACAGTCTGCCCTTACAGCTGCCTTTTCCTGAGAAAAATAACAACTATTCACTGAAAAGAAAATTACAAGCTTCCTGATAGCGGGGAAAAAAAAACCAACTCAATATATTCAAGCGAAAGGGTTGATTTCAACCCAAACATTTCCAATTATTTGTTGTTACCTGCTTGTAACTCCTGGAGCATTTAGTAAAGCAGAGGCAAGGAAAGGAAATGTAACGTGTAATGTTTTGGGGCTACCAGATGCCATCAGCACCACGAAAGCCTCTCATGTGTTTTTTGATCCTCACTGGAGGAGGAACTGCTGTGTGTGAAGCCATCAAAACTAAACACTCTGCAGAGGGAGAGCCACGAGCCTCACACTGCGATAGTGAAGCTCCAGAGTCCTGGAGAAAGCTCAACGGGAGAGGATTTGCCTCATCAGGAGCCAGGTATTTTGTTCAAATCCACTGCATTACAACAGCCTTCCCAGGAGTTTCTGTTTGTTTGCACAACTGCGTGCACACACAGAAAATAAACTTCCCACAGGTGGCAAAGGCAAAGCCACGTTGCCTGGTCTCAGGCAGAATTATCATCTCCACACTGAGTGCAGCAGGATCCAGCCTGGTATTCCAGGCAGAAAAGGTCTCATGGATGAACACACAAATGAGCATCTTGGTGATAAGAGACACTACACTCTGGTTTGGAGCAATGTGGGTTTTCAGCTCACGGTTCCCATCACTCTAAGTCCTTGCTGGACTCACATATCCAGATTTCTTCACTGCCTGACAAAGAGCTCAAACTCACTTAACAGAGAGAAGCCACACAGACACTACTGCTTATAAACCATCGGAAGAAATGTATGCCTAATATATATCTATTAGAATATATCTTTAAGAACCAAATGCTGCCGAAATGACAATCCAAAAGTAACACCTTAGGAGCAAAAAGTCCAACTAATCACACCTAGGACTTACACTGACAGATCATTTATAAAATTTCTGTAACATGTAACTCTATCCAGTACTATATGATTTGTTTAACTTTGGGATTAAATTGGGAGAGGTGGGGACAGATGCTGCTCAAAGCTCTAAACCCTGAAATGTTTTTGGAGGTAGCGATTTTTGTCTTGCAGTTTCTCAGAGAATTTGCCATTGTTTGTCCACATGTGCATATGAAAAAGAAAGTAAGAAACTATGTTACTCTTCCATTATACCACATCTTTGCTTTTATAAGTGTCCTTCGAGTAATAGATAAGATAATCAACATAGAAATGTATCTGTCCTGTATGAAGTATGGCTTGGTTTATTTTTGCCTTTTCTTACTTGCTTTTAATCAGGAAGCTGTCAAACAGTCTATTTTTCTTCCATTATTTTCCTATCAGTCCAGGTGTCCCTGAAATCCCATACCTGATACACGTACCCTGAAGAAAGCTTACATTTCATACCCTTGTGAGAAGCTGTCTTTGTCTGCTTCACTTGTTGCAGTGAAACCAGGGCAGTGCTTAAAGGGTTAAACCAAAGGAATGTGACATTTCTCCATGTGCAGTTCATAGACCTATCCTGGTTTTCCTAATGGACTCAAAATTACACGGGCAGAATGCAATTTCCAAACTCTCACTCCAGAACCGAGTTAATTCAGAGAACGACCCTTACAAACAAAAACTTTAATTAAAGAAAGGGCAAGTTTCCTTGTGTCGTGGGCTCTTAGCAAAGGCAGCAATGAATGGAAGTTTACTTTAGGCAGAACTCGCAACTTCAGCTTTTGTAAATATAATTACGTGCACTCCAAACTCCTCAGCAGAGTCATCTGCTCACCAAAACAGGGCTCCGCGTATCGCTTGCTCTGAGAAGCACCACAACCTACGCTGCCTCTCCCCAGACCAGCGCAGGTAATTGAAGGTTTTCACACACCTAAGAGCTGTCCGGCTTTTGAAAAGCCAACAGAGGTATTAGTTAATTGAATGATGAACTGATGAAAGAATTACAAAGGCACCAACGCCGGTAGTACGAACCCGGGGGTGGGAGGGCTGGGGGGATACCCAAAAATGTGGCGGGGGGAACGGGGGCGCGATATAATTTCTGCCCAAAAAGACAAGCAGACAGCCCGAAGCCGAACAGCCTCAATGCCTTAAAACTCGCAGAAACTCGGGAAGGTTTCGCTCAGCGAGCGCCCGAGGAGGATGCTCGGCTGCCCTGCCGAGCCCTCGGGGCTGCCCCGCTCCGGCCACCGACGTGCCCGGCAAGGGGACACCGGGCTGTCCCCACCCCGGCTCCGGGAGCCCATCCCGGTCCCGCTGTCCCCACTGTCCCCGTTGTCCCCGCTGTCCCCGCTGTCCCGGTCGCTGCTTGCCCGACGGCTCCGCTCGCCGCCCCCGCTCCCGCCCCATCGCAGCCCCGCGGGGAAAGGACTTACCGGGCGGGGGCTGGTGGCGAGTTCGGGGTCCTGGGGAAGGGGGACGGGACGGGACGGGACGGGATGGGATGGGACGGGACGGGACGGGATGGGATGGGATGGGACGGGGGAAGGCAGCGGCCGCCGGCTGCGGGAGCGAGGGAGGGAGTGAGGGAGCGGGCGAGGGGACGGCGGCGTTGCCGACTGCGGTGAGTCACTTCAGTCGGGACGGGCTCAGCCCATCGCGCTGGCCCCGGGCTCCGGGCGCCTCTCCCTCCCTCTCCAATCGCCGGGAGGGCGCTTCCCCCGCCGCCGTCGGGGCGGCCCCGCCGGGCACCGGCGCCCCCCGAGGCGCTCCGGACCCCCAAATCCCCCCCTAACCCGGTCCCCGGAGTCCTCCCCGCTCCGCACGGGAGGGGCCGGGCGGAGCTGGAGGTGAGCGGGCACGGGGGGCTCGGCTGGGCTCGGCGGGGGAACAACAGCGGGTTTTAAGGGGCGAGAACAAGCGTGCGGTTGTTGCGGGGACCCGACGTGAAGCCCAAGCCTGGCATCTCCCCCCGGGGCGGCAGCGAGATAAACAACACGATGCACCGAAACGGGCAGAGGGGGGCGGAGGGGACCGGTCCAGCCGAAAAGGGGACACTGAGGGGATGAAGGGGCTGAGCATCCCCATCTCCCCGGGGGTGCGTCCCGCCCGAGACAGCGGCACTCACCTGGCAAACACTCCCACGGGGGATCGCAGCGGGGCGAGGGCGAGCCGGGGAGATGCGGGCGGTGTGCCCCGTCCCGTCCCGTCCCTCCCGGGGCTCTTTAGAGGGGGACAGCTTCTCCCCTCGCCCCGACCTTCCCCGGGCACGCCTCGGACCCCGCGGCACCGCCGGGCATCGCCCGCCGCTCTCCGCAGTGGTGAGAACCAGCGTTCCGAGCAGAAAAACCCAGTAGTCCCTTAATTAAAAATAATAATAACTTTTTTAAAAAAATTTTAAAAAATAATTAAAAGCGTCTCAGTTTTTAAAGCAGAGCTACATAATGTATTAATTGGTCGCTATTAGCATGCAGTTTTATTGAGCATAGCACACACAGAAGTCTGATTGTCAGCGAGGAGTGTTTTCAATGAAAGTGGAGTTATTTTAGCTGCAGACATGTTTACATTTCTGTGGTTTAGTCTATAACTTTCTCTTTTTCTTGCTTCAGAATTCTGCTCCATGAAGCAAAGCCCTTAGCTCCCAGACATTCCAAAAAGTCTGCCAAAATAATGGGGGGCGGGGGGGGAAAGAGGAGAAGAAACAAAAAAAACACACAGACCCCCAAGTCTGGGTCAGGCTCAGGGCTGGGTATGGGCAGAGCGAGTATACCCCCTCCTCACTCTCTCTCTCCAGTTAAAAAGCCTTCAGGGCTCCATTTCCTGTTTTTAAGGAAAAAATAAAGCGGGTCTAGGACTGATTTTAGACACTGCCTAGACCAGGACTGGTGGGTGCCGAGGACCTTTAACTCTCTCGATGCCAAAGGGTCCAGGAAACCACACACCTCCCTCCTTCAGAGCAGCCACGGCAGAAAAATGGGCTTTGTACCCCTCTGCACGTTTTTTTGGGTGATTAAGAACCCAAGGGTCCTGAGTAACAACTAGGTGCACAAATTAGCAGAGTGAAGGGACAAAACACCCCAAAAGTGGGACCGAGCACCCTCTGCCACAGCAGCACCCATCTGTGGAGATCTCCTGGTGAGCCCATGGGGTTCCTTCCCCACAGACCACGGTGCAGATTTGGGGACTGTGTTGCTGCCTACCCCACCCTCCCTGCACTCTGGACAGGCAGCATCACTCCTGTGGCCCTCAGTGAGTGGATGTGAAAACAACTCGAGCTTCTGGACATTAAATCCACAGCTTAGGAAAATCAAAACGGAGCAGTTTGGTTAAAATTAGGAACACGCACCGGTGAATGAAGTGAGGAAGTTGTGGACACCTCCCCACAAAAATACTGACTCGAGTTTTCCACTCTAAGGCTTGGGAGGGTGTGATAGGAATAGAAATGGAGTGAACAGAATAAAGCACCCCTGCAATGAAGGGTTGTGCCACCAGGCCTTAGGGAAGTGACAAGGAGAGGTGGCAGGAGAGACGATGCTCCCACAGCACATGCAGACCTGACTGGGGCACCACATCCCAATCCTGCCCCTCTGCCCTGAGCAACCTGCCCTGGAGAGGGAGAACCCACGGATCTGCACTCAGCAATGCAAAGCCTCAGATGAGGCAAGGGAGGAAAAGCCACAACTGTGTTTCTTGGTCACAGTCCCCCAGTATTTGCCTCCCAACCTCATCCGAAGAATTTTTAGGTGTATGTGTCTCCTCCCCACACTTTTTATTTTACATACCAGATGACTCCTGTATATTTGGACCTTTTGCTTTTGAAGAAGCCAGAAAGCATTATGATTTCCTAATGCTGAAAAAAAAAAAAAAGAAAAGAAAAGAAAAACACCTTTCCCCCAAGATGTTTTATATTAATTTAAGTATTGGTTTCTGGTTCATGTCAGCCCCTTTCGCAATGAAATGTCCTGCGTGGGCTGTCACACCTGCTAAATATAATCCTCTCTTTCTTTTGATATTCTGCAAAGGGCCTTTAAAGGTTCACATCCTCCAGTCTGGAGGTTTAATTGCTTCATCTCAGATTTTTAAGAAGCCTGTAAATTTCGGAATTTTGTCGATCTCAAAGGAGCAGGGGGAGGGATGTGATAGGGATGTGAGGGCGAGTGAGAGGCGATGCTGAGAGCTCTGCACCAACACTGCCAGGTCTTGTAAGAGCTCTCACCCTCCATCCCATCCCACAGCTTCTGCTCTTTGGGGCAGACAGCTTGAGCTGGTTTTATGAGTTACCAATGAGTTAAATATGAAAATAGTAGCCTATTTTGCTATGGTAAATGCTCACCAGGGAGGAAATCACAGATTCAGTTTTATAGAAGGTAATGGAGCGAGATTACCCACACTAATGTACTTAACTATTCAGAGAATATAAATCTAGCAGGAGACAGCCCCAAAACCAGTTGATCCCCAAGACAAACTACAGCCAGCAGCAGTTTCATGTGCAGGTGGCACCAGGTTAGATTCCCTTGGTCAGGAGCAGTGTGGTGGTCAGACATTCCAGTAAGGGCATTCCTGGGGCCAGAAGATGCCTGGCAGGATGGGAGCCAGAAGGACAGGTGGGCTGGGGGGGTTCTGCAGCCCCTATCAGGCACTTTGTACACTCCACACAGCAGCTTCCAGTTACACAACGTCCACAAAGTGCTCTGTGAAACTGTGTGAGGCACAATTCCTATTAATAACAGAGCAGAGAGAGGGACACTGAGCACGCTGACAGGTTCTTGCTATACCCACACATGGATGCAGGAGCAGTACCCATGGCAGGGCTCCCAAAATCCTGTCTTTTCCTTGAGGAGCTGCAGCAAAGTCATCAGGGGTCATGTCCAGCTGGGGCTGTGCCCTCACCTTCAGATGCAAAGTCCTGTGCAGTCTCTGGCAGGTGGAGGGCTCAGGTTGGCAGCCCCACAGCAAACCAGCCACCACCACAGAGGACAGGAGGAGATCTGATGGGATTCCACCTGGAAAGCTGCTCCGTGTTGTCATTTCACACTGCTACCCAAAAAACAATCCTCTGCTGATCCTTCAACCCCTGCAGGTGTGACCTAAAATATTCACACTTCTGCAGAAAGCAAGTTGTTTCTTCTGCAGTGGGAACACAAGGTAGGAAAGGGATGGAGGGTGAGCCAGGTGGGAGGCTGGAGCATCCCTTGCTGTGCCACCAAGCAGCATTGAGGAGCCCCTTCCACATCCAGCCCCAGCTCCCATGGCCCTGAAGCTGTTTGTTCTGTCACAGCAGTCGTGCCCAAAGCTGGCCCTGGTGCCCTGTGCAGGGACAGGATCCACCTCAAGACTTGTTCCTGGAGCTTTCTCTCATCAGGAAGGAGGACATTGGCATAGAGGAGCAGATGGAGAGTGGGTCTTCAAGCTTTGCCTCTTGCTCAGGAGCGTCATGTGGAAAGAAAAAAGTGCTCACAATCATTTTCCATCTCCTCAAACACAATGTGCAAAATACAGGTTTGAAACAAATGATAAAAAAAAATAAATTTTCACATGTGGGTAAAGAAAAAAAAGAAAAAAACAACTCCACCACTTCCCTGGGCAGACCATTCCAATGCCTAACCACCCTCGCATTGAAGAAATTTTCCTAATGTCCAACTTCAACCTCCTCAAGTTTCCTTTTGTCCTGTCCCTTGTTACCTGTGAGAAAAGGCCAACCCTGATCTGGCTACAGCCTTTTTTCAGGTAGTTATAGAGAGTGATATGATCCTACCTGAGCCTCCTTTTCTCCAAGTTAAACAACCAATTACTTCAACAGAACTGAAGAATTACAGATATTAATGAAAACTTCATAGCATTAATCATCATAGTTATTAATGTAATGGATGTGTGAATGATATTTAATCCTTTTTATATGAAACAAGATGAGCCAAGGGGAGATTTTTTTTTCCACTTTCAAAAGGCAATTCCAGCACCTGATTTTCCTCAGGAAAATCAGAAAGGATTAACATTTTACCTCTGAAAATACCATTTAGGATGGACCAGTCAGGTAACAAAAAGGGGACCCCTTTATAAATATTACCTCTCCCAGGTGTGAATGGCATTCACTAATAAAGGTTCTCTTATGTAAAAATGACATTTAAACCTGGAGAGATCACAAGTTATATAAACACATCCAGTTGCCTAGATATGAACTGGCAACTGTTATTCAAGGACCAGAAAGGATGGCTTTTCACAGCATTTTCAGTCACAGACTGGACACCAATATCATTTTGGGAGTGTCTGTGAAGACTCTGAAGTCCCTCCTATGAGAGAATCATTTTTAGTTAGGGAAGGAAGGAACAATTCTTGTTAAAAGCTTTAAAGTGCCAAAAGAAAGTTTGGAGAGACACTGGAACTTACCTGATTAAATGTGTGATCAGAGAAGGTATTTGGACAAATGGAATATTGGTCACCAATATCTGCTGATATTGGGATGTTCAGCATCAATGGATAGTCAGGACTGCTGTATCAAATTAAAACAATTCATGCTGTTTCCCAAGCAATGGGCTAAAAGGAAAGCAAAATAATTTGTTTATTTTCATTTTGATCTTGGTTTGGGTTTTGTTTGGGTTTTTCTACTTCAAAATGTGCAATGTGTGTTAGGAGCTCAGAAAGCCAATTATACCCTGGGCTGGTCCCACAGCGTGGGTAGCAGTGCAGGGGGGATTGTGCCCCTCTGTCCCCCCAGGTGAGACCCCACCTGCAGAGCTGCCTCCAGCCCTGGGGCCAGCACAGCAAGGACATGGAGCTGCTGGAGAGAGGCCAGAGGAGGCACCAGGATGGTCAGGATATCTGGGATTGTCCAGCCTGGAGAGGAGAAGCTTTGGGGGGATCTCATTGTGGCCTTGCAGGACCTGAAGGAGCTCCAAGAAAGATGGAGCGAGACTTTTTACAAGGGCTTGGAATGACAGGACAAGGGGGAATGGCTTCCAACTGACAAAGAGTAGTTTCAGTTGGGATATTGGGAAGGAATTGCTGGCTGGGAGGGTGGGCAGGCCCTGGCACAGGTTGGGCAGAGAAGCTGTGACTGCCCCAGGATCCCTGGCAGTGTCCCAGGTTGGATGGGGCTTGGAGCACCCTGGGCTGGGGGAAGGTGTCCCTGCCCATGGCAGGTGGGCTGGAATGAGATGATCTTTAATGTCCCTTCCAACCCAAACCATTCTATCATTCCATGATATAGAAATTTTTTGGATCAGAATGGGTGTTTAAATATAACAAGCTGGTGATAAATAGTGGACGAAGACAAACCTGGCCAGAAGTAAAAATGTTACACTTCAATAGAGAGAAATTAATAAGTTTAAACATATAAAGTTACTTGATTATTATTTATTCATGTCCTTACATTTTGGCATTCCCTTGGATTGCTTGGTGTGTGGTCATCTCTGAGGAGGCCATAACTCAATGCAAATGTAACCCAACAGAGAATCAGTATTCAGAGAAGTAAATTGTTTGTAGGATTGAAAACTGTGAATTATAATCTCTCTCTCTTCTCTACCTTAATCTGCACCTCTGCTTTCTGCACTTGTCATGGTACCAAGAAGAAAACCTAAATTTTGCTTTCAATCTATGGAATTGTTGCTGTGTTCATGCACCAGTGTCTATATTGCTGTACATGCAGCTTTGCTAGCAGACATCCATTCACACATGGCTCCAAGAAAGGTGATATTTCTCTATATCTATCTCTTTGCAGCTCTCCCCATGTTTAATCAGCTCATTTTAACACACCCCTCTTTTTTCTTTTCTTTTTTGGCCAATTCAGCACAAGTTTTCCACAGCAATTCTTCATTGGCTCTGTCATGCAACAGAGCAATACCTGAAATAATAGTCAGAGGCAGAAAAACAGCCTCTCCCAAAACCTGAAGCTACAAAATCCCAGTGATACACGAGCAGGAGAAATCTGATTTTCCACAGCTACAGCTCTATGCACCCAAATGCACACGCAGGCACACAAGCACACGTTTGTTTTCACACCTACCTTGTGGCAGTAGCGCAAACAAGTCACTTGCATACCCTAAAAATGCCACCCATGTGGTCTGCAGGCAGGTCAGAGCTCACTCTGCTCAATTCCCAAGCACAGAGGCAGGTCCCTCAGCACAGGCTCCTCTCTGCTGGCTGGAGAGGAAGGGAGAGGCTGCTGCAGAAGGTGACTCAGCTCTGGATGTGACACTGAATCACCCTCTGGATGAGCCACAGCGAAGGGAGGGACCCATCCCCTACTTTCTGAAGTAGCCGATGGTGACAGAGGTGATGGAGGTGACTCCTCTGTGTGTGGAGAGACATCCCATGGCAGATGCTTGTCAGAGGTCCCCATTGCTGCCTGTATGTTCCAGTTCTCAGTCATGTTCAGCACAATTTTCTCCACTGGACGTGGCACTCAGTGCTCTGGTCTGGGTGACAGAGGTGGGCATCGGTCAAAGATTGGACTAGATGGTCTTGGAGGTCTTTTCCAGCCTTAATGATTCCATGATTCTATGTTGCGTGTTTCAGATGTGATATTCAGAGATGGTGAAAAATAAAGCATGTGTGTCACTCAGAGCAGCCCTTTGGACTGGATTAAGTGAAGTCTATTTGTTCTGTCACATGAAAAAAATGACATGGTAGAGCCCCACTGTTTTTCTGACTTGGAGCTCCAGAAAACTTTGGGTTATCTCACAAAAGGACATGCTTTCCTTGATTTTGTGTCTGAGCCCTTGGACTAACTAGAGAACAAGGGAAGATGCTTGTAGGTCATGAGAGGACCAGATTCATGTGCACTGTTGATTGAAAAAGCAAAGTATTCTAAAGCACATGTCACTCCTGAAATCTGCTTCTGACACTGCAGCAAAAGAGAACCACAGAATCATAGAATGGTTTGGGTTGGAAAGGACCTTAAAAATCATCCACTGCCACTCCCTTCCATGGACAGGGACACCTTCCACTATTCCAGGTTGCTCCAAGCTCCGTCCAACCTGGCTTTGGACACTTCCAGGGATGGGGCAGCCACAGCTTCTCTGCCCAACCTGTGCCAGGGCCTGCCCACCTTCACAGGGAGTAATTTCTTCTGTACATCTAACCAAAATTTCCTTTCTCAGTTTGAAGCCATTGCCTCTTGTCCTGTCACTCCACTTCCTGATGAACTGCCCCTCTCCATCTTCCCTGTAGTCCTTCAGGTACTGGAAGGTGCTCTGAGGTCTCCACACACCCTTCTCTTCTCCAGGCTGAACTATCCCAATTCTCTCAGTCTGTTTTCATAGGGAAGGTTCTCTACTTTCCTTATCAACTTTGTGGCCTCCTCTGGACTTGCTCCAACACTTCCATGCCCTTCAAAATATGACTCATATATGTTTGGTGATGCTCTTGGGTAGAAAGAAGATCAAGGCAGGGCCCTTCACATTCTTGAAAAATGAAGAGAAATGTGTAGAGAAGATAATAAAAGGAGAGAGACACAAAACAACTGTAAGAAATCCTACAGTCTTTGCTACCATTCAACACAATAGATTATCAGAATTAGTCCCATCTGGCTAAAAGGTTTAGGAAATCGATGAAATCTTGAGTAGATGCTCTGTAAAAAAGCTGTTCTCAATGATGGGAAGCTTTCAAACATTCACCTTAGCCCCTGTGTCAAAATTCTGACATGATTTAGAACTCAGAAAATCCCTATTTTAGTGAAATGAGTCCTTACCACTAGGTTGGAATCGGTGATCTCAGAGGTCTTTTCCCACCTAATTGATTCTGTGAAACAAGGATGAAAACCACTTCATGTGATCCTTTTACATACCAGACACGAGAGAAAAAAATTAATTTAGTTTAAAATGTAATTTTAAAAGTTTCACAATCATCAAGGCCAGGCTGGATGAGACTCTGAGCAACCTGGGCTACTGGAAGGTGTCCCTGGCCATGGCAGGGGAGTTGGACCAAGATGATTTTTAAGGTCCATTCCAACCCAAACCTCTCTGTGATTCTGTGATTGAATTGGACCTGTCCGCTCTCATAATCTGAATGTCACAGAGAGCTACATTTTGAACAGGTAGCTTTTTGCTTTGGTTTCCCTTTTAAACATATGAGAAAGTATGTGCACAGTTATTCCAACCATTTCAAGCGTTTCACAGCTTACCATAATGAAAAATTGGACCAATGTATTGAAAAGTTTGCTCAAGTAGGTGGATGTTTTTTTAATGCAAAGAACAGTTGGTTCTGCAGAAGCATGGGAATTTTTAGCAAGAACTGCTTGCTTCCCTTCAGAAAGGAGTGAAAGTGTTCCTGTTTTTCCAAGCAATCTGCCATTTGCACAAAGAGCAGGCAGAAGGACATGCTCTCAATGGAACAATAGCCATTTTCTTGAGAGCAAAAGGAAAGCCCAAAGTGTGGTGTTAAAACAGCAGAGATGAAAAGATAAGACTGGAGGGGAAAAAATCATAATGAAAAGCAAAAAGTGGGGGAATGTTTGCACAACTCTGTTTCTGGGCTAAAACAAGAGTCTTTTCTGCTTTGGGTAGAAAGAGCCATTGCAGTGTGTGCAAACTGCAGCAAATCCCAGGACAAGGTGGTGGAAATGCAAGCCAGGGAAAGCCTTGCTTTTCTTTTTTTTTTGCTTATATTGCACAAAAGCATCTTTCTGTGGAAACAAGCCCTCTCTGATCTTTTTCATTTTCTTGACGCAGAAATAAAACAACTTTAGAGTCAAATAAAAAGCTGGGAACAGAATAAGCAGTCTAAAACTGCATCACACTAGATAAAATTCCCTGGAATTATCTGTGAATTCATTGAAAGTGTATTTTATGCTTTGGTTCAAGACAACTGCTTTGTTGAGGAGGTAATGTATAGATTAAGACAGTACACTTAAACTCCAAAGCCCCCTTGGAGAGTTCTCCGTGGTATAAATCTGCTATCCTTTAACTTGGATTATAAACAATCTACATGATATGCACCTGGTTCTGGCAGGGTCTCTATTATTTCGCTCCCAAAAGCAGCTTTATAAAGAGAACACACTGCATTTCAACAGCAATATAAATAATGTTGCAGTTGGGGATCTCTCGCGCCGCTTTCATTTTTCTTTCTTCCCTTTTCATCTGAGCTGAACCACACCTCTCTAAAAATACTCACTTTCTTAATGAAAACCATATTTTTGGGCATTTTTTCCCCCCTGTGTGTGCATGACCTGTTGAAATGCCTGCACAATCTTTAATGTCAGATTCAGACGACACATGTCTTATGAAAGTCTGGGACTCGGCTCTCGGCGGGGCCTCCCTGATCTGTCCCACGTCTTTATGAGAAAGAGGGACAAAACCTTCTGGTTTTGGCATTTTATATTGGAGTCTGCTTTAAGCTAGGCAAGAAAAAAAAAAAAAAAAAAGAGAAAAAAAAAAGAACTGAAAAAAAATAGCAACGTAGAGTCTAGACAGAAGAGATTGGGTTGAAATCTGGAAGCTATTCAGTGAGGCTACGGCACATGGCAGCTTGACTGCAGAAAGAGATCACATTACGCTGCCTAATTACACATGAAAAATGTACACATCACTTTTCTTAAACGCTTGGAAAAATAGATGTTCAGATGGCAATTGCGAGCCAGCAACTGAGCCAGTCGTACATACTTGGAACGCCTCACAAATGGCATTTCTAAAGGCTGCTTTTTTAGCTTTATATTTTTTTTTTTTACAATGTAATTATTGTGTGTGTGTGTGTTCATAAAACAACTTCTGAAAAAGGCATTCTAAATTTAGCAGGCAGTTGTGCTGCGGGAGGAGCACGAAAGGTGAAAATCCAGCGTGTAAGGAGGAAGAACGAGGGCCTAATCCTGACTCCTCGTGAGCCAATTCAGCCAGAATTCCTTGGAAGGGACGTTTGATCCACAGGCTCACCTGTTTGCTGTGAGCAAATGGTATGGGTTAGATCTTCAGTGGGAGCATCCCATGGGAATAAAGACAAGGAGAGACATAAGAGTTGGCAGCACCTATGGCCTTGAGGTTGTGTGTTTATATTCTGGCTATGAAATGTTTAAAAGAGAAGTTTCTCCATTCTCACGGACAAGGAGAGGGGGGAAAATAATCTCATTTGCTGCATTGTTTGAGCAAGAAGCTCTCCTGTCCTCCTCATCACCTCCTCCTGACCTCATGGCTCCAGGTTAAGGGATCCTTTTCTGCCTCACTCTTGGGATGTGCCCCCCAGTGATGGGTTAAAATAGTCCAGATAGAGGTTTGATGGACCTGTGCTTTTGTTTCAGTTGGTTTGAGTGGCATCTGGTCTTCTTTTTAGCTTAAACACAAATGCTCAGAGAGGGGACACAAAGAGAGGTTGGACTAGAGGTCCCTTCCAACCCTAACTATCCTGTGATCCTGTGATCCTGTGATCCTGTGACTGTTCCAAGGGACAAAACAGTTTTCCAAAGGTTTGCTATTTCAATCCTTCGGCGAGATGCATCAAAGTGGATTTTCAGGGGAAAATGCTGGCACGTCCATCTGCCTCCCAGGCTTGGCTTTTCCTTGAAGACTCCTCAGGGTGAGTTCCTCCAACAGCACAAGAGCCCAATCCTGTGCTCTGGGCACTGGTCAGTGCCACCCTGAGTGGGCACAGGGGAAAAAGCAATCCCCAAATCCCCCTCTGGTAGCAAGGCACTCCCTCGGAGTGCCTTGGAGTCCTTCTCCTCTGGAGCCAGGGGCCAGTCAGACCTTGGCTGAACTATTAATCCTTCCAGACAAAGAGGAAAGAACATCTTGTAAAGTTTTGTTGCTGTTGTTATTGTTAACACGGACCGAGCGCGGAGGAACTGGCCAAGCTATCTGGCAAAAATGGCCCGCAGAAGAGGCTTTTAGAACAAAAAAATGATCATTTCTGGATATGGGAGTAAGCTTCTCCAGTTTAGGGGGAGGAACTGCACCAAACTGGCTGCTTTCAGCTGGAACGTGGGTTGTTGTGCTGATTATTTTATCGCCGCGCTCCACAGGACCTTCCCTGGCTTTTCCCCTTTCACAGAATGGCAGTAAAAAGAAGGTGTTTTGCTGTTTGCTGGAACTCTGCGTGAGAAATATCAGCCCCACAGGAACTAAAAAGTGGCAGAACACGGGTTTGAAGCTGTTCTGCTCTTGCCAGGGGCAGCTTTTTCTGGCAGGAGGGAAGGATGGGGGCTCTGCCAGCACCCACCTGGGGCAGGTAGGGCAGGAAACTCTCCCGAGAAGCATGCCAGCTTTTCCATGGAGGGGTGGGATGCTGAGAACCAGGGCCACCTTAAAGCACAGGCTGTTCCCCTTCAGAACAGGCAGGAACCTTTGTGGACAAGGGCTTCCTTCCCAGGTTAAGCCTCTGCAGAGGTTTGGATGAGCAGAGCTGGCTTGGGCTCGGTCAGTAACAGGGTCTCTCCAGAGGGTATGTGGATTTTGTGTCCCACTGTGGTCAGAGGCAGCAGCACCAAACTCGGAAAGTCCTCCAGCAAAGTGAGGCTTCCTCTCCCAGAAGGGTCAGGCTTGGGTGTAATTTATGAGGGTTGTGGTAACCCTGCTACCCTCTTGCTGTTTGCCACGAATTTCAAATAAATGGAATATTTTCTGCTCGCTGGTGAAGTCCCTGGTAACGGAGGAGGAGTGATCACAGGAAACAAATCACTTCCTTTGGTCATTCCTCTCACCACAGCCACGCTATTTTTAACGAATCTTATTAAAAATTATACAACCCTGTGTTTTCTGGTATCTGTTTTATTGGACAAGTACAAAATAAACCAAGACAGGAAAAATGCATCATTTGGAGTAGCTCTTTTTTTTGCTGCAACTGATTTAGCAAAACAAGCCACAGGGGAATGCAAATGGCTTTCTAGAACTGCTTCCTGCAGCCATCTCTCTCTCCATGTGCAAGAGAGGAATATTTTACCAGCTGCATCACTTCATACAATAGTAAATTATTCTAAGCGTTCTGCTCACCAAAAAATACACTGTCTTGGAGGCTATTCCCATTATCAGAGTTATTTGTTTAATTTCTTGCAGCAGGCAGCTTTAAACAGCATCTTTCCCAAGTGTTGTCAAACCCCTGGGTGTGTGTTCAGCAGAAAGGGCTAAAAGTCACCCTCCAGTTCTGGGCATTTTAAGCCCCTTCCTGGCAGAGTCAACTGGGACAAGAACTGGAGAGAGGGAAATCCTTCACACAAATGATTCCAGTTTTTACTGCTTTTCTCACCATCTAGAAATTATTGATACATCTGGAAGTCTTGTCGGCAAATGTGAAAAACCTCTTTGCTTGCAACTCTTTCTGTCTGGTGGCCAGAGATGATGCTGATGATTAAATGGACTTAAAGTGTTCTGTTCACTCAGGTGCCTTTCACCCTCACTGCTTTAATACCACTTGTTATCAGCCACTAAGACTCAGTTTTATACTGAGAGGGTTTGTATAAATGAAGACATCAGAATTGCAAACAAACATAAATTTGGGCCCCAACCATTCAAAATATTTACATGCCTGACTTGATACTATTTCAGCAGGGATTTGATGCCAAAAGACCTTGATGGAGCTCTTCTGCATCAGAAGTGAAACCACAGGGTCATGTTGTCATGGGCAAAGCATTACTGTCTAACATGAACAGATATCCTTGCCACAAGAAAAAGGATGTCCTTTGGGGAGTTCCTCTCCCCACCCACAAATTTTTAGTTTCCATCTGTGGAAGGGAACCTGCCTCTCCGAAGATATGCAGGGAAAACATCCCTGGAGAATGGACTCATGGACTGCACCAAGGGAGCATGGGGAGCTTCACTACATGAGTTTGGCTTGGAGGAATCTCATTTTTGGTTTGGGGAAAAGGGCAGGAAATTTTAAAAACGTGATCTCTTATGTGTTATCGCTACCAATAAGGTCTCATTTTGATGGTGGCTTAAATACTGTCCCTCCCTCTCTTCAAAATAAATGTTAACAAGCTCATCTGTTATTGACCTGGATCAGACTTAATTAGAAACCAAAGGTTCTATATTCCTTGAGATCCACCAGCACTGAGAATATACATATGCATTTGTGTAAAAGGAGTTTATTATCAGTGAAATTTTTAGAAGTAGTTGCAGTAATTATTGTAGAAGATGTAAATCATGCCTAAATATCCTCTGAGGGCTGACAATGGTCCAGCTGGAGAAGGGTCTCAATCTGTTCATTGCCACTGCCATCTAATTCTGAAGCCAAAGCCAAACCACTGAAAGGAACACCAGCATTGGAGACCTTGAAATGGCTAAATCCTCTCTGGCAGCTGCACTGGCTCTTCTAATCCCACAATGAATGTCTTGAAACAGATATTTTAGAAGATTTTGTGAAAATTTAGATAAATATCACTGTAATAATAAATATAAAGGTTCTATTATATAACAGAATAACTTCAGAGATATATATCTCCTGATAATAAAAACATTTAGAACAGCTTACTCTCATATGTCTCTGAAGAAATACCTCAGAAATCTCATAGTGACACCTCAACATCTTTCAGCCCTGGGTAACAAACATCAGGTAGAAATGGTCCCATATTTCTCTGTCCAGGAGAATCAGGGGTCTTGTGGCTTTTACTAGTTAGGGCTTATTTCTTCTTTTGTTGGGGCTCACAGGATGGAGACACCTTAGCTACATAACCATATGCTTGGTCCTGAATGTTTTTTTGTTGTTCCTCCTTCCTACAGATCATTCCAATGTCTGAATGGGAAACAGGTTATTCCTCCTTCAGAGATGTTTGCAGTTTACAGTGACTTCAAGAGATAAAAGGCTTGGTTTATTAGGATTTTAATCATCCTTGTTGCATTCTCAGAGGGTCATCTCTGCCAGGAACCAACCCATGGTTGGTCCCCCAATTGTGACAGTAACTGAACAGATGGATGTCCTGCACTGATGATCAGGGATTCCCTGGAATTGTGCCTACACACTGTGAGATCCTGGATCTGAGGCAAGCACCATGGATTAATCCTGAAGGAAATCCTGTGGGTCTTAAAATAAAAAGCTCCCATATGAAGACTTTCCCAAAACCTGAGATGCATTTAGGCACTAATGGTAAGAGATCCAACATCTGCTGGGAGAGACCCATCCAAAGGATAAGGAAATTCTTGAATACAGATGATCTCAAGGTCGTATTGGGTTCAGAGTTCTGTTACAATTTTCTCTTTTTAGCTTAATAATATCAATAAAGGTGTTTTGAAAGATCAGGGGGTAACAAGGAGGAATGACTGCCAGGGAGCAGCAAGAGTGGGGCTCCTCCATGAAGAGGAGATGACCAGGGTTCATCCAAGAAGTCAGTCAGGAGCAGCAGGAAGGACTGGAAGGGGCTGCCCAGGGAGGTTTGGAGTGCCCATCCCTGGAGGTGTCCAAGGAAGGACTGGAGTAAGGCACAAGTCCCCAAGCTGAGCTTAGATGGAGCTCCTGGCCAGTTGGCAGAGGGTGAATCAGGGAAATTGAGGACTCTGCTAAAAAGGTCCTGACACTGACCTGACTGCAGACTTAAAAATAAGATTAAAATAATAATAATAAAAAAATAAATAAAACAAAAGGGAAATAAAAACCCACAGAAGACCTTAGAGAAGGAGGAACACCACAGAGCTTCAAGGATGAACCAACAGGGAAAACTGCTGAGCATTTCAATAGGAAAACTCGCTTGATCTCCAACTAAGGACTAGTTAAGGAGACCTGAGGATGAAGAAGGAGCATTGCCCTTTGCAAAGGCCCAAGAGGGACAGCCCAGACTCAGAGGGAGCTGCACTGCACATGGCACAGAGCCCACTGAATCGAGAACGCAGAGCACCCATCAAAGGAAGAGCAGCAACAGTGCAAAGATCTATTTGGCTGGGAATTGCAAAGTCAAAACAAAGCTCACTGCTTAAGGTGAGTGATAATTTTGGATCACACAAAGCCCCACTTATATCTTTGCAAGCTGTTGCCACCAAAACTTCTCATAAGAAAATCCTCTTTTCACTAATGCCACCTCAGCAAGTGCTCTGCAATTCAGGATGGAATTTCCCATCAACCCAGAAGAGCACTGGTTGCAGCGTCTGGTTGCTCAGGTTCTTGTCCCAGTATTCTTCCATCTCCATAACATGGAAAAATGTTTGATGACATTTACTGGAACTGAAAGGGGTTTGATACCTTTTTTTTCCATTTGGGATATCACAGGAGGGCTCCACACCTCATGGATGGAGTCCTAACAGGGTACAGCAAAGGTAAACAGACAGGAAATGAGGAATGGCTTATTTAGCTGAAACTGAAGAAGGTCTGGTTGGAATACAGGGAGGACAACAAAGGTAGACCTTCAAAACTTGAGAAAAGAACCCCAAATCTATAGGAACCTCATTGAACACAGTCAGGACCATCAACACAGTCTCCTTTTTTCTCCTTGCCTTGTGGATCTCTGAATCTCCATGGGACATCATCTAAACCACACAGAGACCTGCAGGATTCCATCTGTGCATCCACTGTGAGAGGTGACAGCACTGAGGTGTGAGGCAGGTTGGGGGGTTGAACACAAACAGGGTCTTTCTCAGGAAACCTTTCCAAAAGCTCCAAATGGATACACCCTGAAGGAACACCCAATTTCCCCCCTGGCAGTAGCTACTTATGAAAGCCTAATACATTTAACTTCTGGCAGGAGGTGTCCCTGGGTTCAATAAAATAAAATAAAACCACTCCACCTCAAAATTCGAGTTCCATGATACACAGAAAACTGGGGAAACCCTGTTAAAAAGTGTTACTGCATTAAGTTGTGCAGTTTGATTTCCTTCTAATTTCTGTGTTCTCTTGTCACAGTTTCGAGTAAGGAGAAGAATGTTTCTCAAATGGGCATTATGCTGACATTCTACAACTCAGGGTCTACGTCCTCGGAATTTTTATAAAGTGCAATTTTTAAAATATTATTTTTCCAAAATACTGCCCAAAGGAGCCGTTTTCTGGCTGATCAAACAGCCCTTGTAGCTGCTGCAAATGCTCACACAGCATTTCTCCAAAGAAGGCGTAGTATGAAAGCGAAACACCACAGGGGCACCGTGAAACACCAGTTAGCACCTTTATAAAACTCTGCTCCCAAGACTAACCGAGCTACAGCCCTGGCAGATCACAGAATTGTAAGTCTTGTACAACACAGAGTGGAATTGTGTTAATTTGCCTCAGAGGATGCAAGTGCAATAGTCTTTGCTTGTCTTCAGAGAAACCCAGCTTGGAGCACTGAGATGGGGCACACCAAGAGGGTTTTTATAGGAATCAGCTTTTGCAGGGTGGTGCTCTCTTTTTCCACAGCTTGTCTTATGCCCTTCAAACTGCACCAGTCTGCCTGAGGAGGAAAGGCAAAGGTCTACACTGAGATTTGCTCTGTGGGTCCAAGCGATGTTCCATCCTTACATCACACTTTTGCCATGGTGAGGTGTCTTGGCCTGTTTGGGAAGAGAAGAGGCAAACAGTAAAGGGCTGAAAAGCAAATCATGCTCCATCCCTCCTTCCTTCCTTTCTGGTGTTTACTTCTCTCTACACAGCATTGTCTCAGAGAAACCTGCAAGCCATTGAGGGCATCAGAGCCCAAGGCAGCATTTTCTAGAAGCTGAGCCAGGTGTTCAGTGGAACCCCCTGCCCAGTTTGGGAGTGTGACCCCTTCCAATGCAGCACATGCAGGAAGGTTCTGCAGGGACAGGTTAACACTGGTTTGGACTAATCCAGGAGCTCAAGGCTGTCAAAAGAAGTGATGGAGCTCCCAGACATGCTCTGCAATGGGGCATCAGCACTGTCTTGGGGAGCAAAATTCTCCTTGTCTTGAAAGCAGGACAGCCAAAAAACTACTCGTGTCCTGGGCTGCATCCAAAGCAGTGTGGGAAACAGAACAGGGGAGATTGTGCCCCTCTGCCCCCCAGGTGAGACCCCACCTGCAGTGCNTGAGTCACAGCAGCACATGTGCAGTAGTTTGACCTTCTGCTCAGTGGTGACAGCCTGAGATGATCTCACATTGCCTTTGCTCCAAAATTCACTGATTGCTTGTGAGCAGTGCCTCAGGTCCCCTGGCACAGAGGTGATCAGGGTCCACCAGTGAGGTACCAACAGAGTGCACAAAGGCTGAGACAAAAGAAGAAGCAGACCCAAATTTTCATGACACAAAAATCCATCTTAACCCCTGGAGTATATTTGTTCTCGAGAACGAAACTCTTTGCCTCACCTCATCCTCCTCTGTTTACCTTTATGGTCCCTCATCTTTACAGGCAGTTGGATCTTTTAGTTTGAAAAGGAGTGACAGAGTAATTCCTGCCATTAGTAAATAATAACACACAAGCTGATAAACTGTTAAAAAAACAAGGAGACCTTGCCAAGAGACTTAGGCGAGACATTTGCTTTTGGGAAACCCTCTGCGCAGCACAGTCCACATGCACACTTAATCATGCGGAGAAACATTTACTGTAGGATATATTTTTAGGCAATTTTTCAAGTGGGCAAATTTCCACAGGGGTACAGCACTTGTCCTGTCATAATTAACTGTACAGAAAATATTAGTCTAGAGCTGGCCTGCCCGATGGTGGAGGGAGCGCGTTACGCCCAAGTTCAAGAGAGGAGCAGGGTCTCTTGCTGTGTGGGCTGCTGAAGACTAAGCACATTACACACATATTTGGCCATCACCACCAAGAAAGGCCACGAGCTTCCCTCACTGTGTGTGCCTGGTCCCGGAGCTGAATAGCTTTCAGCTGCACAGGATGCTGCTTGGCTGCTCCGAGAGAGGGAAAAAAGATGTAGGAGTCCAGCACTGGAGAAGGGAGGCTGGATTTAAAAGGGGATTAATGTGACAGCCAAGGATCTGAAGGGTGGTGGAAAACCCCAACAGGCCTCACAGCTCCTGTCAAGCAGGAGGCTGCCAAGTCACACAGATCGGCAACGTGACACGTCTCCCATCCTGGATCTCATGGACACTCCAATAACTCAGATGCTTTTCCCATCCTGGATCTTGTGGCCACACCAATAACTCAGACATGTCTCCTATCCTGGATCTCATGGACACTCCAATAACTCAGACCTGTCTCCCATCCTGGATCTCGTGGCCACACCAATAACTCAGATGGTTTTCCCATCCTGGATCTCATGACAATACCAATAACTCAGGCATGTCTCCCATCATGGATCTCACGGCCACACCAATAACTCACACGTTTCCCATGTAGTTATTTTAAAGGCAAACTAAGTGGAACTCAGCCTTTGAAAGTTGCAATTCCTTGAGGAATTCATGCTGGTTTTTAGCTCCCTGGGGGAGCTTTAGCACAGTCCAGGAGCTTGGCTAAGTCACTGATGTGGCACTTTCCTGCCTCTTGTGCCAAACAGCAGAATATCTGCTCCCAGACTGCTCTGCTGCTCAGCCACAGGGGCAATACAGGAACAGGATGCTGGGAGAAGTATCCAGGTCATGTCCTGACCAAAGTGGGTCCATTCACATCAAAAGTGTTTATGGTCTCAGGGGTGGTGGGAACTGCTGAAACCTTCACTTTCTCCTGCCCAGTCTGTCCACCCACTCCGGCTTGCTTGGTCATGGGTCGTGCAGGTTCATACCAGTGCATGTTCACAAAATATGAGAGAGAGCAGAGAAACTATTTATGAAATTGTGCATTATTTTGAAGTTGTGTAGTATTATAAAATTGTGAATTTTCCCCAGTTCCCAGTGGTGGATGCCCCATCCCTGGAAGTGTCCAAGGCCAGGTTGGATGGGGCTTGGAGCAACCTGGGACAGTGGAAGGTGTCCCTGCCCATGGCTGGGGAGCTGGAATGAGATGACCTTAAAAGTCCCTTCCAATCCAAACAATTCTATGATTATCACTTCTTTTATATTTTTCTTTCTCAGACAAGTATTGGGATTAAATGTTTTGCCTCCTTAATCTTCATAGTTTTTGTTTGTTGATTTTTTTCCTTTTTTTTTCTTTTAACAAATTGACTCATTAACACATTTTACAAAGATGCTGTCCCAGTCTCTGAGTATCATTTACTCCACTGTGCTTCAGTTTCATTTTATGCAGGACATACTTATGAGATTGACAGCTCCAAAGGTGGAATATGTCTGTCAAACACAGCAAATCTTCGTCTCATTTTTCATTTCCAAATGGCTTTTTCATATTTTAAATACTATAAAAATAAATTAAAAACAATCTTACCACAATTTTCATGAACAGACGATGTTTTCTCATTTCTTTAAGTTCAAATTAATGAGTCTGAACTGTGAGTAACTATTTTAATTTGCCCACAAATGAAATTAATCCTACACAGACAACATATGCAGGATCACCTTCTCTAGCTGGTGCTGATGACTCTGCTGGGAAGCTGCATGGGGCCTTTACTGTGCTCCTAAATTTTGAATGGCAAAACACTATCCCACTGCACACTCTTCCCATAAAACTATTTGATAGATAGTGAAATAAAAATGAAATTCAGTCTGTAGCAACCTCATACATAAAAACATAAAGACCAAATGAAGAGATCAGTATTTTTCTTCAGTTAGAGCCCTTAGGAGTTATTGCCACATCCCCAGTCCTGCAGACCAGCTGCTCAGAGAGTATTTTGTTGCAGAAAATGTCCAGCACACAGAAGAAACCAAGGAGGGCAAATCTCCAGTTCCTGTTCTGCAGAACTATCAGATCAAAAGCTGCCAGGGCAGAGAGAAAACAAAACCCAGGGTAAAACTGCAGAAAGTATTTCTTTCCCCTCCATGCCCAACCAGAAAGGACTTTTACCCTCTTTTTACTTGTCAGAGAAACGCTGTGTAACCCATCACTGCTCAGAATTGCCATTCTACACTCCTTGGCAATCCCTGGATGGCTCTTCCAGAGCAGACACATCCAGCAGATTGAGGAGAAACCCATGAAAAGTGGCTGTGCCGTGGTGCATCTCCTGCCCTTCGCACGGTCACCGCGCGGTCACTGGAGCAGCCACGCTCCTCGGGGCTCGGTGACATCTCGTTTACATCTCCTCTTGGCTAACCAGGAATCTTGGCAGCAGCAGGAGACTTCCAGCCCTTCCAGGCTTTGACATCTATCTCGTGCTGCCTCTTGTTTCAGCTAATTTTTTTCCTTTACTGCCTCTGACACCGTTAAGCTGCTGCGAAATCCTTTATCCGATGGATTATTCCTTCATTATTTACTGAGCCTTCATTGCAGTGTGCAGGACATCAGCGCTCATTCTGTGCCTGAAGGGCTGCTCTATCACATTTATGAAGAGATTCAGCATTTTATTGTGCACAATTTTTTGTGCTGGAGCTGATTTATTTTGCTTACATTTCTTTCTGATGGATTTTCATCTCGGTTTCCAATGGGGATAGATGAGCTCCTCTCTTCTAACAGTTCTACACTCTCCAGTCCTGTGTCACACCCCATCTAGACTCCACCTGATTTATGTCAGCCTTCAGCCATAACAGGACCTTTTGGGGCTGTGCTGAGATTAGAGCAGATCTTTAGGGGCAGAACCATGACTATTTAATCATTAAAGGCCAAAGCTATGGACTGTTAAGGAGAAGCATTCCAAAAACAGTCATGACAAATAATGTGGCCAAGAATATGCAAAGGGCCCTTTAAAATAACAGTTCTGAGCTGTGTCACTTGAATGACTGTGTTTAAATCCTAAGATGCTTCACAAAAATGTCCATAATTGCTGAGGCATTTTGAAATATCCAACTGAATCCATGTCTGCAGGGGATCATGAAGAGCAAAGGATTCAAAAGTTGGCTTCAAACTTGATCCTACTTGGCTTTTCTTAGGTTAAACATAAGGGTCTCTCCAAACTCAGCTTGGCTCCAGAATGATCACAGTGTAGAAAATGAGAAGTCCCACATTTCCCCAGTCCTCTCAAATATCCAAGAAATATCCATTGAACTACCATGCATGTTGAGCAGCTCCCAGCTGAAAATTAGGGGGGAAGAAAGAAAATTAAGTTCCTGAAAAAAACCCCAACTTATGATACAACTCAGAAACAAATTCAAACAGAACATCCTATCAGCCAAGAGTGAAGTATTAGTGATCCATGTTTATATTAAAAAATAAGTGTTGCATCTAAAAGAGCAACATCCAAGTGAGAGCAGATGGGGTGAATGGTCACTAGAATGGCCAAAAAAAGAGGATTTTCACCCAAAGATGCTGTGAGAGTTTGGTTTGTTTAGTCCAACAAAGTTAGATCTAAGGGGCAAAAGGCCTAAGTGCCTTCTACAAGTAAATTAGAGAGGTATTTGAGCTCCTGGAACAAAGGATAGACTTGACAAAAGAGAAAATAAACACAAACTGGCCCCAAGTAGATTTAAATGGGGAATGAGATTAATAACCACGAGAGTGAAGATCTTAAACAGCTTTGGGTGGAAATTGGGCTGGAAATGGAGCTTCTAGATGATTCTCAAACTGTCTGGAACATCAGGCAAAGCCTCATGATTCAAGCAGTCCCTTTGGGCTCTGTCTTACACAGCACCAAAACAGGTGAATAAAAAGATTAAAAAAACCCCAGTTTAAAGGCAGACTGGGGACCCCAAAGATTTTGAGCAGATATTTTACTGGAATCAAAACACAGCCTCAAAAAAGTAAAACACTCTGGGATGGGCAAAGGCTGCCACTGGGAGGTGGGATGGGAAGCAAGATTTCTAGATTTTGCAGTGAAAAGATCT
Organism: Campylorhamphus procurvoides; assembly: GCA_013396655.1. NCBI lineage: Eukaryota > Metazoa > Chordata > Aves > Passeriformes > Dendrocolaptidae > Campylorhamphus > Campylorhamphus procurvoides. The sequence goes on from WBMV01002268.1 coordinate 317,289, forward strand.
TGTATCCTGAGTAAGTAGCCCTGGAAAGGAGGCAGTCTCAGGGAACAAGACTGATGAGGACGTGGTAACTCTTCAGGCTCTACCTAAATAACAAAGAAGTCTTTAAGAATTCTTCTGCATGAATTAAATTTTCTGCACAAAACATGCCACAAGCTTAAACAAACAGTCTTCTATTTTCTGCATTTTTTTTTCCCTACTGCACCTTAAAATAAACAGTGGAGGAGTGGAATCTAATCTGGATTGAATGAGAGTGTTGCATTAGGGAAAATACTGAATGTTCCCATTCTTGAAGGCTGAGATTATTAATTGATGGAGGTAATAAGGAAAAGGGAACAAACTGCTTAATGTAGCTGCTTTGAGACTGGAAATTCTGGACCAGAGAACATCAAGCACACAGAAATGTCCTGTCACCTAGAACACAAGACTGGGGTGCCAAGTGGCTGCAGGGAGACCAGACTGCAGGGGAACTGGATGAGGCAGGGTCACCACTCCCCAAAAATGACAAATATTTTTCTTATGTTGAAGTTGAATTCCCTTTATTTCAAATTGTGCCAGTTGCCTCTCGTCCTTTCACTGTGCACCACCGTGAAGAGCTGGGCTCCATCCTTTGGAGCAATCCTTCCCCACAGATAAGATCCATCTGGGTTTTCCCTTCTCCAGGCTGAACAACCCCAGCTCTCTCAGCCTCTCTTTGTACATCAGATGCTCCAAGCCCCTCACCATCTCAGTGGTCCCAAAAAACAGGTTTGCTCACCTATTTAGAGCAACGTTTAAAATGGGGACAGTAGGTGTAATGTTAATTTAAATTAGATGGCATGTCTTATAGTCCACTTTTATTGTGATTATTGTTTGAGATCACACACAGCGTTTGTGCTTTGAAGAGACATTAAATGCTTCCTGAGGATGAACTTGTCATTGAGGGAATTAATGTTCTTATAGACATTTAAGGGAATTAAACCAGAAAGAAACACCATATTCAAACTGTCCTTTTCCAGAGTGAGTTGCCCCTCTATGATGCAGTGCAATTGCCATTTCTTCAGAGAAAAACACTTAAAACGAGTTGATAAATCTCTGCCAAATGGAGTCTGTGAGAAAACATTGTTTGTATTCTTTGAAGTCACTTGAGGAGGGTTGAGAGCACATGTGCAGACATCACAGGGTGTGCAGGTAATATGCAATATTTGTGAATAGAATATATGATTATTCCTGCCATCTGTGGGAACACACACTGAGGGAGACAGAGATCACATTCTTCATATTTCCTATGTAGTTCTGCAAATGGATAAGGAAACTAATACACAACAAAGCACAATATTTTTGAGAGAGAAAAACGACCAGATTTTGAGGTATATTAAGCACCTTCTGAGAACAGCAGCTGATGGATTTTTCATACTTGGGGAGTTTGCCCTCAGCAATTAAAGGTTAGTTAGTTTAAAAGAAAAAGGGTGGGTTGTAATTAATTTTGGATAATATACTTTAGATGGCATCATTTGAAACACCACTTTGTCTTTAGGGAGATTCTGGCTTAATAACTTTAATTTAAAATTAAATTAATTGAGGTGATGGAAGAAAAGGCTGTCTGAACAGCCAGTGTTTCTCTCAGCTTCTATCCACACTCAAGCAACCCCACATGGCACTTTGAGGTATCTCAATCAGCCTTCAATAAAATTAAAGCCCTGACTCTGGAGTGCTTTGCTGCCAAATACCTGGTTTAATCCAGAGTTCTGACAATCCCAGCTGATGATCCCATAGTATTACACCTCTCTCCATGGAGGAAAGCTCCATGCAAAGTATTTTATGCCATGTGTGTAGCACATGAAAAGCAGAAGAGGGTGATGTGTTTGTGAATTAAGGATTTCCAAGTGTACACCTTTAGGGGAAACTTGGTTGAAATCAGTGGGGCAACCTCAAGGAGAGATGGTTAGCAAATCTGAAAACTCCCTGATTAGTCAGAAGAAGCAACAGAAATTGGTGTTCAGAAGAATTCTGAATGCCTTCTCTCCGTCCTCTACCGAGAAATCTGATGAAGTGAAACCAAACAGGGTCACGTTAAAAGGTGGGAAGCCCCTCCTACTCAGAAAATGGGTTATGAAAAAGGAGAAGCAAAGTTTTTCTTTCACTGCATTTTATGGGTCTGAAAATCTGAATGACATGATCATCACCTTATTTCTGTGGAGCAGAAACACACCTTTGCATCCTTCATGAGCATCAATTGCAGAAATCAGGGAGTTGTTATTATCCTTATAAAATGTACTTGAAACTTCAGCCTTTTTGACTCTATTTATGGTGGCCTAAGAGATAGGCAGCCTAATTCAGAATTTTATACAGTGACACCTGAAAGTTTTTGGTTAGCTAAAATAAACCAGAGAGATGGCTTTGCAGAATGAGCTACTGAGTTTCTCTTATAGACACACACACTCAGATCCACCCTGACTGTGTAGAATCACAAATTTGAGCAAAAGCAAAACTTCCTATGATATTCTTCACTGAGTTTGCCATTAGATATTTTAAGAAATGTCAAATAATATTGTTTTTCCTGTGAAGAGCTGCTGCCTGCCCAGGAGGAGTTAAAACAAGACTAGCACCTTATCACTGTTAAGCAGAATACTGGAGTGAGTCAGGGGACCCGAGCTGGGTTTGTTCTTTCAGACACTGAATATGATCTGCAGTTCACTGGGGTTTGTGCTGGTGTATTCCCAATTATAACCTGGCAAAAAATTGTTTCCCCACATCTTTAAGGGACTTCCTTCACAACAGGTGGGAATTGTGACTCGAGAGTTGTGCATTTTTATTCCACAGTGTATTTCATTCTGCCATAAACTCCAACTGAACAGTAAGAACTAACCTTCTGCTGATTCCATAAATGATGAACAAAGATGAAAGCTTAATTTCTAACCCACAGAAAGCTTATTAAGTAAATTCCTAGGGCTTACAAATTGGTGGTGACTCTGTGGTGAGAGGTCAAATCATCAAAAAATTTCAAATTAAACCTATTTTGATTTTTACTTCTCCTTTTTAGCAGCCTTCCAGTATGTGAAGGGGCCTATAAGGAATCCAGGGAAGGACTCTTCATCAGGAGCTGCAGTGACAGGACAAGGGGAAATGGCTTCAAACTGAGATCAGGGTTAGATGGGATATTGGGAACAAATTCTTGTCTGTGAAGGTGGGCAGGCCCTGGCACAGGTTGGGCAGAGAAGCTGTGGCTGTCCCTGGATCCCTGGAAGTGTCCAAGGCCAGGTTGGATGGGTTTGGAGCACCGTGGGCTAGTGGAAGGTGCCCCTGCCCATGGCAGGGGATGGGAACTGGATGATCTTTAATGTCCCTCCCAACCCAAACCATTCTATGACTCCTTTACTGCCATTCTAGTACCTTAAAGAGAAGTGGTGTATAGTTTATGTGTTTATTGGTCCTTGCTGCCTGTCCAGAACAATTGTACCTTGCTGCCTCCATCACTGTACAATTTTATACCCTCACAACCCTCTTAGTTCTGTTTCTTCCTGTAGAGATAAAAGAAATTTGACTTTGGTTCAGAAATTACACAATTAATCATAAAGAGATTCCCACAAACGCCCATATGCCTCAATCTCCTTTATCCTCTAGTTTCCCTACCAGGAATGACAGGAAGGAATGTCAACAGGACAACAGAAAATATTTTATCATGGATATGAAGTGGATACAGCCTTTTTCCAGGAACACAGGTTCTACCTTTGTGTTGCAGGACCCTCGTGGCTGACTTTTTCAGCATTTAGCAAACATGCTCATTTTTATTTCCTTTCTCTGCTTTGATCACAGAACATCTTCAAAGACTATTCCACGTGCACCACTCACACAAGTGCCTTCATTTAATCGCTCAGGTAACTCAGCACATGTGCTCACCAGCTTGGGGGAGCACAGGAAGTTTTCTGGCATGGATGTCCTCCTGGGAATGAAAAACTGGGAAGTGATGAATGAAGCATTTTCTTTTGAATCTCTACATCATGAGAACAAGCAGGAACAACCACAGAGTCGTTTAGGTTGGAAAAGACCTCCCAGACCATCGAGACCAACCTGTGGCTGACCACCACGTTTTCAATCAGACCACAGCACTGAGTGCCACATCCAGCCATTCCTTGGACACCTCCAAGGGTGGGGACTCCACGCTCTTCCAATGCCTGCCCACCTTTTTCAGGGAGAAATTCTTCCTGCGATGATGTTTCTACAGCATTGTAAAGGGACATACCACAATGTGTAAGGTCAGAACTGCGCTGGACAAGCAAATTGAGCAGCAAAGCTACATAACAAATCTGACTGCATGTTTTCCAGCTGCAAAGTGGGGAAGGGGAGGAGAGGCACAGAGAGCTGTAGGCTCCTCTGATGCTTTGTAAGGCTTTCTTTTTTAGGATTCAGGATTTTTTTCCCCCATTCTTCTCAAGATCAGTTATATTTTTCCCAAAGAACTAAAAAGGCAGCAATGCTAAAGTTAACAGTATTGCCTTATCAGTCAGCTACATACAAGCAATAGAAGGGTTGTCAAGGCAATGTTAAAGGTTTTAATGATATGCCAAAGCCCCTGTGGCAGGATACAGGCTCTGGAAATCTTTTTGAGTGTGATACAAACTTAGGAATTGCCCACATCTCGTTCCTGTGCTCTCCTTTATCTCTTCCTCTATGATTGCTGCAAGTTTTGCATTTTTAGTTTCTTTGTGGAGTTAAGCTCTAATCATGTTTGATCCCAGCCACTTTAACTTCTTTTTGTGAAAGGGGAAGACTTTCATAACCACAGCAACAAACTTCTTTGTGACATGATTTATCTCATTCCTTTTTATGGTGGTGAGGCTTTTCCCCCTTTTAATTACCCAACAGAAGCAAAGTCTCTCATCCTTTCCTCATCTTTATGTACTTTGCTTTCAACCATTTCCAGATGACTGCATGGAAGAAAGTTTTCCAGCTCAATTGCAGCCACCTTCTCTTATATATTTGGGCTGCTTGTGCTGAACAGAATAGGCTGCAGAGTTTGTACTGACCACCCACTAGAAGTGTCTTCTGCTGCAAGAGCTTCTTGTGGAAATAATCCTTTTCCCCATAAAAGACCCCAGCCCTTCCAGACCTTAATTGTGGTGGTCTCAGATGGCATCTGTTCATTCCCACTGTGGGGAGAGTGGCTGGGAAGCTGCTTGTCAGGAAAGGACCTGGGGGTGCTATTTGACAGTGGTTGAACACAAGCCAGTGTGTTCCCAGACAGGCAAGAATCCAGTGTCACCTGGCTTGGATCAATAATGGTGTGTCCAGCAGGAACAGGGCAGTGATTGTCCCCCTGTACTCAACACTAGTGAGGGCACAGCTTGAATCCTGTGTCCAGTTCTGGTCTTGCTGAGGTGCTGGAGCCTGTCCAGAGAAGGGTAATGGAGCTGGAAAGGGTCTGGAGCACAAGTCTGATGAGGAGCTGGGGGGTCTCAACCTGGAGAAAAGGAGGCTCAGGGGGGACCTTGTTGGTGGCACTTCCCTGTGGCAGTGCAGTGAGAAGCCCAGGCAGGTGCTCACCTTCTGCTGGGGCACATCCAGTCCACTCAGAATCCCAGGATTCCTGAGGCTGGAAAAGTCCTGCCAGCCCAGGGAGCCCACCCTGTGCCCGATGCCCACCTTGTCCCCCAGCCCAGAGCACTGAGTGCCACGGCCAGTCCTGCCTTGGGCACCTCCAGGGCTGGGCACTCCAACCCTCCCTGGGCAGCCCCTGCCAAGGCCTGACCACCCTTTCCGGGCACAAATTCCTCCTGCTGTCCGACCAGAGCCAAGTGCAGGACCCAGCACTTCACCTTATTAAGCCTCACACTGTTGGCCTCAGCCCATGGATCCAGCCTGTCCAGACCCCTCTGCAGACCCTTCCTGCCCTCCAGCAGATCAACAATCCCACCCAACTCAGTGCCTTCCACAAACTCACTGAGGGTGCCCTCCATCCCCTCAACCAGATCATCAATAAAGACATGAAACAGAGCTGGTCCCATATACTGAGCCTTGGGAAGACCCACTAGTGACCATTCACCCCCCATTTGGCACAAGTTTTAAAACCTTCTTGGGACAGATCTGTATCTGGAGGGAGAAAGTCCCCAGTCATGCCCTGGAGCTTCATTTCCCTATTAATTCCTGAAGAATTGTGGCCAGGGAATCCCAGGCAGCCCAAAATCTCCTTAAAATCTGAAAAGGCGATGGCTGATCAGTCGTAGCCCCTGGTGACACCAGCTCAGATTTTGAGTGCTGTGGGTGGTGCCTCTCCATCCCTAGCCCTTGGAAGCTCCTGGGACACCAACATGGACACAGCTGGGGCAGACCTTGGGAGAATATTGCTGGGATGAAGAACTGAGTGACATTTCTCAGCACAAAGCCTTTTGTGAGGCGAAGGAAATGTCACAAGGCATTTTCTTTCCAGGGAAACGTGAGTGCCACACGTCACAAATGGGTTTTGCAGAGCACAGGGGGACACTGGGGAAGGGACCTTCACTCTGCTTGCAGCAAACAGAAGCAAAACTCCACCTTTTTTAGGTGAAGGGAAATAAGTCAAAGTGCTGACATCAGAGGGGAAACTCCCTCCCTCTGTGCCGTCCTCACCTATCCTGCGTTGCTTTAGAAAAGCCAGAGGTTGCTGAAAAACACATGGAGTGAAAAATAAAATAGCCCATAACTCTGCAACAGTTGGAAGGGAGTTTTAGCTCATTCTTCATCTCTCTCACGTGCTGTGTTGAAATATGAGGCCAAGAAGGAGGCCAAAAGACTTAAAAAGCCTATCATGAGGTAATTCAGCCACAAGCCCTGAGCAGGGGAACACAATGATACCAGTGTGCTCGCTGTTTGCACAGGACGTGAAATATCAGAGCCCCACAACCCCTAAAATGCACAATTAAGAATGAAACAGCTCCTTGGGGCCCAGAGATTACCCACATCTCCCCCTCTGAAAATGTTTCACTCCAGTATCCTATAAAACTGGTAATTGCTTATGGCACCTGCACAACGTGGCTGTTGAGAAGAAACCCCTAAAAGACCTCAGGTCACACGCCCGTGTTTGTGTCCTCCAGTGACTGCCCCATGGACTTGTGGTCTCTGCAAAGGACAGAAAGTTCAAGCAGCACCTAAATGTTCTCCCCAGCTTTGGGAGAGCCAGTGTGACACAGCCAACCTATCCCAGAGGAGGGTCCAAGTTCTCCAGGTGGACCCTGCAAGGGAATTGTCCACAGAAGGAAGGGGGTCAAGGAAAGGGACCACATGGGATCCACCTATTGAGCCAGAACAGACCTGCTCTTGGGTTTGCTTCCTCCTCGAGGCTCTCCAATGGTAAAGGCAGAGCCCAAGAGTGCAGGAAGCGGTGATTTGCCACTTGGCCACAGAGAAAAGTGGGTTTATGTCACTCTTGTACCCCCACAACTCACCTAAGCACTGTGGACCCACCACCCTGAGCTGCTGGAGGGATTCTGGGCAACTTGAGGCATCTAATGCAGACAGAGGTGGTACCTCTTGTGGGTCAGGGGACAGGCAGTGAAAAAAATCCTCAAATCCAGCACTGAGACTGAGACCAGAGACAGAAATAAGTGGAATTACAAAACTGCCCAGCCTGTTTGGACACTCACCTGTGTGTCGCAGACTCATCTGACTGGAGGGGCGAGGGTGTCACAAACATCATTGTCTTGTTTTGCAGCCTTGATCCCATAATCATTGCTAATGTGGCTTTTACAACTGCGGGATCAGCCAGTGGAAAAGCAAAAATCAGAAAGGAAAGATCAGCTGTAGGAAGTATTTTAATTGCCCTGTCCCACCAAATTAGTGAAGTATGAAGAAAAATAGGCCCTTTTTGGAATGGTTAAATATACACAGAAGAATTTTTTATTAGAGAATTACAGAATCACAAAATCATCCAGGTTGGAAGAGATCTTCATGGTCATCCAGTCCCACCATCAGCCTAGCACCACCATAATCACCCTGAAACAGTACCCCAAGATATTAAAAAATCATAAAAACAGACGAATTTAAAAAACCTGAGAACTCTAGTTTAAATTATGGCTTTGAAATATTAACATAGATGAATATTCACAGTTTCCAAGACACATAAGTTATTCATACCACATAATGGTGATTTAAATCCCTCTGGAGTGCCAGTCATTTTAATTGCTGTCCTCAAATTACTCTTCTCAGAATCTACAAACAAGAGTTAAGGGCCTCACAAGACTCGGATTTTCTTGTGATAATAGCAAAACGTTCATTTAAAGATAAAATCTGGAGGCAGCAGCTGTCTCAACCAGACGGTGGCACTATAAGCACTTGCTATCATGAGGGCATTATAAATAGAAAATAAATAAATAAATAGGATAAAATAAACCAGGGTAACAACTGAATATCATTTTACAGCACTGCATCTTTTAATTTATGAGAGACCTTCACAGAGGGCTAAACATGCACGAATTGCCTCTGTTATTGAGCCCAAACCATTAGTTTAATGACCAACATACTGGAAAGAAATGGAGTAAGAGTGTCATATGGCTTTTATTTTTTTTAAACAAAGCTTTCAAAACAAAACCCAAAACCTCAAATAGCAGGGAGGAATCCCAGTGGGCTGCCAGATGACCTCGCTCACTGCACCACCAACACCAGCACGCGGCTATCAAAATACCAAAATATATCCCACTGAAAGTCCGGGGCACTGAACTCCAAAGTGCACCAAAGCAGAAAGGTCAGGAAGGTGCAAAACCCAGGAGGAAAACCTGGCTCCTCTGGTGGCTTGGAACTTGTGCCACTTTTGTGTGGCTGAGATTTCCCCTTAAAAGTCACATCACAATATAGAGAGCCTGGCTTTTCCCCAGGAATGTGAATCCATGTGCACGGGCAGGACCATTCCTGGTTTACAGCAGCAGAATCAACCAGAAGATGTGTCCGGAGGCACAATTAGATGGGAAAAAAAGGAAGCATGCAACCCTCTGGACATCACACCAGCCAAGTTCCCGTGCTAGCAACAGACTTGCTGAACATTTTCCTCCTATTTAAATTGTATTTTCTGCTGTTTCTCTGGAGGCTTCTTTGCTTTCCTTCCTGCATCACTTTTGTGAGATTATTCCTTTTTCTTGTTTTCCCAGGTTAATCTCGGAAATGTTCTACTTGATCATTCTTTCTTGTGGGAAATGGAAAATACCCATTTTGTTGGCCAGTAGTCCTGGCCAAGAATCTGATGTCAGATTCTTCCCTCACATCAATACATGACACATTCATAGATATTGCCTTAAATTAATTGACCCCAAAGCATTTACCAAATGAATCCTGCACCATTGCTGGTTTATAGAGGGGGTAACATGAGTGATGTCAGAACTAGAACAATGATCCTGCAAACACTTTTTTAATACAAATAAATTCATGAAAGCATTTCACGTGGCTACTTAGATACATCTAGTTACTTGTGTGCAAAAGTGTTTGAGGACCAAGTCCTTATCCACTCACAGCAGCTGAAATTGGTTTCTCCTTTTCTTCCACCACCTTGGAAAAATTGTAATTTTCAGGCAAAACACTCTTTTTAGCAATAACTCCTCAGAATGGGAAGCACTAAAAGCCAAAGCTGCAGTAAAAAGAGATCATTCTGATTTGAAAAACAGTCCAGATTGAAAATAAACGAAGGATTTTCCTTTTGGTTGTTTAACCATGAAAAAAACGGACAGTAAAAATTGTCAGTGTCTTTTCCATGTTGAAAAATTAAAAATGGTGTTGCCAAACACTTCTGAAGTTTGGTAGCAGCAACAGCATGTTTGAGGTTACACAGGAGGCTTCAGCACGTGACATTTCAGCTGCTGAGATACGACACCAATGTCAGGGCTAGTATATAAATATTTATATATTTATATACAAATATATAGTTTTCCCCAATTATATAAAGTTCCCTTTTTTCATAGCAAAATTGCCATTATTCATTGCATTACAAATGAGAAAAACTAGATAACCAAACTTCAGAAGATGACTTTTATTTTTAAATCCTGGCCTCATGGAGACACGAGGAGGTGTCTTGCCTTAGATTTATAAAAGATTAAATTATTGCTGTGTTCTGTTCCCTCACTGAAATAAAAATCAAGATGGGAGAAGCATAATCAGACCACAGATTTAAATATATATGTGTGTGTGTGTCTATATATATATATATATATACACTCTTTATTTATTTATTTGCTAAATTTTCCTTCCTAGAATGCACAGAAAGCTAAGAATGTCTCAGAGTGAATAATCAGACTGACTAAACGCTTCCTTGAGGAAACAAAAAATGAGGAAATGTGATCATGATTTGCTTCTTGCTTTTCTCAGAAAAACAAAATGTATTTTTACTTGTGAATTCCCAGTAAAAGGAAAAAAAATACATACAAAATATATCCTTATGGGGACATGGCTCACTTCTGCACACTTGGACGTGTGTTAGTCATTCCCACTCGGTTCCTCTTGTTCATCTTTGCTCGATTTATGGCAAATAAATTCAATGGGATTTTCTCAGGCTGTGGAGCAGTAGGGAAATAGGTTACACTTCCCTCTGATATTGTCCAGCTCTTCTTGCCCAGGCAATCCAGCAGCAATTCAGGAGCCACCTCCCAGGGGACTCTCAATCACCACCCTGGGGGCAAAGTGGTGAAGGGCTGACACACTTGGACCTTGTGCAGAAATCAGAAAAACTCTGATTTAATATACCCTGACTCCTTTCACAGGGTCACAGAGTCATTTAGGTCAGAAAAGACCTCCAAGATCATCGAGCCCAACCTGTGACAGATTTTCTCCAACCCTTCAACTTCTCTGCCCAGACCTCTTCTGTTTCCCAGCAGTGACATGATGAGAAAGGAAGCCCACAAGGGACAATCACACAGGGCTCTGGCCCATTTCGTAGAATCAAAGAGTCATAGAGTCACAGATTGGCTAAGTTTGGAAAGGACCTTTAAGATAATCAAGTCCAGCCATTAGCCCAGCATCCCCACCATGTTCAGCACCAAACCATGCCCTCGAGTGCCACATCCCCAGGTTTTTTTGGACGCTTCCAGGAACGGTAAGTTCCATTGGCAATGAGGATCACTCATTTGCTCTATCAGCCCAGCCTGCTCATCTGCTCAAGCTTTTCTGAGGGCTCCATGTCCTCACTGCTGTCAGGAGCAGGATCTGCCCCCAGGTGACATCACTGGGCTCACCCTGAGAGGCTGCTTTGTAAGTGCTACCAAGAAAAACCTCAGATCACTCTTTTTGTCCTGCTTCACTTGCTAATTTTGGCTTATCAGTAGTACAAAAATGTAATTTCTCCTCCCAGATTTGGTCATTATCTTCCTCTTCTCACCACAACTTACAGTTCAGGATAATCTATGTACTGAGATATAAAATGGAATAACAAACTCAACAGAGTTTCCTCTTAAAATGCTTCAATGCTGTTTCCTCTGACTTGAGTTTCCAGCTCTGGTCAGGCCAAGCTCCTTTCCCACGCAATGTTTGGGGCAGGGTAGATAAAGAAAACTCTGATTATCTGCTGGGTGATACGTGATCCTGACAAGCATCAAGTTTGTCCAGGGGGGTCCTTCTCCATCAGGCAGCCTGCCAGGCAGGGAGCAGCTCCTTGTGCCTTGGGAGCCTTGGGAAGATGCTGGGAAAGCTCAGGGGGACAGCAGGGTCACCCTGCCTGGAGTCGGAGAGAGTGTGTGAGACTCAACTATTACCAAGAAAACTGCTGTAATGGACCAGCTCCCCAGGCCCACTTGTGAAACAGAGTCTGTAAAGCCTCAGAAAATGCCTGGGGACAGACCCTGGTGCTTCATTCCAGAGCAGGGACACACACCCAGCTGTAAACTGCCCCAAAATGGGGTGACCTGGGGGTTTCAGAAGCTCACGGCATGAGGAGCCGAAGACATAAATTTCCTCAGACTTCATTTCCCCACATGTCTGGAGTGCAGTCTTAGCACTGAATTGTGTCACCAAGCAGGGCCAAATTTACCCTTAAAGTTCCAGAGAAATACTGCAATGTAGAGAAAGCCCCAGAATAAAAAGCTGGGTGCCTCAACATGTAACACTGTGTTCATTCGACATCTGGTTCAAAGGTTTTTCATCAGCCTCAGGATCCCTGGCCTGTCCTCCTTGTGGCTGGGAGCCTTGACAATTATGGGGCTCCATGGCTACTGGGAACAGGGATTTTTGGTGGCTGATGATTCCCTAAAGCCCTAGCAGTGCTGAGCAGCTTTTCCCAAGTAACACCCTAGTCCAGTTGCACCAGGGGTAAGAGCAATGAACTGCACATGGCATGTATTTCACTCCTCTATCAGAGATTTCAGAGAGGGGGAAGAAACGATTCTGCCCACTCTAGATGCAAACCTAACTTTAGAATGGGGTTTTTTGTGAATTGGGAAAGCAGATTGGCTTTTTGGCTAGCTTTGTACATAAAAACTAAAATACTAAAACTCCCTAAGCCACAGCTCTAAAACAGAGCTGGGATAATTCACTGCAATCATCAGCACTCAGGAAATCATACACATCTTTTAGTGGCACCTCAGACACAGAAACAAACTCTCCTTGGTGCTGTAAAACATAGAAACTGAATCTAGATTAAAAATACATGCTGCTATTATGCACTATCACTGCCAGGCTTCAGCAGAACTAAATCATCTTTCTACTAATGGAGAAAGCAACCTCAGCTAAAACCAGCAGGAATAACTAAAGCAAAAAATCCAAAGTGGTGGTACAACAGTGACTGCAGAGGGGAGATAAAAGCTGCTGACAAGAACAAGCCAGGCTCTGACACAGCCTTGGGTGAGCTGGCTGATTTGTTACAGGAAAACCTGCCAAACCCAGGCAGGATCTCAGTGTCGATAAATTAGAAGCAAAAATGGAAAGATAAAGGCCTCTCTGAAAGCCAGAGGGAACAAGTAGGTGGCTGTGGTGAGGGAGCAGAGACTGCTCTGAGGAGCTGCTTTCTGGCTCAGTGCTGAAGCTGTAAAGGAGGCCAAGACAATGTAGTTCCTTCAAGATGTCTGGGAGAAAAAAAAATGACAGAGCTTTAATTAAAAAGTTTGTGGGAAAACTGTATGGGGTCCTGGAAAGCAGGGAGGATAGCAAACTTTTTGCTGGATAAGCATCCTCGTGCCAAATGAACACTCAGGAACTGACAGGCAGACACAGAGGGTGCAATCCCAGCGTCAATGGATGAGTTTGACCCCCTGGTAGCTCAATCTGGCAGCTGCTCGAGGGTCTCTGCCTCTCACACTTGTAGAACCAAGCCAAGGTGAACCCCCCAGAACATGGAGGGGTCTGCACAGCATGGGGCTCTCCTTTCCTCGTGGACCATCTCATCTCCCAAGGCCTAAAGGCTCTTTAATGACATGGGGACACTTCATTCCAGATAGAGGTCACTAATCCACCAGGAGGGCTGGTCAGCAAGCCTAGATTTTATTATCTTGTTCCTACCATGTCTTCACTCTGATGCTCCTGCTGACAACAGGGACCTAGGTGACATATCCCCAAAGGGCTCTGATAGCTGGGATGTCTCTCTGGAAGAGGCAAACCTGGAAATACTGGCACAGGTTGGCCACAGAAGCTGTGGATAACCAATCCCTGGAAGTGTCCAAGGCCAGGTTGGATGGGAAGCAACCTGGTCTAGTGGAAGGTGTCCCTGCCCATGGCAGGGAGTTGGAGTGAGATGGTCTTTAAGCTCCCTTCCAACCCAAATCATTCTGTGATTCCATGAAACTCTTCCCAGCATGGGAGAGGCCACTAAGGACTCACACTGGTCTTGGAGCTGTGAGGGAAGGTTACCATATCACACTGACAACAGGGGACATCACAGGAAAGCCAAGGAAAAACTGGAGGCAATCTAGATAGAGGGAGGCAGAGGAAAATTCCAAGGTGTTTTCTTTTGAAAAGTTGAATGGAATGATGACAATTCTTCCTGTTCTTCAAAGGGAGCCTCCCTCCAGGGATGAAAACCTGAAAGATTAAGAAAGAATGAGACTCACCTAGGTAGAGTCAGAACTGGAATGAGAAGTGATTATTTTATTCTGTACCTTTTCGTCTGACTTTTGAACAGCTATGAAAAAAATAAATCTTCACTTCAAAACTTCCTGAGGCAGAAGCCACACCTTCCATCACAGATAAACTCTTTCAGGTAATCCCATCAAAGCCAAATACTGCTTGGCTTATTTGCTATACAGAGACCTAATGATTCCAAACCACCATTTCCCTCTTCAATTCATCACCTTCAGGAAGGAAATATTCTGCTGGAATGCACATGTATTGTAATCCTCACACAAATCCATTTCTAAGGCATACAAGTGCCCCAGAGTAACCCATGGCAGTGATTAAAACCTCTTTTAATGCCATAGTAACATTGAATATTTGCAGTAAGCATCTGCCAGGAGCCAGCAGAAGCTCCAATCAAGATAAGAGGCTGTGATGTGATTTATTGACTGTCAGAAAGCTCTTGGTAGCTGGACTGATTTGGAAAACCTCTTTGCATCATGTAGAGAAGGCTCAAGTTACCAGGCAAAGGTCAGAGGAGTTGGAGTTTTCTTGCCTCCCCCACAGACTCATCACTGCTCTTATAAAGAGGGAGGAAAACACTTGTAGGGAGCTGCTGGGAACAGCTCAAAGCTATTCCAACAGTATTATCCTTCCTAGGTCCTTCCTAAGCTGAGGGTGATGGCAAGTCGGGACACAGAGGAAACAGCATTGACATCTGTACATTAAAGGACAATGTATTAAGGCATAGGAGGTCTATAATGCTATGGGAATGGGACCATGTAACCACCTCTTTGGGGACCTGTACCAAAAAAAGATGTGGGCATCATATCTAATGTCCTGTCATGGCCACACACACTGCACTGAGCAGGACAAAGCCAGATTTGACAAGAGAGAATGTTTAAGAAAAGCAATGGTTGTGGTTAGAAAATTGCACAGCATGAGATGAGAAGATCAGAGAATCTACACTTTGAAAATGTCCCATCTGAGCTTTGTTTATTTGGTCCTACAAGTGTGTTGTACATTCCCCAGATGGCTGGATTCCAAAACAAAGGCAGGGATTTCATGTGACCTGGTTTGCATGCCAACAGGTAAGGTACCTGCACAGAGAGATGCCTTCACAGCCAGGGCAGAGCAGTGAGAGGGAGGCACTTCATCTGACCTGATCCATATGTGCAGTAGGAGGTGAATCACGTCCTACAGGTGTCTGACCCTCCCCCCTGGCTGCAGGTGGAGCCCAGGTGACTAACTCTGACACAGATATCGAGGACACCTACTTTTGGCCAGGGTAATCTCTTCCTCCTCCTGTCCATCCCATTTTGTGTGTGTCCAAGCATCCTTGTGCCCCAGTACAGAAGGTGTGGTTGGTGCTTTAGTCTTTTTGACAATACAAATCACACTTGGTGTGTTCTAGCTCAGTAGTCCAACCCACAGACCCATCTGAATGACTTTTGGGGCTCTGAAATATAGAATCATGGAATGGTTTGGGCTGGAAGGGACATTAAAGATCATCCAGTTCCATTTCCCTGCCATGAGCAGGGACACCTTCCACCAGCTCAGGGTGCTCCAAGCCCCATCCAACCTGGCCTTGGACACTTCCAGGGATCCAGGGGCAGCCACAGCTTCTCTGCCCAACCTGTGCCAGGACCTGCCCACCCTCACAGTAAATAACTTTTTTCTAACATCCAATCTAACCCTACTCTCTGTCAGTTTGAAGCCCTTCTCCCTTGTCCTGTCACTCCATGCTCTTGTAAATCAAGGCTTTAATTCACCTCCCAGACATTAATGCTGTCTGATCATGCCATGTGACAAGGGGACACGACTCCATCATGTAGGTCATGTCACACTCCCAGCATTATTGCCCAGTCCCAGCTAAGCTCTCTCATGTGAATCCCACCAAAGGTGCTCCTTCTAGGTGAGGAAATAGGTGTCCCAGCAGGCAAGAGCAGTTAAAATAAATTAAAAATAAATTAAAAAAAAAAATCCTATTGTACCTTAGAAATTCAAGCCTTCCTAAAATGTCAGACTAGTCGTCAGGCTCAGAGCCAGGTTCAGTGGAGCAGATATGTGCAAGCTTATTTTCACACAGATATTGGCCAAGGAAGGGCTTCAAGAAGCAATTGTCTCCCATGAGGGAGACCTCCACGGAGCATCATGGCCTCTTCAGGGCACTCCTGCCATAAATACCTGCCTTACTCCAGTCAGCAGCAAAGCCACCACTTCTCCCACCATGACCAGAACTTCACCCCGGCCATCTCTTTGTTTGTGTGCACAGCCAAAGGGGAAACCTTACAGCTTGGAGGCAGAGAATGTATTATCCTGTAAACAACCTTTTGATAAGCCATCCCCTTGCCCTTCCCTGTTCTCGGTTGAAAGACTGACTTTCTTTTACTGCGCAGTAAAAATAACCCTCCCATATCGGCTTCGGTTTCTTTCCTACCACTTCATCAGAGTGTTTGCTCTCCTTTATCACCCAGATCAATATTTATCCATGTGGGTGGAAACTGTTCTCTCTGCTCACCACGCTGTTATCGTGTTAAAGTTTAACATCACGACAGAGGTAGTAAATGACTACTGAGCCTACATAACCAAGAAGGCTTTATTTATTTAATTCAATAATGCTTTTCATTTAGAAAGCCGACCATATCATTCCCAGACAGGATCCTAACCACATTTTTCACACTAATGAGCCTCCTCTGACTGCCCTGCTTTTGATAATGTAACTCCACCTTAAGAAGTGTCCAGCACGATCTGATCTCATACTGCCTTCACATCACAACAGGTAGTAATGCTGGTGACTGACAAAGAACTGGAATCACATCTGCCACCTCTCTGTTTATCAAATACCCTTTTTTTTTCAGCTGCACAGTTTCCCAACAGCTCTGAAAGCAGAGGAAAATGTAATACTCCTCTAGACTGTCTGCTGAGAGAAATGTCTGCTCCAATACCCCAGGCCAGCACAAAATAAATAAGGGAGTTTGTCTATGCCTTTTTGGGAATTAATTCATTATTAAGATTACTTTCCAATTTTAACAAGCTTTCTAGTAATTGCTAGCCACTGCCAGGCAAACTCTGAAGTGGCTCGGAGTTCGAGTTCAGTTCAGATAAACATACAAAAGTTCAGATGCTTATCCAACTGCTTGCCCTTCTAGAGTCTGTAGAACACGTCTGGAAGCCTATCAAGTTCCCCATCTCTCTGCTCCCACATGCCAGGTCATGCCAAGAATGTTCCAGTTGTGTTTTTTCACAGTGTTTTTGCATGTCTGGTTTTGGTTCTGTGCAGAACCAAGAAAGGCAAAGCTTCATGAAAGGGGAGATAATAAAAGAGACCTTGAAGGAAGTTCCCTTTCTCAGAACACAGGACCTGCCAAAAGCTGTAGAGTGACCCATTCCTTGACAAAGGGCTGGTGTCACAAAGAATTTGAGCCCACCTAGAGCTTATGGCCCAATAATCTACACCCTCCCTTCCTCAGATTGGATGCCTGTCCCTCAAATTGGTTGGAAATTTGTAGGTTCTCCCTGCCCCACTCTGGTGCCTTTAACTTCCCCTTGAACTCCAGTGGTGTCCAGACACTGGGCTGAATCCCTGGAATGTCCCTCCCACCAAGGATGCTCAGGACACACCTCAAGCAGGTCCAGGTTCCTCACCAAAGGTGCTCAGATGGATTTATTTTTAAACAATGCTAGAACATATCCATACCTGCTAAGGAAGGAAAAAGGCTGGAAACAACCAACTACAGCTCTTGGGGAGTCCAAAAAAGCACATCAGTCTCTAAAGGGGAGTCCCAGGGTCACAACACCCTCTGAGGACTCCGATTCTTGGATAGTCTGGTGATGAGTAAGACCAAAAATGATTCTACCTTCGGTAATACTGGGACATTGTCCAAAATGATCTAATTTAGACTTTCTATATAGTTTCATAGACTCATGGAATGGTTTGGGTTGGAAAGGACATTAAAAATCACCCAGTTCCAAACCCCCTGCCATAAGGAAGGACACCTTCCACTAGACCACCTTGCTCAGAGTCCCATCCAATCTGGCCTTGGACACTTCCAGGGATCCAGGGGCAGCCACAGCTTCTCTGCCCAACCTGTGCCAGGGCCTGCCCACCCTCACAGGGAAGAATTTCTTCCCAATATCCCACCTAACCCTTCTTTCTGTCACTTTGAAGCCATTCCCCCCCATCCTGTCACTATAGACCCTTGGAAATAATACATTTCCATCTTTCTTGTAGCTTCTTCAGGTCCTGGAAAGCCACAATTAAAGCTCTTCTAGTTTGAAGGAATAGCTTGAAAAGATAAAGCAAAATCATCTCATGGGTTTTGAAAACAAATGAAAGAACCCTTAGCTTACATAAGCCAAAAAAAATCACAATTTTAAGGCCACCTCTACTTCTGTGCAGCTATGCACTGTTTTTTAGCATAACACATGGCCATTTTGTTCTAATGAATTATCACATTCACCTCTGCAAAATATGTTGAAATATTTCCCAAGAACTTTTGAGGGAAATGTGTTCCTTTGTCACAGTGCATCGTTAGCCACAAGTCCAGATGGAAACAGGAGCCTTTAAAGTCTTGTTCTTTAAACTTCTTCATGCAAGATTGTCCCTCCTTTACTCATGAGATGGAGAGAACAGTTGGCACCAGGGGAGGTACAAGTTGGACATCAGGAAGAAATTCCTCATGGAAAGGGTTGTTAACCATTGGAAGGGGCTGCCCAGGGAGGGTTGGGGTCCCCATCCCTGGAGGTGCCCAAGGCAGGACTGGTACTCAGTTTTCTGGGTTGGAGGCCAAGGTGGGCATTGGGCACAGGTTGGACTCAATGATCTTTGAGGTCTTTTCCAGCCTAAATAATTCTGCCTGTGAGGAGCAAGACAATTAAAATCAGGAAAAAAAGGAGGTGGGGGAACATTGGGAGATTAATCCCATTGCATTGCAACTTTTCTTATTTAGTGAAAAGGAAATACAATTAGGAGAAACATATTAAACACACCTACACAGATATCTAAACATCTCCCTGGTGCTTTCATGCTCCTGCCTGCGGAGGAAACAGGCAGGCGCCGCTTCCTTAATCAAATTAGAAAACTAAACTTAAAATTATCCCCCTCCAGAGAGATATTTACACCTCCAAACATATTCAGCAAAGTTAGAATATGAAGCTGAAAGGAAATCACTGAATTATTTATTATGGTTTTTCTAATGGTCTAGGCTTACAATTTCAGACAGTAAAAAGCAGAGTAGAAAATGACGGATTACAGTGTACACCGGAAATTTTGGGGAATTAAAAGAAAGCTGCTTTGCATAATAATTGCACACTTCCATTTTGTGTGGAAAATTAAAAAGCCATTGCTCCTCACTAAAACAGACTGTAATTGCAAAGAAGGGAGTTTGGGGATGGGGGAGGCAAAGAGGGAAGATTGGAGGAAAAGAATGATGGCAAAGATGCCTGTGGAGGTTAACACAGAGGAGGAGGTGATGCTCCTGGATGCAGGAGGAATAAGTATCACACCACTCCAAAATGCATCAGGCAATGGGCCAGTTTCTCCCCAGAGGGTGAAAAAGCACTTTGAGACAGAGAATTTGGGACCAAATACATGCTCTGCTGCACACACCGAGGACAGTTTCTCACCCTTCCTCCTCAGCAGAGTTCAGATGCAATCTGAGGAGGCTCAGAAAGTCTCTCCTCTGGTTCTCTCACAGACTTCCACACCAGAAGAAATTAATCATTGTTGTCAGGTCCCCAGCACAGAAGGGACTGGAATGAATCCAGAGGAAGGACACCAAGATGGTCAGAGGGATGGAGCAGCTCTTCTAAAGAGGAAAGACTAAGAAAATTGGGATTGTTCAGCCTGGAGATGAGACAGCTTTGGGCTGACTTTATTGTGGCCTTCCAGTGCTTGAAGGGAGTTGATAAGAAAGATGGAGAGAGGATATTTCCAAGGATCTGGAGTGACAGGATAGGTGGGAATGGCTTCACACCGAGGATGAATTAATGTACTGCACACACAGTCCTGTCACTGGTGTGCTGAGGTGTCCAGCAGAGCAGTGTCAAACATGCACTGAAGGCTTTACCAAAGCAAATATTCCCAAGTAAAAGGTAAACTTATAACCTAGGAATTGCCTCCCACAAACCTCTGAAGCAGTCAGAGAAATTGCTCTCCCAGCCTTCTGCCATAAAGCTTTTCTTGCATTTGTGACCTGAGTCTTCACTTACACAGACCAAAAGCCTTAAGTGTGTCTGCACAAAAAGTGCACAGGGCTCGACTGTGGTGGCTTTTTAGGGTGGCTCTCTGAGGTGCTGCCAAGGGCAGCTCACGAGTAGGCAGGCAATTCCTGGATCCTGTCACTTCTGAGCAGACTCCAGGAGAAAAGTTGTGTAATCCTTACAGCTCATCCTGCCCATCCCACACAGACACACTCAGTGACCCATGGATTAATTCTACACATGTCAGAAGCTCATGAAGATGCTGACACACAGGCAAACGCACAGATCAAGACTGTGGTTTACAAGGAGCATTCTGGGAAGTTCTTCAAGACTGTCAGGCATGAAGAAAAGGTAAAAAGCTTTAAAAAAAAAAATAAACCCACTAGTTCATACCCAGCAAAGCCAACACAGATCTTTGCCCACCTGGAAATTCCCCCCAAAGAGCCACTGCACACGTGCAGAACAATTCTGCCTGTCAGACTTCCCCCCTTTCTTGAAGCTGCTGATGTCTGCAGGTCTGGGATGATGGAGTTCCCCATCCCTAAAGCATCACTTCTTTCTGGTTTTGCAGCAAGAGGGTACACAGGTACCAAGGCAGGAGAAGGAACTGCATTTGACTCGACCTCCCTGGGGTTTCCAGTTCTATTGCCAAGACAACAAAGACCCAGGGGACACACAGGGAAACCTGTCCAAGCTGGGAACCACCTACAGCCCTTGGAATTCTGTCCTATTGACCTACCCTTGGCATCTTCTCCCCCACAGGCACAATGTCCTAAGAATGGAAAGCCACTCTCCAAAGAGCAAGGTGGATGCACCCGTTGCTCCTTTGAACTACAAAGAGCAGTGGCAGGGAGAAGGAAACAGGACAGGTCTCCATGGAGACCTGGGAAAGGCATTTGGGGACATGAAACATTTCTCTTTTGAGACCCCACCTGGAATACTGTGTACAGGTCTGGTGCCCCCAATGTAAGAAGGACATGAAACTGTTGGAGCAAGTCCAGAGGAGGCCACGAAGTTCATAAGGGGGCTGGAGCATCTTCCCTATGGAAACAGGCTGAGAAAGTTGGGATTGTTCAACCTGGAGAAGAGAAGGTTGTGTGGAGACCTCAGAGCACCTTCCAGTATTGAAGGGGCTACAGGGAAGCTGGAGAAGGACTGTTCATCAGGAACTGGAGTGACAGGACAAAGGGGAATGGCTTCAAACTGACAGAGGAGAAATTCAAATTAAATATCCCATGAGGGTGAGCAGGCCCTGGCACAGGCTGGGCAGAGAAGCTGTGGCTGCCCCTGGATCCCTGGAAGTGTCCAAGGCCAGGCTGGATGGGGCTTGGAACAACCTGGGCTGGTGGAAGGTGCCCCTGCCCATGGCAGGGACATTTGGAACAAGGTGCTCTTTAATGTCCCTTCCAACCCAAACCATTCTGTGATTCTATGATACACATTTCCAGACATGAGAGCTATGACACTGATGTATCTTCCACTAGAAAATCCATATAAAAAGACTGACAGTTACACAAAGATGATCTTGGTTTAAGGAGTCAGTACAAAACCAAATTGCACAGTAGCCATGCAGTAAGTGCCAACCTAATGGGAGGTTTTTATTTTGGGGCCAGCTGGGAAATCTCAAATTTTTTCCCTCTTTGTTCAACTTCCAGTCATCTAAAAGCATGCCAGCCTAGGCTTCTGACCATAGATTATGTAAGTGACTTTACTCATAACTCAACAAAAGCTGTTTCTTAACTGTGGGAAAGGGATAGAAGAGACTTCTTCCCCTCTGGACAAAGCACTTTGTTTCCAGAGCTTTCTTGTCTTGGCTAGCAGAGGAGCTAAGTCAGCACATAACAGACAGACTCCCTTCAAGGCTGCCTTGCATCTCTCAAAGTTGTTATTCTGAGATGGTGCTTAAAGGAGCAGAGATAATTTACATTATCTGTGGAAAAAAAATGGCATTGACCGAACCAAAGCACAGCAGCAAGAAGTAAAAACAGGGCACGTCAACATAAATGCACCCACATCCTTGATTTTGTAAGAGGACTACTAGAGAAGTTCATATTTTATGCAAATTGGGTAGCTGGAGTGGGAGATCATGACCGTCTGGGTGATGGGGAGGAGGCAAACACGGGAGGTTTCTTCTCTGTTTCTCACACTGCAAGATGTGGAAAGGAGAGGAAATAGGTACAAAACACACACACAAACACACACACTTCTTCACAAAGCACACAGCCACGCTCTGGGATTTATTACCATCGGATGTTGTGGAAGCCAAAAATATAACTGGGGAGTTTAGTCCAATTCGGGGAAGAAAAGCCCACCGTGAGCTGTTAAACACAGAAACACAAATACAGCCTCTGGGCCAGGAAGTCCCCATGCAGGGACTGCCAGGAGTGGGGAGGATGCACTGGAGGAAACATGAGGATGTGCTTATCCCCTTCTTGCACCCTGCTCAGGGTGTCCCTTGCCTGGGGATGGGACAGTTTTGGCCTCTTGCAGTGGGGCTTCTCTTCTGCAATGCACTGAGTGCTCAGATCAAACCCTTCAGCCACCCAGGAGTTTGAGTCATGGACACCCATCAGTCCCCTCAGTGAAAAATTGCTGGAGGCATTTAGGTAATTTTTAGATTATTTTACCAGGGATTGTGGTTTTGCTGCATCTGAAGGTAAAGATATAAGTGGGTAAACCTTCCTGAAGTGAGCACAGCTTTTCTGGGAAAGATGACCAGGCTGAAACACTGGCACCCCCACCTCCACCCACCCACCCTGTGAACAGGTCTGATCATCTGACCAGCTCCAATATTCTGAAATATCCACATACGTCCAGAAATACAGGATGTGTGCATGATCAGTGGCTGTTTGGGGGGATTTCCAGGTGGACTGATCCCTAAAGTTACGGTCAGACCTGTCTCAGCCTGAGAAAATAAAGAATGCTATTTATCCTTCCAGTTTTCCTCCCAACTTAGGGCTTTCTGTATGTACCTTCTACAATTAAATATTTAAAAATATTAAATTGTGAAATGTCCGGGAATGCAAATATCTGGAATTACCCAGAAGATTAGACAACTGAAGCCAACATTTCACCATCCTGCATGTAACCAAGTCCATTCCCAAAGAGGCCGTGGGAATTGATTTGGTTAGCAGTTTTTAGGGAATGTTTCAAATATCATTTGTTAAGTGGAAGCAGCCATTGCTTAAAAAGGAAAGAGATATGTGCCTGTTATGTAACTCCCTGCATCGCTTTTTCTCTTGTTTTTGCCAAGATTCTCTTGATAATGGTGTGAATTGTTTAGGCAAGCTCATGCAGCCTACAGACATATGTACATACAATCTCTAAAAGAACTTTCTGTTCCTTGTTCCCAGGTACACACCATGCCATGCTGCATATTTTAAAAAACCTGCTACAGCCTGTTAATAGAGTGTGGAAATAACCCTGGAGGATAAGGCACACAGAGTTTATTACATAACTTTAGAAATTTTGGCCGGGAAAAAATGTTGATCCCATTAAATAGGTTTTAATGAAGTCAAGACTTAGTGATTTTTATGATAATATCTTCATTCCAGTTGCTGTTCCAGCATGCCAAGTTCTGTATCCCGTTAGCCCCTTACCAAAGAACAAACTGTTATTGGTGGACTTTATTTTTCATTTTTATTTGTAAAGGACAGGATGGGAAACTGCTTATTTTGGCTTTTTCTCAGTACTATTATTCCCCTAAAATCTGATTATAAAGGGAATTCCAGTGCAGCCATTAATAAATGAAACAAAAATAAGTAGTGCAGAAAGAAACACCCAAGGGATTGTCCTTTCTGCAGAACACAGAGCCTGAGTGGTGCCTTTTGGCTGAGGCCCACTTAGATATGAAGATCTCCCCTTGCATTTAATACCTTTTAAACCAATGTTAGCTAAAGTGTTGTGGCTGCCCCTGGATCCCTGGAAGTGTCCAAGGCCAGGTTGGACAGGGCTTGGAGCACCCTGGGCTGGTGGAAGGTGTCCCTGCCCATGGCAGGGGGTGGGAGTAAGATGATCTTTAATGTCCCTTCCAACCTAAATAATTCTGTGATTCTCTGATTAATGGCTTTCCCCAGCCACCCTGTGTGCTGAGACAACACTCCTGTAAAAATCTGACTCAAAATCCTGCAGAGACCCCCAGGATAAGCCCCTCACCAGCCTTAGCACAGCACAGGCTTGAGCCCAGGACCAGCGTGTGCTCAACTACCTAAGTTTTATTTTGTGGAGGGGCTGCCTTTTATCCACACTAAAATAACTTGGGAGAGGAAAACGTCAACCCAAATGACACTTCATATAATTACACAGCATTTAAATCAGCAGTGAAGACGTTCCCTTTCTTTGACAGCAAACTGGAAAAGTCCTTTTAGCCGTGTCATCAGCCCCAGGACAAAGAGGTTGTATTTCTGTCCTGGAGGGATTTTGTTGCTTCATAGCAAAGTCCTTGACTATTTAGTGTCTCAGTTTGAAGAAGCACAGTGAGCTTTATGTTCTCTGCTGCAATTGATTTTGAGGAAGTGTTAAAATGGAAATGCTAAATGAATTGCTTTGAAAGCCTTGATTTTCCATTGAAAGCAGTTCGCTGTACACCATGGCTGAAAACTCAGTATATTTATGTGTCATCTAAGTGTCTTCATCCTTTTCACAGTATTTGATGAGATATTACTTTAGTTGGGATGTTTATGTTATCTACTGAACATGCCTGACTACAAGGAAAATGAAACCATGTCTCAAATTCCCGGAGACAAGCGGAGGAAAATCCCTTCTTCCTATAAATTCACCCACCCCAAACCATGAGCAATGTGGATTGTGTTTTTCTATAGGTTGCCTGCTATACATTCCACCCACCTCATGTGAAACCAGGTTTCCCATTCTATGCAGGAATCTCTGCCACTGGGATGGGACCCAGGCCAGAGTTAATAAACGAGCACCAAGACAGATCTCCCAGTGTCTCCATCCCACAGTCTCTCATCTGGAGTGAATTTCCATGGGCCACATTAGCATGATCCATGAAGGCTTCTTGAAGGAAGGCTGAACTACTGGATGCTTTAAGTTTTTGACTTGTAAATCAGCCATCTGGTAACAGCATCTCTAGAAGAAAAGAAATGCATGAAAACCTACTCAGTGTGCTAAGTTCACAAAGACAACACAACCTACAGTTCTTCCTTAGTATTTTTCTTCGTATTTTTTTCCCTTCTTTGCCCTGGGTTGTTCTGATCCTTACACTTTGTGAGGATTCAAAAAATAGTAATAATAACTACCCCTAGTAATGTTCCATACAACCAAGGAAAATATGTGGAGATATTTATTGCATAGACCTCACGAGATAGGCACGTACCAGTGTTGAAAAAGAACCAGAATAAATGATATCATGAATATATTTAAAGCTGGGTAAGATCAATTACACACTCAAGAGTAAAACTAATGTCCCAGAAGGTTGCAAGAGCTCCAGGTAAATGTCACAGGCAGGATGCCAAGAGCTGTGAGCTCTTTATCTGAAGAAACCCTAAGGTGCTTTAGCATCAAGGGAGGAAAAAAGACATGAAAGGAGGAAGAGCTACAGTACACAGGAGCCATGACATCACTCATCTGCCTGAAGACACATTTGCTTGTAACAGCAAGTTCCACTTCTGATTTTACTTATATGGGGGAACAACTCCATCAAGGTCACTGAAACCACAGATGTGCAAACACTGATCCCTCCGAGTCCAAAGTTGCGTAAGACTTGGTTTAATGATGAGATTTCAAGGGTGGCTTTTAAAACCCCTCCTCTCCCGTGGCAGCTGAGATCATGTCACACGTGGTGGCTCCTCCCAGGCCTCGAAGGGTTAAGTTTCTAGGGTGAGATTTGCTATATTCAGAACGAAACTTCCTTTGCCCATCAGCACAGTGAGCGTGTCAGGATATTGCTGCCACAACAGCAGCAAAGCCTCCTCCTGTGTTTTAATGTATAAAAAGAAACACTTCCTGAGCAACGAGCTCCATCCATTGTGTTTGCAGGTCTGGTTTTCAAGTGGAGCTGTGTAAGGAGACGTGCAATGGGCACAACTGCTTTCAGCAGAGGGAACAATGGTTAATGACAGGCTCTGGCAGACTCTGCTGCTGTGGGTTTCTTATCACCCCATCTGGCTGGCTCACCCTTCTGCTGGAGATGGGCACCCTGCAGTGGAGGTGCCAGGAGCTCTGTGTGTGTGTGTCAGTAGCTTGCCTGCTCTGGTTCACAGCCTGCAACTCCAATTGGGCTCGTTTCCCAGGAAAAAAAGGGTTATGTGAAGGCTGTGAAGCAGAGCATCATCCCACATTCCCTCCTGCTGGCACCATTTTGGGAGCAGGGACCTCTGTCAGAAGAGTGGGAGCAAAACTCCTGCAAGAGGCAAAAAACCCTGAAACCACCACAGCTGCTTTCTCAGGGACAATGTCTTAAAAACAGCCTTTGTGACTTGTCATTACACTTTGGTTTCACTCTAGTCCTGCTGAAAACCACCAAAAACCTTGCAGCTGACTCCAGATGGAGCTGAAATCAGGCCTCTGCTGTAGCCCACAGGAGAAAGGATGCTAAAACTATTGATCTTGTGCTGTTTTTCTCTGCCTTCTTTCCGCCAGCTAAACAGAAGTACCCTTCATGCTTGTTAGTGAGCCTAAAATGGGTAGCAGTGGCCATAGGAGCTTAAGCAAGTGGGCTTGGAAAGGGTTTATGGCCAGCTTTGGAAGGTCTGGTGAGCTCTCCCTTCAGCAGGAACAGCAGCCAGCTGGTTCTGGGCTCTCCTAATCTGGTATTTGCAGAGCTCCTCGCTGCCAGATGACATTTTGGGCCTTGGATGGTTTCACTGCCTTTGCTTGGTTTGGTTTCAAGTTTACACATAAACAGCCCCTACATGAGACGCCAACAGACTTCGACTCGATTCCTCATCAGAAAACAATTTTGTACTCCCACACCAATCCCACAAGTGCTTCTGACTCTCCAATAAAGCAGCATTAAAAATGGGCTCCCTGTCATGACTTAGGGCTCAGATATGGTCAGTGCTGGAGGATCCTTTTTGAAACAAGAGGGCGCAGAAGGACCCTGACCCACCATTTCTTAAGTGCCCACTATTGCTGCCCTCTTCTCTTGGGACATCACCTTTTAGTGGCTTTCTGGGGCAGGTGAAACCTCAGTGACATGCTCCTGTGAAACACCTGCCATTCCACCTTTTCCAACCCTGCAAATTAATTCTTACGCTGCAGGACTAGTCAGAGGCCCATGAGCATTACCACATACCTGATTGGTACAAACGTAATTATGGCTGAGGTAGTGTGGATCTAAAAATAAAGCTGTGGCTTCACAGTACAGAGGGTTTTGGACCAGGAAATAACTGGTCCTGAGCACCAGGGACCAGTTCAGGGAGATGATCCTTTACAAACCCTGGGTGGCTTTGATGGAGGGCTCCTGTGGTGGCACTGGAAGGAGATCCAGGCTCATTCCTCAGCTCCATCAGGCAGACAGATGAGTTATTCGGGCTCCTTGCCTCAGTTTCCCATCTAGGCACAACACAAGCCACGACCTTTCTCTGGATTCATTATTTACACCTTTTCTGGGCAGGGGCTGTTTGTCCTCATATGTTTACATGGGACACAGGGAACAAAAATTTCCATTGGGATTCTCCAGGTGACATTACCCCACAAAAATAATGTGTGCCCCAACAGGCCCAACAGGATGACCCTGTGGGGAGGTGTTTGGGAGGCTGAGGCACAGGGATGCTCAGGATGTAAATCCACCCAGCACAGCCAGCAAGGGGCTGGACAGAGCACGGATCAGGGAATCATGGAATATTCTGAGTTGGAAGGGACCCACAAGGATCAAGTCCAATTCCTGGCGCTGCACAGGACACCCCAAAATCCCATCATTTCCCTGTCCAGTTGTCCAAAGGCTCCTGGAGCTCTGGCAGCCTTGGTGCTGTGCCCACTGCCCTGGGGAGCCTGGTCAGTGCCCACCACCCTCTGAGGAGAAACATTTTCCTGGTACCCAACCTAAACCTTCCCTGACACAGGTCCAATCTGCCTTTCAGAGTTTATCTGCAAGGAAAGGTCACTGAACTCAGCATGAAACGTGTCGAAGCTCCTGGAGAGCCAGGCAGACCTTCCTTGAGGACTTCATGAATCCAGTTAGCAAAGACCTTCTCTGTGTTGTGCAAGGGGACCTGCTCATTTTGACTAAACCAGGTTTTAGTCCTCCCATCCCCACCCCTGCCCAGGGAACAAGTCCACCAGGAGATGCAACCAGGGATAATTTTGGATGGGGAAAGCAGTGGTTAGCTGCATTTGGCAGAGCAGCAGGCAGGAGAAGGCGTGCATCCACAGCCCAGGCTTCAGCCAGGGGTTTAGGATTCTTGTTTTCCCCACAGAAATTAAAACCTCTCACATGAGCTTGAAGCAATCTCATTCTGATAAGTTTGTTTTGTTCTGGTTTTCTCTGGCTTTGTCTGAGCAGCTCCAGCTCAAGAAAGCCAGTCTCTCCTCCTACCCTTTTGAATTTTCTTGCTGCAAAGAAGCAACCCAGGCAAAAGCAGAAGCTGAACTGGGAAATGAAGAGTGGGAACTGGGACTAGCCTCTCCTGTGATGCACAGAAATCACCTCAATGATATTTTTTAACCTGACTGGTTTGCCTGAGGGAAGAGGGAACATTGATATTTCCAAAATATAGTGCTCATTTCAGCAATAAATATTCCTGATTGGGAACTGAGCATGTAATTCCCAGAAATACCTGGAGTATCAAGTCTTTTCCCCCTTCCCACTCCCAATTCTCAGAGAAATGACCTGGATGCTCTCTCTGCACCTGGAGGGGCAGCACTGAAACAGAGGTGGGGCAGGGGATCAGCTAAACCTCCTTTGTTTCTCCAGCAGGGAGTTGGAGGCATTCAGGGAATGCCACCAACAACAAACACCAGGAGCTTTCCAGGCTGGCTTTACACGTTTCAAAAACAAACAAACAAGAAAGGCATTCAGACATCCCCTCTGTGTTTGACAGAGCACTTCAACGCCAACACTAATAATTCCCAGAGGTTGTCACAGGACAAAAAAAGCCCTGAGTTTTGTCTATGATCTAAACATCAAATGAAGCTCGGGCTACATCTGTGCACCTCAATGGCTAAAGCCTTTCCAGCCCAGGAAGCTGAAAAGCTCACCCTGTCCAGATGTTTCCACTGGACCTTATCAGTGGCTCACAGAGGGAGCCCTTTGAGAAGCTGACAAAATACTTGATAAAGTTTAGAGGCAGCAGAATCGCACTCACCCTCTGCCAGGCAGCATTCCCAGCAATCATCCCAAGCAGTTTTAACACCTCGGGTTAGGGAACAAAGAAGAACAATGGAAACTGAAGGAAACTGGGCAGAAAACAATTATTAAACCTGGAATTTGGCCAGGACTGCCTGGATGAATAGTCCCAGTCTCACACATAAAAAAAACCCACCATGAAATAGTGGGGAGGGCTGAGCAGTGAAGGGTTATTTTCCATTCCATCCAAAAGGCTGCAGGGTCCTACCAGGGCTTCGATGGGCCAGAGTTTCATGAATGGTTGAGAGAAAGAGTGTCAGCTGCTTAATCACCAAAATGCTTCCGGCAGCGCCCAGGGCCTGGTGATGAAACCTCACCAATTATTGATTAGTCTCAGCCCTGTTGAGCACGCAAGATCAGATAAGGTCACAGCCTGAAGTGATTCACTGGTAACCTGGAAAAAAACCCAATAAAATAATAAAAAAAGGCTTCCTTACGAACAGCAATACTCATTAGCTACACTACTTCATGGAAAATATGCATTTTAGGGGGAAAGAAAAACCATTGCCAGGATTGCTGTTCTAAATCCAGTTACACATAGCTAAGCATGAATGAGTGCTTACACACAGCTTTAAAATTGTTTCCAATTTAGAAAAAGGAAAAAAAAAATAACCAACCGATCATAATGAAATCTCTGCCTCAGCTCGTATGGAAGAGCTGAAAGATGTGTTCTGTTCTTTTTGTAGCACTAAAAGAGGGTCTCCAAAGAGTTCTCAGACTCTTAATTAGTATTTTAAAAGTTCATTTATCATCAGTACATGTAGAATATTTCATCGGATCATTCAGATGTTTATATAAGGAGTCTTTCAAGAGCATCAGACACTACTTATACTGACTCATCCATCTGTGTTGTCTTCTTCCAGATCACAAACAACAAAGAACAGTGACTTTGATTAGAAAATTCCCACTTCAACTTTTATTTCCCCCCTCAACGCAGTATTCACCAGATATCATAACAACAACCAAAAAAAATTGTCTCGCTGACAGTTCTTTGGTGACAATCAAAACAAGCGAAACACAGCAAAAAAAAAGTGTGATGAACTGCATCAGCCTGCAGTAAAATAACAGTATTTGGGTCCAGCACAGTTTTGGATGTATCCCAAAAAAGAGAAATGCTAGGAATGTTTACAAATGCAGAGATGTGAGTGCTCAGGCTGGACTTCATTGGCATGAGGAGGAATTCTCCAGGGGTTACTCTTTTCCTGGGGCAGATGTCCTTCACTGCATCACTGGGAAAAGGAGAAGCCACAAGAAATGGGGAAGTCTCTCTCAAAACAACCTTCTCCATCACATATCATTCCCAGTCTACACTGACCTGCTGTCCCCAGGTGGAAGGACATTGAGACAGCTGCTCTGCTGCAGTGGGTGCTGGGCCTGTCCCAGTTTAAGGATGATTCCTTCAAATCAAGACAAAGAGTTCATCTTCTGTCCCCTCTGCAGCCCCTTTAGACTACTTGAAGAACATAGAGGGTCTCTAAAACTGACCACCTTGATCTCTGGAAATTCTTCTGCCGTACAGGGGAATTTTACACAGTGCTAAACACACGTGGCCATTGGTTCTGTAATCCCAGAATATCTCTGTTTCCTCAGGAGGGGATGTGTGGACGAGGGAAGATGCATCCAGGGAACTTCTCAGCGCTCTCCTGCAGGCCACTAATCCCCAGATTTCTTCCAGGAGTTGAATTCCCTCTCTGAGGGAGCTGCTTACACAGGAATGTCACCCTTTCAGTGTTATCCTTTCTGCACAGGCTCCCTGGAGCTCTGGGGATGAGTGTGAACCTCCTTAGCTGAGCATTCCACATCACTACATGGAGTCAGAAACTCCTTTCTGGAGTCAGTGGCAAGGAAAACCAAACAGCTGGACTCATCCAAGCTCCTTTCCATACTGTGATGGAGAAACCCACATCCTTGGGAGCCCATCCATGACACCCTGAGAATCTCCATGTGCTGACCTGCAAGCTGTCACCCTGAGCAGGGAGCTTACTGTGCACAGCATCATATTTTTGCTGGTCTTCTCATCGAGTTTAACTCACGAAGAACCAAAAGTTTCAGCTGAAAGAATATTAATTTTCCTTTCTTTGTGAGTGGATGTGATGTGAAAAAAATCTGAGCTAACACTGACTTAACATATCTTTATCTGAAGAGCTGAGTGTGTCCTGCCCTGGGCCACCAGGTCTATTAAACTGGAAGTGAAAAAAACAGAACAATAAATTTAGGCTCCATCCACAGGGACAAGACCTTCAACTGGTGTGGACTGGCCAAATTCACTAGAACAAGGTGAAATCTTACTTTAATTTTAGGCCTGTGTTTTTCTATAAATTACAGCACCTCCAGAGATCTCATTTCCATTTGCACTGAAATTATTTATTTCCACAAAATCTGACTTGCTTACTCCTTTTCTTTCATTTTGAGAAAGGTGGCCCCTCTCCCATCTCGACTATCAACCTCTGGGGTGCACCTGAAAACCTCTGCCCATTCCCAAAGAGAACCTCCCTGTCCCTTCAGAGCCCATGGAGGATCAGAGGGCTCAGCCTCCTTCTCCAGCTCACCACAGGATTTTTGTGTGCCAATACCAAATATGGGAATATTTCAGCCCCAGCAAGCTGAAATTTCACTGGATTCCATGAAGAGAACACACATTTCCTGGGAAAAGCAGTGTGTCTTGCAGCCCAGACAGGGGCACAGTCTTCTGCCAAACCAGGGAGTGTGGGCATTGCTGCCCCACTGCACCATCCTTGTTCCCAGGTCCTGCCTCTTATGATGGAGAAAGTTGAAGTCCAACCTCATGAAATGGGTCTTTGCTGCAGTAATTGTTACTAATGAGTACCAATTTCTTCGTAAAAACACCAGGAGAGCAGCAGAGAGGCACAAGTGGGCAGTGCTTTGCTAGAAATGCTGTGCAAAAGTGGAAAGAGATGAGTTTGGGAGGGGTATGGACCTGTAAAAGAGTAATCAAATAATCCCAGAATCACTGTGGTTGGAAAAGATCTCCAAGGTCACCGAGCCCACCCGGTGCCCGATGCCCACCTTGTCCCCCAGCCCAGAGCACTGAGTGCCACGGCCAGTCCTGCCTTGGGCACCTCCAGGGCTGGGCACTCCAAACCTCCCTCCAAAAGCCCTTTCCATGAAAAAATCCCTCCTGATGTCCAACTTGACCTTCCCTTGGCTCAACTTGAGGCACTTTCCTCTTGTCCTGCCCCTTGTTCTCCAGGAGCAGAGCCCGACTCCCACCTGGCTCCCCCCTCCAGTCAGGGAGTTGTGGAAGGAGAAGGAGGTGAGAGGGTCTCCCCATCCCCTTCCTTCCCACAGCCCCACTTCTGTGGGAAGCTGGGCAAAGCCTTGGTGGGTCTGGAGTGATGGGAACCTTCCATCACCCTCTGTGAGCACTCAGGAGGGGAACTGGGGGGTCACTCCACAGGAGAAAGGGATGGAGGGGAGCTGCCCATGCCAGGCAGTGAGCAGGGATACGTCCTGATGCCCATTCCAGGGAGGAGGCTCCTACACACTGCCCAAAACACCCTCCCCCTGGCCTGGCCACAGCTCTAAATGGTAACTTTGGAGCAAAAGCCGTGCCTCTAAGCCATAAAATGACCACATTAAATAGGAAGGAAGTTAAACAATTATTCTCATTGCTTAAGGTACGGGCTGACAACATCAAAAGGACTGATAATTAAAAATACAGTAATGTTTTCCCGAAGTCTCTCTGCTCTTATTTCCTTTTTTGAGCTGCCTGATTGGTGTTTTATGAAGTGTCATTTTATCAACTTCTAAAAATACCTCCTAACTTGTTAAGAGCTGTCCCTCTCACATACAGGACATTGAGTCACTCTGTTTGTTTTAAAGGCACAAAGCCTGCTTTGGCAAAGCACTGGGGAAGGGAGGTGGGTTCAGTGTCCCAGTGAGGTCCCACCAATTCTGCCTCGTCCCTGTGCCCAGTGGCAAGCATGGAAAAATTCCATCCAACACACAGTCTTGGGGTAGTTCATTCTAATGGGATTTGAGGAGCAAAAAACCCCAACACACAGTGTAGCAAATGAGTGTTTTGAGGTCACGTAAAGAGTTATTTGTGACACATAGGAAAAACATAGAAAGCAATTAGCCAAGTTCTGGAAAATGCCTGTGTGTTCCTGAGAGCAAAATCTGGCAACATTCTCTTAGTTTTCTTGGGGTATAAGAGAGGGTAAACTCTTGCAATAAATTATTTCACTGAGTTTTCAATTCAATAGTTGTACTGGGCTATCTTGTATAATGGCCCCCAGTATCACAAACACAATAGGCTTTTAAAAATGTGTGTAAAACCAATCTTGCTTTACAGCGAGCTCACCCTCCACGCAGTGTGGGTGTCACACATCCCACCCCTGTGCCTGATAGCACAGACACAAATTCATTAATCCAAATTGCAGCCTGTTGGCTCAGCTGCAGAGACCAGACCAGAAGCTGGAAGCACCAAAGGCAGCAGAGCTGGGGCACATGTACCACAGCCCAACCCAAAGCCCCAGCCCATGGAGACCCTCCCCACCCCTGGGCTGGGACTGTGAGATTTGGGGCTGGTTCCAGCACAGCCCTTGGAATTCCCCAGCCCTTTCTCTGCAGGGCGCCCCATTGATACTCGTTGGTATCATGACACATGTTTTTTTTCTGCCGCCGAATTGGGAAAGACGCCGATAGGATCATCCATCACCACCTGATGACAGTGTTGAGTAAGACATCCAGTGGCTGCCCTGCCAGGCTGGGGGCAGGCTCTGCCCCTCCAGGCTGGCTTGCTTGGACACCTTCCCATTCAGACGCTGCTCTGAGTCACCCACCCGCCTTTCCCCAGGTGGAGCTCTGAGCGCCCAGCTCTTCCAGGTAGACATCCCTATCTAGGCCATCTGCCTGGAAGCAGAATTCCACCACGCTGGGCTGGGGAGGAGCAAGCCCTTGCCAGCCCCATCCCAAGCTGGGAAGGCTGGGTCTGGTTTCTCCAACGCTGGATCTTCTGCTCTTGGTTTCTCCCACACGTGGCACGCGGTGACGGAGGGGTGACTTTGCCAAGCGTGGGTGTTGGATTCCCTCACGCCTTCCTGAAATAAATAATCAACAGGGAGTTCGCTCAGGGGAGCGTGGAGGGATGTGCTGGAGCTTGTACACATCTGTATGGTGTGGAAGAAGGACTGTTACTCCCCTGAGTGGCACCGTCCCGACCACACAAATTAAGGATTATAAATAAAAAATTATGAAAGCCGGGAGAGGGGAATGGTTTAATAGCTCCAGGATTCATGTGGACACACTGAACTTACCATGGCCTGAAATAATCTGTTGGGCTGAGGGTTATTCACCAGCTCATGTGACCCCTGGAAATCTGAACACATACACAGAAAAAAGAATTTCTTACTTGCACCACCTCACCTAATTCATATTTACAAAATTAAATACCAGGCTGATGTTCTGTCCATCTCTGCCTAGAAGATTAGCAATTATTCCACATTTTCAAGAAGCCATATTGCAAATAGTCAGTTCTGCTAATTGCTTTAATTATTCACCCCCTGATTTAAATGCAAGTTTTTCAGCATACTGCTGGCGACTTAATTAATTATAATTATGTACGGGTCACGTTTCAGATATATAATCTTTATAAATGATAGACAGATGAGTAAGGATAGGAATCCAGATCGCCAAACACAACTTCAGCCCCCAATTAAAGAACTGTGCGCATCCCAAATTTAAATGCTGCATAATAATTATTTCTATAAATAATAGTATCTAGAGAAGGAGCTGATGACAGAGCTGTATCCCAATAATTAGGAATGACTCCAACTTTGTTTACTATTCCCTAGAGATGCATGCCTATTGATTTTGTTTCTAAATGACCTGTTCATCCAAACACCTCAGTGTGTGCTATCAAATATTCAAACTGTCTATTCAACCACCTGCTCGGCAGAGGTACCACCATCCCTTGAAGAAGTAATTCCTGGGGTGGAAGCAGTGTGTTGTCCCAATAAGGGAACCAAAACATTGGCCAACAGCACAATACATTCATTCTCAGAGCTCTTTTTTAATTTTTTTTTTTACACCAAAAGCCATTTCTGGCATATTTTTAGCTAGAAAAAAAATTTAAAAAAGTGAAATATGCCATATTTTTAACTGAAACATACTGTATGTAATTCATTAAGATGTGTCAGACTGATATTTAAAAGCTGTTGAGCTAATTCAGATATTTGGCTGTTTTTATCACATTTTTACAAGGAAATAAGTGACTGGTATTTTTGAGGTGACTGACTGGTTTCCTTTAATAAGTTTTTACCCCCTGGCCAACTGCAGCCCCCTTTGGCAGCAGACAGGAGGTCACAAATGGATTATGTTCCTACCTCTACTGAAAATGAGCGACCGAGGAGAGGAGAAGGATCTTGTCAGAATCCTCAGTGAAACAGAAACCTTGTGAAGTTTGAATTAATCAGGAATCCACCAGGGAGAGATGCAGGAAAACAGGCTTCATGAAACTACTGGCTAGGCTTTAAAGCAGCAGCCCCCAGAGAAAGGACAGGAGACGTAATTCTCCTAATGCACATTCCTCCTCCCTCTGAACTGTTCCAGCCTTCCCTCTGTCTCTTCCACCTTCAACCCTTCCCCACACCAGCTGTGCTGAAAATGCTGCTGCTAAACTCATCCTCGTGGTTTGTCACTTCAACACCTTTTTCCTCAAGGCTTTACATCACATCAGCCACAGGCTTCCAGCCCTCACCAGGGACGTGACTCACAAGGCTTAGTCCTCCCTACATTCCTGCTTTTGTGCCTTCTTGCCTGCTCCCACAGCCCCCACCGCCCTCCAGAAGGACTTTGCTGCTTCTTCCACCTGAAAAATGCCAAACAGCTGGTTATCCATTGGGTTCCCTCTGGATAGCACGGAAAACATGTTTAAATAAAGGAGTTAGAGAGCAGGTTGGGATCCTGTACAAATCACTTCACTTCTTCTGTAAGCCTTGACTACAAACCTGCCATTTACGTGTTACAAAGTACAAGCTCTTCTTGCACTCTTTAAACTGGATGGCAGGTCTTTGGAAAAGGAATGGATTGGTTTCCTTATATAAAACCTGACCTAAGAGCCTCACAGAGTCCCCTGGAGCAAAAGCAAGTACGAAAATTGAGCCCCAAAGGGTGAAAACAAACAGAGCATAATTGGCAATCTCACCTTTGCAGCTTATAGGGAAGATGAGGGTTAAGAGGTTTACAAGGTTTGTTCTTGGATTTACTGTTTACAAAAGACATCAAAAAGATAACTGGGAAAGATTTATTTTTTTGGAACCCAGAGACAAAAGATGGGCAGGTCCCAAGCTCAGCATTGCTAAGCACACACTTAAGATCATCACCTGCATGATTAGTATCCCAAATATCAGACAAATTGATGTATCTCCTATCCCACCACTACCTTTATGATTTACCATCCATACTGAAACACTGGAAACATGGGATACCGATAGGATTTAGGTAGGCAGCACTGAAATCCAGAAGACTATCACAGCAAGAACAACAGCATGGAAGATACTCTTCCCACTGGGAAGCTGCCACTTCCAGCCTGAGTTCCCCGTGTTCCTTACAGACTGGGCACATAAAAAAAAAATAGTGAAAGGAGTCATTAATGATCTTCCTGAAATAAAATAGCACACCTGATTCTCTCTCTAGGCATGGGTACGTGCCCATTTTCCATGCCTGTTCTCTTGTTCCTGGTAAGATTTGGCAAATTTGCCAGATTCCCAAATGAAATAGCTGACTCACTGATAAAATTGGAACAGCCTTTAGACAATCATGACTTTCAGTCATTATTGATCTCATTTGGACAGGAATGGGTCCATTTGGCATCTCCTGGTGAAGCCTGGGAGTCATCCAGCCCCACCACTCAGTTTTAGGGCTGATCCTGACAATTCTCCTCTTCAGGCAACACTGAAACAGCAATACAGGTCTCCTCTCACACCCCACCAAATATCCGCACAAAATCTGGCTGAGACAGAGCCTAAGTAGTGGTGACAAACCACTGAGGACAAGTAAATATGACACTTTACCAAAGCAGCAAGTGGCTGTGTGAGCAGGGCAATAAATGATGCTGGTGTCCCATGACCTGAGCCTCAGAGTGCCTTATCTCACCTCTAATAACACACAAATTCTTATCTCAAGCCTACCAAGATGCAAGCTCTGATCAAAGGTTCTTGTTAACACCATTTATTTCTTGTGTGATTCTCTGGAAAAAAACACAGTCAAGCCCACGTTTCTTGCCTTTATCTCTGTGGGGACACAAGCTCTGGTGTCTTTTATCTACTCTGCTGCCTCTAATTTCTAAGATATTCAAGAACTCTATTTCCCTCAGATCATGAGATCCTTCCCAGCTTTGGTTAAAATTGACCAAATGCTTCAAGAGTTGTTTGGGGGAAACAGGAAGCTAAAGTTAAAAAAAAGGCTGAGTGACTTCGTGACTCTCATTTCCTTAAGCTAAATCCAGGCTAAAACACATCCTTGCAGAGAAATCATGAGCCCGTGTAACAATTACTTGGTAAACAAACTTTTCTTTAGGGATGTGCTGCTTTCAAGGGAAGAGAAGGGTCTCCATGCAGGGGTAGGAGAAGGAAATATCAAAAAAAACCTGAGTTTCTTTAGGTGTTTTCAATATCCTTGAAAACACCAAAAGGAGTGAAGGGTGCTAGTTTAAAACCTTTAGGTCACACTAAACTCTCCACCGGAGCGTGTAACGACACAGGATGCAGAGACCTAAAGAAAGTGAGGGAAGCTTTTAAAGTCAAAATACCTGCTGTGGGAAGCCAATGCATTAATTAAGGATTTATGGAACGTTTTCTAAGCAATCTTCAAACTGGTTTTGTTTGTATGTTTGTTTTGCGGGGGGGTTTTAACAGTAGGAGGCTGCTAGTACATAAATACTGGTCCTTGTGGCTGAGAGTCCGACAATCCCATTTTGGGAAGCGTCCTCTGTCCCCCTGTGCTGGCACAGCTGAGGTCACACCTTGAGTGCTGTGTCCAGTTCTGGACCCCCCCATTCAGGAGAGAGCCTGAGGGGCTGCAGGGTGTGCAGGGAAGG
This sequence comes from Campylorhamphus procurvoides, assembly GCA_013396655.1. NCBI lineage: Eukaryota > Metazoa > Chordata > Aves > Passeriformes > Dendrocolaptidae > Campylorhamphus > Campylorhamphus procurvoides. The sequence continues at coordinate 355,826 of WBMV01002268.1, forward strand.
GAATGGAGCTGGGGAAGGGGCTAGAGCAGCAGGAGGGGCTGAGGGAGCTGGGGGTGCTCAACCTTGAGAGAAAAAGAGGCTCGGGGGGACCTTCTGGCTCTGGAAGTCCCTGATGGATCCAGGGGAGGGTTGGGATCTTCTCCCAGGGAACAGGGACAGGAGCAGAGGGGCCAGGGCGAGGGCAGAGGGGACATGGGGAGGAATTTGTGGCTGGAAAGGGTGGTCAGGCCTTGGCAGGGGCTGCCCAGGGAGGGTTGGAGTGCCCAGCCCTGGAGGTGCCCAAGGCAGGACTGGCCGTGGCACTCAGTGCTCTGGGCTGGGGGACAAGGTGGACATCGGGCACAGGGTGGATTCCATAATCTTGAAGGGCTTTTCCAGTCTAAATGATTCTGGGATTCTCGGATTCACAACACTGCCCCAGATGTGTTTGGTGTTTGGGAGCTGCAGCAAAATCTGAACCAGCCTGAGGAAGGGCTCCAAACTCCAGAAATACTGAGAAGAGACAGAGGGTCCAAGTGCAGGGAAATGGTGTTTAAAGCTGCTGACCTTAAACCCTGGCACACGCTGGGTGCGAGTTCCCAGAAATGCCAGGTTTCTGTGAAACCACAGAAGGGATCTAAAGGAGGTGGGATCAAAATCCCTATCTTTTACAATGTGTTCAGGTTTTTTTCCTGATGGCCAAAGTGTGTGTTCCCCTGAGATAAGTGCTCCACACAACAGCAGTTTCTTCAGGGTTTACTCAGGAGCACTAATTGCAATGCAGGTTCTGCCCAAAGAAATCCAATGGGAATCAGCAGAGCTCTCCTGAGCAGGACCTGAGAGTTTATTGCTTCCAAAGTCCAATTTCCACGTGGACAGAGCCAAAGCTGTGATGTGAGCAGCACACTCACTGGATAACATGGATAAAAAGCAAATGAATGATTACATAAAGGTTGTAGTAGAATAGATATTCTCATTTACAGACTTTGGGCAAGCATCAGCTTACTCTATGAATCAGCCACGCTAAGAAAATCAATTTGCATGGAGACAAAGGAGAGAGATTGCACTACAAGAAAGAAGGAAATAATGCAGACAATCTATTTCACCCCTAATTAAAAGATTTCTGATGCTGGGAAAAGGCACAAGAGCAACAAAGTCCTGTGGCTCCTTATCTGCCCAAGGCCAGAGTGCATCCCCTTCACACCTGTGAGTGAGCAGTGACTGCAGAAATCTCGATGCTGTCAGCAGGGCCAGCTCCTCAGCTATGGAAACACTCATCTGTCTGAGGAGAAAAGCACATCTGGCCCACAGAGGGGAATCTGCACGGAGATTTGTATGGAAAGGACCTCCCCCATGAGATGCAGCCTGTGCTTGGTGTGCCCAAAGCTCCACCAAAACCCACTGTTTGTAAAAGAAGCAATTAAAAGTAAAATAATGGTTTTTAAAAGGTTTAAATAATAATAATAAAAAAAAAACAAAAGCAAAACCAACACAAAGGTCTAATCAATCATGGCTCTCTTTTTTTTTCCAAAATACAATTCAAAAAATACTTTTTAAAATGATTTTGTTGTTCCTGAGGAGGGGGGGAAAACCCAATGCCTAAGTTCCACAGATTCTCATGGGCTAAGAAAATTATTTCCCCTGGTTTTATGCCAACCTGGCCCAGCCTGGCCCCCTCAGAGTGTTTGCTGGCCAGTGTCATCACAGAGGCGACACTTTCAGCCCTGTGTGTCATTCAAGTCCCTGCAGAGTGTTTGCAGCATCTGGGCTTCATGTAGGGCCAGGCAGTCACGCAGGACGGGGACATGCAGCCACCCCAGTGGTGCACACAGGAGTGTCACATCCTGCAGGAATGCCTGTTTTGTTGGGGTCATCCCCAGTAGGGCAAGGGGACCACGATGCCCCTGAGTTGCTGCCACTAACAAAGCTGTACAGGGGTGAAGGAAGACTTATAGATTGGTCCCAGTTTGACACTGGTGTGGGATATCACCCTATAACCCAGGTCCCCCCCCCACCCAAAAGCTAATTGTTTCCAGCTCCAAATGCAGAGTTTTCTCACTGGAGTCGATCAGCACAACTGAGCTCACTTTTTGCTCAGCTAATAATCCTCTGTGGAACAGTATTGCCTCCAAGATTCCTGGTACACAGCATATGTCCTGTGTTCTCCACAAATATTAAACATACCCCCGCCCAGCCCTTCCATATTTCTCCCTCATTTGCTGTTATGACAAAGATATTCTTTAATGAATCTTAATGACTCATCTCAAATGTTGTTTTTTTGCATTCTGATAAGTACTAGACGTGATGACTAATAGAGTATATGCAACACCTAGACAATGTGAGCAAATCATTGTTTGCTTAAACCATATTAGATACTGATAACAGACACAGGCATTGCACCTGCTCTGTTGTTAAAAAATAAAAATATATATTAAAAAAAAAGCAACCAGGGCAGATACAGCAAATGCTGCTTGCAGTTGTATAAAGTGAATTTTTCTGTCGGTGTTCCAGACAATGTATGTTGTGGCTGCTATAAAGCTTCCCTCTCTTGTAAAAGTGACTAATTTGACATTATGCCCCTGGGGAAGTAAAAGCAAAAAGACAGCCAGTTTGACTAATTCTTCACAGAGAAGGTGTCTATGAATCAAAGACAGGCAGTTTTCCAAGTCTACCAATGGATGTGGACACAGTCAGGTAGGCATCCACTTACAGCTAAAGCTGGCATTGGCTTTTCTTTTCCTATTTCTGTGGGATTAGGGATGAATTCCATGACAGAAAGACCTGAACAGTCTTCCAGCTGAAAAGCAGGTGAATAAAATGGGATACAGGTCTTCCATATATATTATTTTAGTCCAGGTCACACCAATAGGTGATTTTTTGCTCTGGACACTCCTCGACACTGAGTGAGGTGAATGATTCTGACTACAGTGGTCTCCTGAATTTTTCCTTAGGTCAGGAAATAAGCCAGCAACTCCTCCCTCACTCTTTGAACTGAAAAATGCACGTCCCTTTAGAATCACAGAACCACAGAATCATTTAGGCTGGAAAAGACCTCCAAGACCACGGAGCCCACCCTGTTCCCAATGCCCACCTTGCCCCAGGTGGGACAGGTCTTTCCTTGGACACCTCCAAGGGTGGGGACTCCAAATCTCCCTGGGCAGCCCCTTTCAATGCTTAAGAACCCTTTCCACGAAGAAAGTCCTACTGATGTCCAACCTGAACCTCCCCTATAGCAGCTTGAACCCATTTCCTCTTGTCCTGCCCCTTGTTCCCTGGAAGCAGAGCCAGATCCCCAGCTGGCTCCATCCTCCTTTCAGTAGTTTTAGATATCAATAAGATCTCCCCTGACCCTCCTTTTCTCCAGGCTAAAAAAAAACCCAACTGCCTCAGGTCCCAACAAGTAGCACCTGGCAGGTTCTGAATGAATTTCAAAATATTGTGTAAACAGAGATATTCTTATTCAGTGACCACAGTAGGACTCACTGCTGCTCTTTCTGTAGGGATGTGTATATGCACTGAACATGCAGCAAGAGGGATGCATGGATGAAATCATAGTGTTCACTTGCCAAAAAGAGTCAAGTGATTAGATATGACTCTGTGCTCACTTTCAGTGCCACAAGTTCTGCCACCACTGAGCACTTGGGTTGTACAGCCCACTAAGCAGGCAGAAGTCAACGAGGTGAAAGAGGGAACTGGGAATTTGCTCTGGGAGATGAGGGGTTAATCCTAGAATCACAGAATATCCTGAAAATTATCTACAGGGATCATCAAAATCCAGCTGCTGGCCCTGCCCAGGGCACCCCAACAATCCCCCCTGTCCCTGTCCCGGTGTCCAAAGGCTCCTGGAGCTCTGGCAGCCTTGGGGCCGTGCCCACTGCCCTGGGCAGCCTGGTCAGTGCCCACCACCCTCTGGGGGAAGAGCCTTTGGCTGAGATGCCCCCTGAGCCTGCCCTGGCACAGCCCCAGCCCTTCCTGGGTGCTGTCCCTGCTCACAGGGATCAGAGATGGGAGCTGCCCCTTGGGAGGAGCTGAAGCCCCCAACGAGCTCTGCCCTCGGTCTCCTCCCCTCCAGGGTGAATGAGAATGCAGTAGGTTGAGAATATTAATGAGGGTAATAAAAAAAAATAAAATATGAAAAAACTCTCTCATGCCAAGGCTCAGGCACTGACACATATTTTACATCAGTATGAAAAAAAACAACCTTAAATCATTGTCCCAAAAATACATCCAGTGCTCACTCAGACAGTTTTCAGAAGTACAAGAGCAGCAGTGACAAGCCTTGGACTCTCCCTCTCTGTGCTGCAAACACCATTACCAACACACCTAGGGCTAAGGTAAAGTCTTTAAATAGCTGTCACAACTTACCAAGTGCCAGCATGTAACTTTTAGAGATGAAAATCTCCCTTATATTTTGGTGATGGGGGAGGAGAAGAGGGGAGCCGTACCCAGCAAGATGAATTGCTGCCCTTACTGAGCTCAAGGGCACATCACAGTGATTAGTGAGTTGACCAGGAAAATCATAAGCTAGTGCACAAACAAAGTGTTTCTTAAATGAAACCAGCAGCACAAGAAATGCAGGGAATAAAAGAAAAAGCTCTGTAGCTGAAGGAAGCTCAAACATACTTTTTTGAACCCAGTCATCCAAAAGTAATTATTAAACTCTGTTGTTTCTGAATACACTTGGCCTTAAAATATTGACATGTGCTTTTCATTTTATTCCTCAGAATGCATGAAATGAATTAAATACACCCAAAATGTTATGAGCAATCTCTTAAGCACTAGCTAGTTTAATGACTAATCTTCTGCTTTAGGATGAAAGGTAAAGGTTTAGGTTTTTCAGTCATATGAGGCATCATCCTAAATTCATGTGTTTGGCATCTCTCCAGTTCTCTGGCAACATTATTTGAGGTGTGCTTTTAACATTTTCACTTAATTAATAAAAACCCAGAAGCATAAGGACTTCAGATTTTTATACTTTATGGAGCTGGGAGTTTACCTGATTTCTTTCAGTTTTACAAAGGTGAAATGTAGCCCTTTATGGGGCCAAATGTGGCACTTTCTGTTACTGCTTAAACTTTGCCACAGTATTTTTTTTTCTCAAGTAGTAATTACTGCTGTTGGTTTGCATGTGCTCAGAATAATGACACACACACAAATAACTCACTACACTTTGTGACTCACTGAGATGCCCTCACAGAAATGATCTTGGTCACACTCTGTGCACCAAACACTGTGGAGAGAACTTTTTTGGTGGGGGAAATCAGCAGTGCTTTCTTTTAAACTGCAAAGAATATAAGTCTGAGTGAAAAGCCGCTCGATACCCACCCCCTCTTTCCCCAAACCTGTATAAATATTTTGTTTGAGTTGCTTTTGAATGGCAGAGTCAATGAGTTTCATCCTTTGTTTCAACCCATAATAGCGTCTTGTTTGAAGTTGCTATTTCAAGCCAGAGAGAGCTGGGCTTTTATTTCTCAAAGATGTTATTTCCTGAGAGCCTTTATGCTGTGAACTTACAGCCGCTCACCACTGGAGCTTCATTGTCAATTGTCTTTCAGGGGCACAAATATACAGCCCTTGCTTTCAAATTCAGGATGGCTCTGTTTATTTACGCTGCTGAATGCAAATGAACCGGGAGGCATCGCTGGGGCTGCGATGGGAGGAGTGGGGTGGTTTTCAGCCATACGGGACCCCTGAGAGCCCAACACATACCCACGGGGGTCCAGCTGCTCCAGGAGGAGGAGGAGGAGGAGGAGGAGGAGGAGGAAGAAGAGGAGGAGGAGGGACACGTGCACCCCAAACCTACTCGGGCAGAGGAGCTGAGCCAACATGCAGATGAGGGAGCGACACATCCTTTGACAGCACGACAGGGCTTTTCACTCCCGTGTGTCCCTCCCGTGGCGCAAGAGGAATTCTGGAGGAGTTAAATCATCGCTGCTCCGGAGCACCGGCTGCAATGCAGCCCTTCCACATACCTGCTGCCTCGCATTCCCTCTCCATGCTTTGGAACTCCACATTTTTGGGATCTTATTCCCCCTCGTTGTTGTGGCCTGTAAGAATTTTATGTGCCTGCACATCCCTGGGATGCCCTGACCATCAACTGATGCTCTTTGCCTCCAATGAGCCCACAATTCAGCACTGTAGCTGTTTAAATCAGAAATACAAGGCCAAATGACATGCTTGGATAACCATCCATTGCTCTCAGGCCAAAATGCCATGTACTTAAATCTAATAAGTTCCTTTACCTTAATTTGATACAAGAAGGTAATTGTTCAGCCTGTTTCTGAAACACCATTGCAAAGACAGTTAAAACCCAGAAACAACTCCCCAGCACCCATTTGCAGTGTGAGTCCTCGTTCAAACAAAAATCTGTGAGCAAGAAGGACTGAAAAAAATCATCTGAAAAAATTATCTATCTGGACCATCACAGAGAAGGGGACTTTGCAACATTTGGCTTTTTATTTGTTATCCGTTCTCTTTCCTTTTCCCTTTCTGGCCACTTAAACTCCTGAGTATCACAGCTAATGTTCCCCCCTACAAAAAAAAAAAGAAAGCACCAGTAGAGCTGACTCAATAACAACAACAAAATCTCAGAAATTTGAAACTAGGTGCTGATTCCATAATTATTCTTAAGCTGATACAAAACTCCCCCTTTTGTCCCTGGCTGACAGAGTGCCAAAGGGTGCAGGAATAAAGACATGGGTAAGAGCTAAAGAAATTGTGGGGAGGATGGACAACTCCTAAAATAGAACAAAAACCAAAACCAAACCAAAGTTATCTTTTTTTTTGGCTTTCTAGCTCAAAGACGTTACATTTTGAAACTGAGCTGTGCAGAGGGATCACAGAATTATAGAGCAACTCAGGCTGGAGAGGAAGGTTTCAGGTCTCTATTCTGACCTTCTGCTGGGCTTTGACCAGTCATGATCAGAGACTCTCCCAGACAAAGCTTTCACTCCCGCTGGGAACATTCATTTCCAAATATCAAATTAACATTTCCCCTGCTGCCACTGTGCACCTCTGGAAGAGTCTGACTCTTTCTTTGCTCTAACATCCCATTAAATAGTTGAAAATAGCAATGAGATATCCCATTAGCCTGTTTTTTTCCCCCTCCAAACTAATGAAACCCAGCCCCTCCTCATACATCATGTGCTCCAGCCCACTAAACATGCACCACTTCTAAAGGAGCAATAGTCTATTTGTATACTAACTATAAGTATTATTTAATGAAATTACATACTCTTACACAAAAATTGCTCTAAAAATAAGACATTCCAATAGAGCAAAATATGGCCAGTTTAATAATTTTGCTCTGGGCCCCAGAATGTTAATTTAGCAAGAAATAAATAACTCCCAGCCTTTCATCTTATCTTTTTGACAGATGTTTCCCCTATATAAAGGGTGTCATAATTGTTTTTGTCAGTGTTATAATTAGAATTGCTATGCAGCTGACAATACAGTTTTTAATGGTTTCCCTAAGGATTGTAACAGATGTTGCCTTATTAGATCAGGACTCTCCTGAAGTCAGAAATGTCACTGGCATAATCAAGACACTTCTTTAAGTTTCTCAAAGCAAACTGTCACAATTTTCCCCGTAACATTTGACCCTAAGGAATGAAATATAACTCACTTTTCTAAGGAGAAAGTTTTCTGGAGAGTTTGAAAGAAATACTAAAGAATCTTACTCAGGGGCAACAAGTTTTGCTACAGCCAAAAATAGCTGGAAAATACAAGGGGGAGCCATGACAACTGCACCACCAAGGCCAAAGAAACTGTGGATTTTAATGGCAAAAATATTTACAGGTAAAAGTAAAGGATCAGTTGAAATCTGGTGAGGAAGTGAGCAGTTTGCAGGCTCCTCTTACAAGAAAAGTTACAACCATAGGACACAAGTGTTAATTTGAAATGGGAGGTAGTTTAAATAAAGCAAGGGTTAATCACAAGCCTAAAGAACAGCTCTGTAAGTGCAGTTTGGGCCCCTGAAGTTCACTGAAAATCCAGAGAAGTCGAGGGGGAAGCAAGAAGAGGCTGTGGCTCCAATGCACAGACCAGGGAGCTGGGAAGTGCACATGGATCCCCTTGTTTGAATACACCCCAAGTGTTTAATATCATATATAATAAGTCAGTTGTAGCTAATGTGACAAGAGAATCAGGAAAATTCGGTCATTCCAGCCTCAGAAAAGCCACCCAGGCCACTGCCAGCACGTCCACTAAGTCTCTCCAAACCTTCAGCAGGAACTCACTTTGACAAAATAAATGTTAACAGAAAGTTACTTCGTGTTTTTGTGTCATTGAGCTCCTTGCAGCTTTCCAAGGGCCACCAAGTTTTTCTCAAGGTGTGAGGAACGCCAACTCTATTTCACAAGATCTGAGATTCACAGGCTGAAGCTTTCACATCACATCTCGTTTATATTAAGATCTCCCCAAAATAATTGTGGAAGGTGCGACATGACATAATCCCTGACGTTCCACAGTACCGAGTGTCATAGTTTACTTACGGAAATCACAGAATCACGGTGCCATTTAGGTTGGAAAAGATCTCTGAGATCACAATTTTGACCAATCACCACCTTGTCACTCAGCCCAGAGCACGAAGTGCCATGTCCTGTCTTTCCTTAAACACCTCCAGGGATGGGGACTCCACCACCTCCCTGGGCAGCCCATTCATAAAATCATAGAATGGTTTGGGTTGAAAGGGGATCTTGAAGATCATCCAGTTCCAACCCCCCTGCTGTGGGCAGGGAAACCTTCCACTAGACCAGGTTGCTCCAAATGTGATTAGACATTGGATTAGACAGTGGAACGCCTAATTTACCCTTTCTGTGAAGACATTCCTGCTAATGTCCAAATGGATTATTTAAACAGATATTCGGGGCTTCCAGGGGTTAATTCTGCTAATCTCATCCATCTCCCGGAGGGGCACTGATTAAAAACAAAGCACGGAAAAACGTCCAGCATGACTTACATGTTGAAAAAAAATTATATATAT
>WBMV01002268.1:365163-451755 GCA_013396655.1 Campylorhamphus procurvoides
CTGCTTCGGGACCGCTCCGGAGCCGCGGCCGGCGGGGAAGGACGCGCAGGAGCGCCGGCATTTCGGGGGCCAGGTGAGGCGGGGGAGGCGGCGGGGAGGGGAAGAAAGGGGAAAGGAGAGGGAGAGGAGAAGGGGGGCGGCTCGGCGGTGCGATCCTTTCCACGCCGGAGCGCCCCTTTCCAAGCCGGAGCATCCTTTTCCAAGCCGGAGCATCCCTTTCCACGCCGGAGCGCCCCGACCCCTTTGAGCATCCCGATCCTCCCCACGCCCGGCGCACCGCGATCCGCTGCCGGGGGTGTCCGAGGCCCCCCCAGGGATGCCGATCACGGCCCCCAGACCCTCTAAGATGCCTCTCCCGGCCGGGGGCGATGGTGGAGCTGGAGGGGACCTCGCGGGGGGATGCGGCGCGCCCGGCAGGGAGGGGGTTAATGGGCAGCGCGCTCTGGATTTGGTTAGCACTTTAAAGGGACTCCAGGAAAAAAAAATGTTGGGCTGTGTGATCTCCTCCGTGGAACTTTCATGTGGGCGAAGTGTGTCATGTGTGCGAGAAGTCATGCCGGCTCCCGGCTATCGCCCGCTCGGGGAGCTCGGGGGCTGCGCTCCCGGGGCAGGAGGGTCTGTCCTAACCCAGGGCTAGGGAAGGGTGGGTTTAGCCTGAAAAAAATGCCATTTGAAAGAAAAACGACAGCCAGACATATTATCCACCTCTTAAAACAAAAGAATATATATAAAATCCAAGGAAAAATAGCAGGGGATACATTAGATACATGGAGGACTCCAGCACGCTTCGGTTCTCCATGTGGATGCTTCCCGGCTGAATCCAGCTGTGGGCAAGCACCTGGCTGTTGCTGAAAAGAAGGCGATCAGAATTCAGGAGTATTAGTTAATAAGTGCCTGATCCTGTTGACCCTGTTCTGGTTCACCCACTCAGCTATGCGGGGGTGTTGAAGAAGGTGTCCTGCCAGTTAAACCAATTAGAGCTGGCAAGCAGCAGTCATCAGCATTAGTGGAGGAGTTGGAGGTGAGGCCCAGTCACACCGGAGTGTTTTCTGAACTTAAACAGCAGCTCTCTTAAGCCCAGCTTTAACCCCCTTGTGCCATCGAAGTCCATGCTGCCTTTTCAGCTTGTGCTGACTCCGTCAGGGTTTCGTATCTCAGGGCTGGAAATTCGTGCTGCAGATGGGGAGAAAGCTGCTGTATGATGAGCTAAGGATAAAGAAATTCCTTTGCTTGAGATATTTGGTTGGAGGAGGAAAACTGGAGTGTTGCAAAACATGCTGAGTATCTTCAGATGTTATTCGATTTGAGCTCGATGTCTAGTTTTTCCCAGCTTTCCTTCTCTAGTTTTTCCAAATTTTCCTTGCAGCAAGGCCATGGAGCAGCTTAGCATGGAGAAATGGGGACTTGGGTTAATGAGCAATGCCATGTAATGAACCCTGAGTATAAACCTTTTGCCTTAGGACCCTCTAAACATCTCTAAAGAAACAAAAAAAAATCCCAGGAAGGAGAGAATCCCACTCCTTTTAGTCAGTGGGAAAGTGCCTAACAGGATTTCTGGAGAGCTCAGAATTGCACACAAGTGCCAGGAATCTTATTCCTAATCAGAGATCAGACCTAAATTTAATATATGTATAATATTTTCACACTGTCAAATCTTACAGCCAGTTATCCCTGGGCACCAGAGCAGAATTCAAAGGCAAAACAAAGGGTGTTAGAAATCCCCTTATACTTTTCTAAAAGCCCAGTTGAACACAAGGATAAACAGTTGTTTAAACTGTGGCAATTTTAATGAACAGATTAGGATGCTTGCTGAGTGAGACTCACGCTGTGTAAAATTCTTTGCTGCTCAATGAGATGTGTAATTTAGATCAAATATTTGTGCGTGCTGTTGGGGGTAAAAAACATCATTCAGTTGATTGCACTTTTTGGGTAGCATTAATGAGTATTCTTTTCAAAGGCAGTTGTTTTATTTTGTTTCGATTTTAAGCCCCATACATTGATAACAGTAAAATTGAAATAGGCCTTTCAGGCTAAGGACTCTTGTTATTTTTTTTTTATTTTTAAGTGATCAGCTGTTTAAGAGGATGAAAGGGCTCCTTGTCTTTGGCTGTTGGATGTTTTTATTTTCCTCTCTGTTTATATGGACAGCTTTTGAATGTGTTGTCGTTTTGAACAAGCTGGGCTTATTTTGTTAAGCTCCTAATTTCCTGTCTCTTTCTGAATTTAAGATTGTGTTTACTATTACCCTTGTGTTAACATGGCTAATGAGAGAACTGGCTTGTAATAAGTGATCACAGTTTTGTGGACATCTTGGGGGTGTCTTATGTGGCTATTTAAATACAAGTGCATGTTCTCAGGCAGTTTCTGGGGAGGAAAATAATTTAATCCAATGCTGTGAAAAAGGGGAAGGAAAATTATTGAGAATATTGCCTGATAAGGTATCATTCACCAACACCTGAATTGCAGCCTCATGATAAACCTGAACAATGGCAATAAAACTGGCTTTATTCCTTATGTTTCATTTCTCCCATAGGTCAGTAAGAGGATATGAATCTTATCACTCTTTTCCTTAGGTGATATATATAGGATAAAAAGTTGCACAGGCCTCACACAACCCTGCTCCTGGTAATAAAGGCAATATGATAAAGCTTTGGCTTCTGTGGCATCAACATACCAATAGTGGTCCCATAATCAGCTCTTTAAAAAGGGCATTTTGCTGCATAAACCTTTTTCAATTAAAACTTAGGTCCTCTAGAGCTTTATAAATATGTTAATCCTGTGTTTAGAAAACGTGCAAGATAACATGGTTTGTTGATGCCCTGCCTGGTACAGGCAGGAGGTTCCTAATGCTGAGTATTGTCTTCAAGGATTATTCATAAAGGGGTAAAAGGGGCGAATGCAGTAGGTGAAGGTGTATCACTGTCACTCCTCCTCCTTCCTTCTGAAAGCCAAAATCCAAAGTGAATCATGGCCTGTGAGTGGGAATATAGTAAGCAAAAATAACACAAAGCTGAATGCTTAAGCTAATGGGTGAGAGCTGGAAGATGTCCAAGGAAATAGATACTCGGGTGGGCAAAGGAATTATGTGGGCTTTGCAGACTAACAGAATCCTTGTGAGAGCTCTTCCAGTTAAAAAGCTGCCTGAAAGCAAGATGGGAACTGTGCCCTGTGTGGTGGGGATGGTGGCAATGAGAAGGAAGGTTTATTCTGTATCTCATTCCATGAGCTGTTCCATGGCCTGCACTGGAGCAGTCGGATACATCTGTAAACATCTGCTGGCTTCCTACATGGCAGTGTTTTACATGTGACCCCCCTCTCGTTTTTCAGATGAGTGATTTTGGGATCAGGAACATGGATCAAGTAGCTCCCGTGTCGAACATGTACAGAGGAATGCTCAAGGTGAGTTCTCCTGAGTTGTCACCTCCTAAACCCAGCTGGGGCATCTCCCAGTGCATTTACTGGTTCTTATTGGTGTTAGCACAGGAACTGGATAAGCCAAGGTTTTAATTGAATCCTTGTACCCTCTGATCTCCCCACTGAGTTCCACAGTGATGTGAAAAGCAGAACTGAAATAGGAAGGTGTAAATCTTGCACCCTCAACCCTCTTCCCCAAGGGGGGTTCCCTCCCTCCCTTCCCTAAATCCTAAGATTTTGAAAATGAGACAAGGACTGAGTTCAAATTCACTGCTGTTGGTGGAACTTGGGCCTAAATAAAGGTTAAAGGGTGGGCAGCAGGGATGGTCTTTGTGTTGAACTCCATGAGACTGGCAGAGGCTGTTCTGATAGGACTCATTAGGTTTGGTCATGGAATAGAAGTAGGTTATTGACTTACTACTTGCAACTATTATTAATGGAAATCCATTACACTGTAAGAAAACAAAGATACTTATTAAATATATTTTATCTCTAGACAGACTGTGTCTGTTATCTCGTTTTGAGAGGGGTTTACTGGGGTCAAATGAGCAGCAGACTGTAAAGACTCAGTCTTTAAAAGCTCCCCTCATGCAAGTTGCTTTTTAATCCCAGTATCGATTTTGTCACACAGCATTGATTATTGTGAACCAAGTGAAGGTTAGGGAGATGCTTTGGGCTCTCATTAGTTTTGAGGAATGTCCATGTTTTGAAGAATTAGTGAGACTGGTGTGCTGATTGCTCTGGGATTTTGTGTCCCTTCTTGGCTTTTTTCCCCTCACAGCAACAACAAAATCCAAGAGATTCCCCAACTTAACTGTGTGCTCTGTAACACAGTGGTTGTTTTAAGCAGTTATTCAGTTACCATAGAATGAGGTCAAAGTAGAGACCTGTATTTTATTATTTTGTAGCTGTTCACATTTACCTTTATTTAATTCTGTAATAATTACTTGTCTTATAAAGCCAAGTAAAATAGTTGCAGAAGTGACAGGCAGAATTTATTCTACATTGTGTTTTTCCTCCTTTACTACTATTAAATCAAGAACCTGCTTAAACATTAATCTTCTCCTTTTTGTAATATGAGACTAGCACAGTATGGATTTTACTCATTCACATGCCACAGCATTTTTTCCAGTGACTCAGGATAAGGGTCAGCTATTTACACAAAATGCAGGAGTTTCCAGATTGTGTTGAAAGAACTTGCCCTTTCTTTGAGGTGCTGGTGATGAGTCAGTGCTTTTATCTAGTAATGTATAAAGAATCTTTTACCAGCAGATTTGGCAGTAGTTATTAATTTGTTTTATTCAGCTGGGCTTGGCTTTGACTCTGCTTGGGGGGTACCTGAACCAAAGGTACATGATTTGTCTCTGCTGGCCAGGAGATTTCTGAACATTTAACTCTTTGTGGGGACATGAAAAGTTTGGGAATGTGAAGGAATATTAATGTCCATTTGCTCTTCCAGGAACATAGTTCAGATCACTCTTGCATAGCACATAAATACAGCCCTGAAAAATCTTTGCCTTGTCCTCAGCTAAATCCTCTCCTTTGGCATTAACTGGTAAACCAGTGTTTGCCTAAAACAAATAAGCATTTGCAAGTTTGTCTCCAGCTCCCTGAGCTGCAGTAGCTGCCATGAACAGGCTGCAGCTTTCCAGAACAATGTTCTACCCTCAGGTGCTTTTAAAAAATCTCACTGGCAACTTTTATTCTTTTATCCCTCTGCGCCTCAAGATATTACAGATATGGTTTCCTTGTGACTAACAGGCGAGTTGCAGAAGTTGTTTTTGAAGTGATTTCCTCCTCTGTTACCATTCCTTCTGCCCCCCCAAAGATTAAAGTGGCTGGGGGATCTAATAAGGTACCAGGATTTCTGGCACACACAATTGGCACAAGTCAAGTTTGAAAGAAGTTACATGTTCAGAATATTGACACTATTTATTGAATGTTGTCAATATAACAATAGAATCCACTTTTATCTAGAATGTTTGTATCAATCCTGTTTATCCCTTTCTATAGAAAGAAACTGGAAGTGTTTCACTGAGCATCTGAGCACTTGAAAGACCTCAGAATGCTGGAAATCCAGTAACTCAGAAATATAAAAGTCCCAGCAAGGGAGTAACATCTTCCCCCAATCCTTTCAAGCTGGCTGTATAGCTTCAAGTGATCTTGTTCAGATTAAATTTTTCCTTTTTTATATATGTAAAGAAAGCTTCATAAATCTACTGTAGGTCTTGCACTGGCAGTTGTTTTCCCATAATTTACTGATTCTGCCTCTGCCATCAAGTAGTCATTAAATGGACAGTCAATTTAAAGGGTTAAGGAAATGAGGATTTCTTTAAAATATACCTGGAAAGAAATATGTGTACACACACACACACACACATTCTCTATTGTTAAAAGCTTCAATGCCAGGAAAACTAAGAATATCCTTATTTGGCTTTACTGTAACCTGCAGAACATCCACCCCCCTCACACGGGTCGCTGGTTTTTATTCACGTACAAGAAGCTGTGCCCTCATTGTGGTTCTGTTTCAAAGGCACAAGTTCAAGGTAGTGGTTGTTCTTGATCTCCAAATCTAGGAAACCCAGCCCAGACACTTCCTAGCAGTGAAGTTCACAGTTCTCTAGCAAAATGCTTACGTTGTTTTTTGGTTTATTCTGTTGCTTTTGCAGCGCCAACCAGCATTTGACACCTTTGACAGCTCCAATTCTCTTTTTGCTGGGTATTTTTTCTCACTAAATGAAGACCAAACCCTTCAAGAAGTGCCAACAGGATTTGATTCTACTTCTTATGGTAACTATTCATTTTGTTCCTCAGTCCAGTCAGCAGATCAGGAATTTGTGAGGTCTAACTAACATTTGCTGGCTGTACTTTTACAAGTGCAACATGGAAAGAAGTGGTTTAGTGCACAGATTTGCTTTGTGGACAGTTGCTGTTCTCTGTTCTGAAAGGGAATAAGAGCTGGGATTCAGCAGCTTAGTAGGCTGATCGTTTGTGTGAAAGCAGAACTAAGAGTGTAAAAATCTTAGAGAAGTTTTATGTGTATTTAAACTTGCAACATCTCAACCATAAGTAAGATGCAAGTATTCTGCAAGCTCCTTTTTTGACCTTTTGGTGTTAAATCCCAGTATATTTTATTCCATACCTTAAAAAAGAGAGTGGCGTTGTATACAGATTTTTTTATTTCATTTCATTTATATGTGTTTGGGGGACAATACCTACCAAGAGTGCTCTACAAAACCGTGCCTAAAATGCCTGACAAAACAGGGAGCTTGTCCAAAATGTAGATGTTCTACCTGATGCCGCTTTTATCTCCCCTTAGGGAAGGGAAAAACAAACCCCAAGCCTCAAACCTCAGAAAACCGCAGGTCCTTTGTTCTAATATGATTCTAATCAGCCACCTGCTCTGGTCAGCAAAGCAAGTCCTAGCAGATATTAGGAAGGGTGTGGTAAAGACAGAAGTTAAGCACAGGCTGGGAAAAGTGGAGCCTGTAGATAGGCTGGGAGATCAAGAAATGCTGCTCAGCTTAAAATCTGCCAAGTGCACCACCTTTATATGCCCTGCCACTGTTATGTGCAGGCTGTGTGTGAGCCCTAAGGCTCTCAAATGCTCAGGGGTGCAGTTGTGAGTTGGTGGGGTTGTCTTCAAATCACAAACAAAATTATCAGCAGAAGGTTTCCCCACTCTGAACCATCCAGGCAGTGTGGTTGGCTTTTTTCTGCTTAGGTGTTCTTTCAGAGACAATGGGACAGCTTCCCTAAAGAGCTGTGGATGCCCCATCCCTGGAAGTGTCCAAGGCCAGGTTGGATTGGACTTGGAGCAACCTGGACTAGTGGGAGGTGTCCCTGCCCAGGGCAGGGTGTTGGAACTGGGTGATCTTTAAGGTCCCTTCCAACACAAACCATTCGGTGATAAAATGAGGCATCTTCTGGTGAAAGGCTGAGTGGAAGCCAAGTTTGTCCTTAAAATGGGATCTACTTGTAAATTTAAGAATCAGTTAAGTAGATTAGTGATTTACACTGGCATATAAAGGTGCCAGCTTAGTGTTTTGTTGCATTATTTACCTGCTGGGTACCAGCTTGTTGCCAGTCACACTGGTTTGGTTCAGATGACAGAAAAAATCTATTGCACCATGTCCTTGAGTGATGGAGGGAGGCATGGGAAGGTCTGAAACAGTGTTAAATAGTGCAGGCTGGCTCTGCACAACCCTCCCGTCAGTTGTTTAGCTCTCAACCTAAAGGAAGACTGTCTGGAGTTACAAAGAAGTCTGGGGTCAAAGTATAGGTGGCAAAACAGGAAAAAGCAGTCTCTTTCCTTTAAAAAAAAACAATAGTGACGTTTCCCCTGCAACAAAGGCACTTTATTTAACTACTGTGAGTAAATAAGGATCTATGTCATGGAAAGCTGCAAAGCTCTAATTAGTGATGCAATCTTATCAACCAAATAGCACAGAGATTTTAGGAAATGGATCTATGCTGTTTGGCTCTGGTTTTAAAATCCAAACTTTCTAGCATCCTTTTTTTTTCTTTTATTATTCTTCAAACAGCAAAACCTTGTCACTCCTTTATTTCATGTGTGTCCTTTTCTCCCTCCACCCCTTTGCTTTCTTGTAGAGTCGAACAACTGTGAATTGCCTCTGTTAACCCCATGCAGTAAGGCTGTGATGAGTCAGGCCTTGAAAGATACTTTCAGTGGTTTCACAAAGGAACAGTGTCGGCTGGGTATCCCAAATAGTAAGTGTTTGCTATTTATAAGCTTTTTTTTTTTAAAATGCTAAGGAGGAGGCTGAATAGCGGGTCTTTGAAAAGAGAAAGGATGATGTCAGTAGGAAATACAAGAATGGATCCTATGTGAATCTGGCACAGCTTGGCTTGGAAAGACCACACTTGCTGGTATTAAAAGTGGGTTGCATGGAGAGCTCGTGCTTTGGCAGCATGGGAGAGAATCAAGTGAGCTGAGAACGTCTCTGATCCCAAGTGAATGCAGAGGGAAAAGAGGGGGTTTAAATTCAAGAATACATCCATTCTGAATTCATTCAGAACTGAGCAACTTGGGGCAAACTCTTATTTTTTTAAGTCACTGCTTTCTAATGAAGATTGTTTGACAAAGGTCAGGAGTTTGTCCCTAAATGCTGGATCCTTTCTGTCTTGCAGATCCCTGGCTCTGGACTGAGCAGCAAGTTTGCCAGTGGCTTTCATGGGCTACCAATGAGTTTAGCCTGGCAAATGTGAACTTCCATCAGTTTCTTATGAGTGGCCAAGACTTGTGCAACCTGGGCAAGGAGCGTTTCCTGGAGCTGGCACCTGACTATGTGGGTGACATCCTGTGGGAACACCTGGAACAGATGATAAAAGGTAGGTAGAGAGCCAGAAAGAGCTTTCGGTTTCAGGCTCTTTTAACAGAAACGGGACTCTGTCTCAACACTGGTTTCACTATGAAGGGCTTTTATTACATGTGAAAACTCAAAGTGAACTGTAAAGCTTGGTTAGTGTTATCAGGGCTGTTAATGTGTCCTTGATATGCAAAGCACAGATGCAGATAGCTGCACAAATTCTGTGTTCAGGCTGAGTGAGTAGCTGTTGTGGTCAGGTTTTATTTGGGAAAATCATTGAAATAAATGAGATTTGGGTTAAGACCACTGTAAATACCTCAGTAAGACAAAGTTAACCAAAAGTTGGACCTTCAAACGCACTTCAGTTATTGTTGTTTACAAGTTTTCTGTGGAAGTTCAATTGGTGTGATGGTTTTTTGGATGCTGCTTAGGTATTTTGGTGTGGTTTCTGTCAAGAGAAAGAATGCAATATTGTGTTAGCAAAATTTTTCTGGATGTTGGCCCCAAAATACTCAAAAGATTTGGAAGCTTTTCATGGCAAACAGATCCTTAAAACTATAAACCCAAATATTCTTTTTCTTCTCTCCCCAGACAGCCAAGAGAAAACACAGGATCAGTATGTGGAGAACTCTCATCTCACCTCTGTTCCTCACTGGGTCAATAATAATTCCTTAAGTAAGTTTGGTTTGTTTATTTTTTTTTAAATTGCAATTTTACATGCTTAGAGGTAATTGAAAGAGGTCACAGATTCCAGTCTAAAACCAAAAGTCACCAGAATAGTCACTGTGCCTGAGGACAACATTTGAGTTGAATTGCTGCAGCCTTCTTTCCTTGCATTGTTTAATTGTCATCTAATTTATATCGGAAATCTTTTGAAGAGCAAAGGCTTTGAGAAAATGAAATTTCCTCTTGGTATGCCAGAACCTCCATCTGTGGAGCAGAATGGCCACTCCCATCTGCAGAAAACAGAGGCAAAACCTCCCTTCCTGGGAAGCAGCAAGAGTTATGTTTAGGCTTTTTAAAGGCTGTGGAAGTGTAATAGAGTTTTTGGAAGTGTGTGGGATGCAGCGCTGGCTCCCTCAGACTGTTTGATTGATGTTGTATTTTATTCTACCACAATCTTTAGCTCAACCTGATTACACCACTTAATGGTGGGGGCCTTACTCAAAACCACTTAAACTTCCCTGTTTTTTATATTTTTTCTGCATCCCTGTAGTTTCCTTGGAGAACAAACAATAGACATTTGTGGTCAGCAAGTTACAGAGGGAGATTTGCAGAATCTGATTTGGTGTATTTAGTGTATTAGTTTGTTTAAGGGTGTGCAGGGAAAATAATCTTAATTCTTTCATTTCTTTTTTTTTTTTCCAGCTGTTAATGTAGATCAGAACTCCTATGGAATGCAAATGCCTGGATACCCTAAACCCCTCAGTTATCCCAAACCCAGCCTCCTGACTGACGTCTGTCAGACTTCCACAGCACCGAATCTCCTCAACACAGAACAAGAGTTTTCATTGTTCCCTAAAACCCAAGCAGATGCTGTTGGGGTGAACTACTGTGCAGTAAATCAGGATTTCCCAAGAAACAACCTGAATTTGCTGATGGATAACTCTGGTGAGTCATTATCTGCATGAGAAACCCGGGTCCAAGGCCTTATTCCCAATGTCTTTGCCTCCTTTACATCATTTATATGTGCAGGGTAGATTGAGGGGAAGGGGAAAAAACCCCACCACCACCAATTTTAACTTTTTTTTTGTTTTAAATTGCTTTGTTTTATAAAGGTAAGCTGAGAGAACACGAATCCAGTGACAGCGGTGCAGAAAGCTATGAAAGCTCAGATTCAATGCTGCAATCCTGGAACAGCCAATCTTCCCTGGTGGATTTACAGCGGGTGCCATCCTATGAGAGTTTTGAGGATGACTGTAGCCAGTCCTTGTGCCTCAGCAAACCTACAATGTCTTTCAAAGATTACATCCAGGAGCGGAGCGATCCTGTGGAGCAAGGGAAACCAGTTATACCAGCAGCCATCCTGGCTGGCTTTACTGGTAAGTTGTGAAGCAAAATGGTCCCTCCTCTTCTTATGTAACATCAGTGTTCTCTGTAAGTGTGTGCCGTGGGGATGGAGACCACTGGTCATGAAGGGTTTCAATTGGAAATGGCACTAAACAAGGTCTCATAGGATTATCCACCCACACAAAGAAAATCAAATGCACTTCTTGGTCTGTTTGAAAAAGAGGGAAACTTGGACAAAATCTCCCACATTTTGGAATTTCCACAGGCATTATTGGCTTGCCTGTTAAAGCCTTGCTCCTGTGGTCCTTGCTGAAATTGGTTTTTCCTCTAGAATTTTTGCCAAGCTAAGGAGAGCAGAACAAACCCTGGAGTTTGGGAGGTGGGAGTGAAGAGTAAGGGATCCATATGAAAGGGAAAGACATAACTTGAGTCAAATCCTGTGTTTCCATGAAAATCTGACTTGTTTTAATTATAGCATGTTTATAAGAAAATTTCTGCTGTAGAATAAAACCTTAGGTTTCTTTCTGATTTAAAAAAAGATAAATCAGAGTAATTAGGAGATCTAATTTGTGATATGAGTTTGGTCATATACCTTGGTCGTGGTGAGAGGTTGCAGAAGCACTAATTGTGGTTTCTCCCCACCCTCTCTCTCCCAACAGGCAGTGGCCCAATACAGCTGTGGCAATTCCTGCTGGAGTTACTGACTGACAAGTCATGTCAGTCATTCATTAGTTGGACAGGAGACGGATGGGAATTTAAACTTGCTGATCCAGATGAGGTATGTGGCTAATTGTGATGAAGAGAAAGGTTTAGGGTCTGCTCTGCCATCTGAAATTTTGGGAACTTACAACTTTAGTCATTAAAAACAAATAGAATGCACTTTCATTTTCTCTGACACTGTTATCAGTAGGGAAGTTGTTTTATTGAGAGATGGGATATAAAGTCCACTGAAGGATTTTTTTTAAAAAAAGGAGGATGGATAAATAATTAACTATAAGGAAATTCATATCATTCAGCTAAAGAGCTGTCCCATTCTGCTTAATAACAAATCAATGGTGAAATGCTCTTTTCTTGAGAGATGACAAAGTGCCAGAGTTCAAGGCCTGCTTGGACAATGCTCTCAGGCACATGCTGGGATTTTTGGGGTGTCCTGTGCAAGGCCAGGAGCTGAAATTTGTTCCTCCCTGTGGGACCCTTCCAGCTCAGGATACTGAGTGATTTTTGGGGTTGTCTTGTGCAAGTCCAGGAGTTGGACTTTGATGATTCTTGTGGGACCCTTCCAGCTCAGGATATTGAGTGATTTTTGGGGTTGTCTTGTGCAAATCCAGGAGTTGGATTTTGATGGTTCTTGTGGGGCCCTTCCAGCTCAGGATATTGAGTGACTTCCCTTAAGAAATTTCAGTGAAATCCCTTAAGGTCTCCTTGAGCAGGTTATGGCCCATCCCCTACAAACTGGCATCGCTTTTCAGTGATATTTGCTATCAGCCACTTTCCTCTGAAGCTGCTGCTGCTAATTGTCTCAGAGCACCCTCTGTTGTGGGATTGGTCATCAATCCTGAAGCTGGGACATCCCAAGCACACCAAACCATCTTGACCCCTTCGTTCATGACTTGACCAAACCCTTGTGGTGTTCTTGCTCTCCTTGCAGGTGGCCAGGAGGTGGGGGAGGAGGAAGAACAAGCCCAAGATGAACTACGAGAAGCTGAGCCGGGGGCTGCGCTACTACTACGACAAGAACATCATCCACAAGACGTCGGGGAAGCGCTACGTGTACCGCTTCGTGTGCGACCTGCAGAACCTGCTGGGCTACGCCGCCGAGGAGCTGCATGCCATGCTGGGCGTGCAGCCCGACACCGAGGACTGAGCCCCACGGCCCCGGGGGGCTGCAGGGGGGTGAAGACCCACCCGTGTGGGGGACTCTGCGTGGTGGGAGCCTGTTCTCCTGCCTGCTCCGGATGGGCGCCGCTGCTGGGAAATAAGGACCTTGCCCGCGGGGGAGAGGGGCTGGAAGGACGTGGCCTTATTTCAATGGGGTTGTTGCTGGAGCTGTGGGAATGCTCGGCACAGCCCCCCTGGCTCTGTCATGGAGACATGGAAAAGCTCCAGGGTGCAGCATTCCCGCTGCCTGTGCTGCCGTGCGAAGCATTTTGGCTACTTACACTGCCGTGTAAGAAAAGGGTTGGCTTTAAAACCAAAGGTCGGGTGTGGGAGAGAGCAGTGATGCAGCAGAAGTATTGCTCAGATGTGTGAGAACACCATCGTCCTCTTGCTTACATCTTGTGTCATGCAGTTTATTTAAAACAAACAAAAAAACCCAAACAAACTAATTTATTTTCAATGAGCAGTAAGGAGGCGGACAGTACTTTTGTTTTAAAGCACGTTTTATTATTATTATTATTGTTGTTATTATTATTATTACTACTCCAGAAATGTGCTGCATAGGTACATAAACACTCTGTGTCCAAAACCAGATGTAGCAGCTGTTAACAGAAACCCCCACCCTTTAAAAGAAGGGAAGGAAAAATCATACCATTTCAATATTCAGTTTGTATATATTCTGTGATTCCTTTGGAAACTCTAATGTTCCTATTTAACAGATACTGTATAGTGTAAATTAAACTAATTGTATGTGTGTTTTGAAATAGGGCGAATGTAAACTTATCAAACGTGGGGGGGTTTTTTCATGTTTGTCTGGGACATACAACCTTTTGCAAATATTTAATTGGCCTGAGAGACAACAGAAGTGCTCAGTGTGCATGAATATGGGGCGGGGGGGAGGGAGGGCTGGCTCAGGATATTGCCAAGACTGAAGCTGGCAATTCTTTGTGCATTTTGGCATTTTTACAGGAAACTAATGTTGTATTCTGGGACATAAAAAGGGCCTGTTTGTGGTTTCTTCTATAACTGAAAATGAAACTATGAATATGGATAAAATTACCTTTTTTTTCCTTTATAAATGGCATATGTTTTTCAACTTCTATGCATGTACTTTTAAACGAAAAATTTATATACAAGCCTTATTTTTTCAGTTCACTTGTCTCTTCTTCCTGCAGTTTATTCTGTATGATTAAAATATGAATTCTATTTTTGGAAATAACTGTGACTCCTTTTCAAAGATCAGGAGGGTTTTATGTAGCAGCTATTTTTACTGCAAAAAAAAAAAAGGAAAAAAATCACTGGAAAAACGTACTTTGTAAGAAAGCTTTATTTTTTATCTGAGCTTGATGTACATTTAAATGTGTTGTACAGTGTGAGAGGTTTAAAAAATATGAGTCTTCATTAAAACCTCTTGAAAAGAAAATGGTCTGTGTGCTTTTCCATTTGGAAAGTTTCAGAGGAATTCCATTCTTAGTTGTTTGTTGGTTCAACCCTTGTCCATTCTGCCACCTCAAAAAAAAATGACCCCAAAAAACCCAACCCAGTCGGACTTAGATGTTAGATGGAGAAAATACTTCAAGGGTGCATAGGCTGGTGGGCTTGAGCCAAGCTGAATGTATGCAGCCACTCTGTGTTTAGATATAAATTCAAGTTAACACCTTTGTGTTGTGCCTCTGAAGGAAGAATTATCAGTTCTGGGGTGTGAATCAGCGTGTAAAGTGAGGAGTGAATATATAGAAAAACAGAAGTGCTAAGGTACTTTAGGTTAAACTGTTCCTATGTTTGCAAAGGAAGCTTCTTGTCCCACTGTATCATATTCTTCTTCATCCCTCCAGAAAAGCAGGAAATATGGAAACATTTGCACATATTTAAAAAGTGAAAAATGTGGCTATTAAATGATTCTTCCCCATGGCCTCTTGATCTCTCTCTGCCCAACCTGGCTGTGTCTTGTTGCTTTCAGCAGAATCACTGGTGTGGCAGCATGTTAAAAAACAGGGTTTGGGTTTTTCTGGGGGGGACTGTGCCTTTCTAACTGGAAGGAGCTGAAAGGGTAGGCAAGTGTTTTACAGCATGGCCTTTTCTTCTCTGAACAGCTGCAGACACTGTTCTTCAGCCTTACATTTCCTTGTCCCTGTGAAGGAAAGGAATCATGGAATGGTTTGGGTTGAAAGGGACCTGAAAGACATCCATTTCCAACCCCCTGCCATGGGCAGGGACACCTTCCACCAGCCCAGGTTGCTCCAAGTCCATCCAACCTGGCCATGGACACTTCCAGGGATCCAGGGGCAGCCACAGCTTCTCTGCCCAACCTGTGCCAGGGCCTGCCCACCCTCCCAGGGAAGGATTCCTTCCCAGTATCCCATCTAACCCTACTCTCTGTCAGTTTAAAGCCATTCCCCCTTGTCCTGTCACTGCAGACCCTTGGAAATAGTCTCTCCATCTTTCTTGTAGGCTCCCTTCAGGTACTGGAAGAAGCTGTAAGGTCTTCCTGAATCCTTCTCTTCTCCAGGCTGTAAAGAAGTCTCCCATATCCTTCCTCCCTTCACGGCAGCCACAGCTGCAGGACTGGCTGCCCCTCAGTGGGTGCTGGCCCATGGACTGACCTCACACTGAAGATGGAGAGGATGTCAGGGTGTGAGAGCTACGACCCCTCAAGCTGAGCCAGAACTTGGCACAAAGAATTTAAAAAAAAACCTCAAACCAATAAATCTTCCTGGGCTTTGTGTAACACCCCTAAAAAGGCAGGGGACACAGTTATTTTGCAGGAAAATAATATATGGTATGTCATGACGAATATATTGGGGTTTTTCTCCTTGGGGTGTCTTTCTCACGTGCCATGGTTGCAGGACACTAGTGGACCTCTCAATCTGTGCAAGTTTCATTTGCAATCTCTTTTCCTTGAACTCAGAACTGTTTCTTCATTTAATCTGAAAGCTAAGTTGACCCCTGTGTGCATGATCAGTGTTGGCTCCAACCCAAAGACCAAAGGGAGGCCGTTTATTTTCCTCCCCCAGCAGAAAACAAGAAATTTCGTGATAGCAGAAGTATCCTGATACACCCAGCCCACGTTAGTGTGTTTTCCAGAAGCAAACACATTCCAGCAAAAGCCTTCTCCAGCACTGGAAGGGGCTGCCCAGGGAGGGTTGGAGTGCCCAGCCCTGGAGGTGCCCAAGGCAGGACTGGCCGTGGCACTCAGTGCTCTGGGCTGGGGGACAAGGTGGGCATCGGGCACAGGGTGGGTTCCCTGGGCTGGCAGGGCTTTTCCAACCTAAATAATTCTGTGGCTCTATTCCATGAAAACCTGGTCTCCTGCACTGGGTTGGGTCCATGCAGAGGTTCAAGCTGTAACCCAGTGTGACCCAGCAGACCATTACTAAAGGATAGTTTGTCACACAGAAAGCACCACTCTGTTTTCTCAGCCACCCAGCGTCAAAGAGGCTGTTGAAAGCAGTCTGGCTAAATCCTTCACCTTCCCCAGGACATGCCTCCCTGCCCTCCCAGCTGCCAGCTTTCCCCATGAGACAGCAGTCAAAATAAAGTCTTGCAGCTGGCACCCACCCATGGCTGGCATGTCACCTCGAATAACAAACTTTGACTTCAAAGTCTCCTTTTTCCTTTATAAAAAGAAAAAAAGTAGGATCCCAGCCTAAGGAAAACAACACCTCTGGGTTGGGAAACCTGTGAGCCACAAATGCTCGATGTCCAGGAGGCTCTTCTGGGAAACATCTGCCTGCTGTGCCCTGTTCTTGTAGTCACCTCAGGTCTCAGCTGCCATCCACGGTCAGGGGCAGGTGAGGAGCATGAGAATGGGGCAGGTGATGGATCAATTATCCCAGTACTTTATCTCCAGGCCACTCTCTGCTGGTCCATTCCCCACGGGAAGCCCCCAACCCCTCACAGTGCTCAGCCCTTTGGAGGGAAATCCTGCTCATTTCTTCTGCTCCTGACTTAAGGACTTCTTACCTTGTCCAGCCTATAAGAAAGGAGTCCCTTGGCCACTCTCTACTCACTTTTTCTCAAGTACTGGAGCCCAGCACCTCACCCAAGGTTTTGCTCAGCAGCAAAACCAAGCTGTCTTCTCAGTAGCTTCCCTCCTGGTACCTTCTGCTTTTTTGGCTTTTTGGCAGTCACTGCACATTGAGCTGATGATCTCAGAGAGCTGTCAGCGATCCATTTCCTGGTAGGCACCATTTCCAAGTTTAGCATCTCATACACCCGGGTCGGGTTATTTTTCCTTGGGTGTATTTCTTTAAATTAACCTACACTGATGCTCACCTGCCACCTTTTTGGCAACTCTCACTGTGTTGTGAGGTTCCTCCTGGAGTTCCTCACCAGCACTGGGGCATTTGACTCCTCAAACTACTCAGCATCATCTGCAAACCTGGAGGTTTCACAGTCCTCTCATCAGCCTGGGATTTCTGGCCCTGTTGCCTGCAAATATGCCAAGGACCAAGAGGGCTGTTGCAGGATTCAGCTCTTCTTCTGTTCCCAGTCCCAAGCTCTTCCACAGGTTTCTGGTTGGCCCCAAGTAAGACATTTAAAGACACATCCTCTGCTGCTCTCCTATATATAGATAAATTCTACTTATAAATAAATGGAAGAATAAATAAAATAATTAAATAACTAAATAAATAACTAAATAAAGTTCATTCTCTTCCTCTTCTGCATGCAACTAGAAGCACCAGAGTGATGTTCTCACACATCTTTTCTCCATGAGTAGGTTGTGGCCCAACACCCTTGTGCTGCAGGACAACATCTGGCAACGAACCAGATCAGCAGCAGATGTACAGTGTGGAAACACAACATCTGTCCCTCGAGAGGGTTCAGTAAAATGCTCTATAAATGCCAACCAGATACTGGATCTTCTTGTAGCTTCTGCTAAAAAAGCCTCTTGGAATTGAAAAGAAAGCGAGAAGTGAGAACTGGTTTCCCAGTTCACGTGGCCACATCTTGGCCATCAGAGTTTATCTGGTGTCTCGTGTTTCTCTTTCTCTCTGGGTGCAGTTGAACCCTCTGTGTTCACAGCACCGTGTGACTGCAGCAGGGTTCATATGCCAGACACGTGAATGCTCCAAAGGCTAAAGAGGGAATCAAAGGTGTTCCTGTAAGCAAGGAGAACAACAAATTCCCTCTGAAACGCCTAATCTTTGAGAAAGATATCCAGGATCTCATGTGCAATGTGTGCCATGTGATGTCTGGAGCCACACAAAAAGGGAGGTTATTAAAAAGGATTAAAATAGGTTGGCCAGTGACATCATGATTTGCTCTGTGAAAATTGAGATTTTCAAGTGGTAAGTCTTGGTTATGAATAAGACAGTTTTAAGATGTGGTCTGGGAAAGAAGCATCAGATCTCACCATTTTCTTCCTTCTGCCTCTGTTTCTCTCAGCATTTTATGAGGTAAAGGAAGACCTCAACAAAATATAAGGATTAACAAGTATAAGAAACGTAATGAAACCTCTGCCTATGCCCTTTATTTCTGGAAAACCAGGCTGGACATGGCCAAGGGGGACAGTGGTGGAGTGACAGCTCCTATCCTGCAGGGTGGGATGTGCAGGGTGGGATTGCTCTGCCACAGCACCCCTCTCCCACCTTCACCACCTGAGTGTAGTGCAGAAAAGAAGTGTTTTTCATGAAATGGTTGCAGGTTAAAACTCAGTCTCATGTGCAGAGACTGTAATTCCCCCTCTCCTTCAGCTGGATGTTTGAACATGGTCTAGTGAAAGATGTCCCTGCAGGGGGGTTGTAATTGGATGATCTTTGAGGTCCCTTCCTACCCAAATCATACTATGATTTTATGATTATTAAGCTAAAGAGACCTGTTCTTACTTGTCTGCCTCTCTTTGGCCTGATCTATCTTGAATCAAACTTTTTTCTCCCCTAACTTCCTTTCTTTCTTTTTTTTCTTTTTCCCCCCTGACAGAAGGCAAAGAACAATCTGGCAGATGCATCCTCCCGTTTATCTTCCTCCCATTCCCAGGGAGTTTTCATTCCCTCACAGGCTGCTTTTTGCCCTGCAGAAGGAGAGGAGCTCTTCCAAAAGAAATATCATTCCTCCTACATACCTTTGAACAGACCTGTTTGTTTGTTTTTCCCCATCTTCAGTGCCAGTCCCCGGGAGATGCCAAGAACACACGTCTCTTCCTGAAGTCAGGCTTGGGTCCCAAACCCCCTGGTCCCCAAACCCCCTGGTCCCCAAACCCCTGGTCCTGTGTTTCCCACCCTGCAGCCCAAGCCACAGCTGAGCCAGTGGGGACAGTCCCTGCCTAAGGATGGGCTGGTTGGGAACAGTGTCCCAATGTCCTGTGCACAACGCTCCTTTTCTTCCTCATCAGGAGTCTGCTGCCTTCCCAACTTTCTTTTTTTCCTTTTAGACAAATACAACCATTGTTGTTTATGCCGGGAAAATTCCGCTTTCTCCTCAAGGGGCTTTGCCAGGATGCAAAGGCTTGGGATGTATCTTTTTCACAGGCAATGCCTTCCAGGATTCACAGATCCTTCCTTCTCTCTTTCATGAGCATGGGCACTTTTCATTACACTTATTTGAGCAATCTCTAAAATCCCCAGCTAGAGTCCAGTACTGTGACTGAGTCCTCATCCCATCACCCATGTTCTGGGAAGGAAGGAGATTCCTGCAGGCAAGGAAGGAGCCTCCAGTGAAGCCAGTCCCCATTTCTCTTCCCAGCCTCATGCAGCTCCAGCCTCATAAATTGGGGATTTGCCATTTCCCTTGGAGGACCCTCGTGCAGACCTCACTCATACTCAGTTTGGTTTGCTGCTAAATCACAGCCACCACACTTCTCCAGGGGCTCAGTACTCACTGGAGGTCTTGCCATCACCTGGGTGTTTTCCAAACCTTGAAGGCTACAATCCCAAACTGCAGGTTGAGGGAGGTGATTCTTCCCCCTCTGCTCCGCTCTTGTGAGACCCCAGCTGGAGTTCTGCATCCTGATCTGGGGACTCCAACAGGAGAAAGATGTGGAGCTGCTGGAATGAGTCCAGAGGAGGCCACTAAGTTGATCCCAGGGCTGGAGACAGGATGGGAGAGCTGTGGCTGCTCAACCTGGAGAAGAGAAGGCTCCAGGGAGACCTCAGAGCACCCAAAGGGGCTCCAAGAAGGCTGGAGAGGGACTTCTCACAAGGGCATGAAGTGACAGGACAAGGGGAAATGGCCTTAAACTGAAAGAGGGTAGGTTTAAACTGAATATTAGGGGGAAAACTCTTCCCTGTGAGGCTGGGCAGGCCCTGGCACAGGTTGGGTAGAGAAGCTGTGGATGCCCCTGGATCCCTGGAGGTGTCCAAGGCCAAGTTGGACGGGGCTTGGAGCACCCAGGGCTGGTGAAAGGTGTCCCTGCCCAAGGCAGGGGGTGGCACTGGATGGGCTTTGAGGTCCCTTCCAACCCAAGCCATTTTGTCATCCTGTGAAATGACCCTTGCTAGTGGTAACTCAAGGGCTTGGGCAATTCTGACCACCATGGTGTGACTTAACCCAGCTCCACCGTGTGCAATGACTCACCCTCCCACCCCATCAGTGCAGAGACCACAGCAGTCCATATATGCACCCTCTTCTCACCCTAAATGAGCAAACCTTTCCACTGCTTAAAGCAGGAAGACATTTGCCAAGAAGCAGGAGCTCTGGCGGTGCTGCCAACTCTCTGCAGAGCACAGCAACCGGAAAAGCCAGCCCAGAACAGCCTCACAGGGCAAAGCTTTCCACTGCAGAGATTGGGCCCGGGATGTTCATATTTTATTACATCCATTTTTCTCCAAGAAATATTGAAATGCTCTCACTATTTGAAGGGGTGGGAGGGGGGTGAATAAAGCACAGGAGGTGCCTAGCTATCCCTAAGCAACCTATCAAATGAAACAATAAACTGTTAGCAGGCAGAATGGCTTTAAAAGGACCCACAGCAGTTTCAGGCTGTCAGGGGAAGAATAGGAAGGGAAATGATTCTGAAAATTATTAGCAGTACCTTAACAGCAGCCCCTTAATATCTCCCACAGTGTCTCCATCACTAGCACAGCCGAGTTACTGCTCCATGCCTATTACTGTCCCTGCATTCCCCTCTGCTTGGGAGGGATTTGCAGAGGATCTAGCTGAGATGAGATCTGAGTGAGATTCTGCTGCTCTTGCAAGTCTCTGTGGTATTGGGTGGAGGTTCTCCCAGCTCTTTCCATAAGGGGCTCTCCAGAAACACAGCTCAAACGTGCCTCGAAAAAGGGACTGGCCACTGCAGCTGCATTCCTACAGTTTCTTCACTGCAGGGACTGACTTCTCCCTAATGGAGCTGCAGGGGATCAGCAGGAGCCATTTACGACACCAGCACAACCCAAACCATCTAGGGTTTGTCCAGTTTTGATTTTACAGCCTCTTTCCCCCTGTGGTCTCACGCTGTGTAACCCTTATAGCAATGCCTCACTCCCACCAGCAGCTTTGCCTCCTTACCCATCCCATGCCACCCCTAAGCTGGCCCTGCTTTGAGCAGGGAGCAGCACTGGAGATCCCAGCCGGCCTCATCCATTGCATGTCTCGATCTTCTGTTCATAAAGACCCAACTCATCCTTCCCTCTGACACCCTGGAAGTGTCCAAGGCCAAGTTGGATGGGGCTCTGAGCAACCTGGTCTGGGGAAAGGTGTCCCTGTCCATGGCAGGGGGTTGGAACTGGATGATCTTTGAGGTCCCTTCCAACCCAAGCCATTCTATGATTCTGTGATCTCCAATTGCTCTTTGCTTTGGTTTTAAGTGACCAGGTAGCCCAGACTCTCCCACCCAGCCTGTGGAGGATCTGCAGACACTCAGACAAGGCAGGGAAAAGGGGAAACGTGGTCTCTGCCCTGTCAGTGCATCCCAGCAAAGGCTTTCCCTGCCCCGGCTGACACCACTTGACTTCTCATTTCTCACAGTGGTTTTTTTCTCCCACTTCTCAACAACATGGAAGGGGCTGGGAATGAGAGTGGAAAGCAGGTCACGATCCTCATTGTTCCTTGTTCCTGTGTGTGGGAGGCAAGAGAAATGAGAGAGCAGCTTCTTAGAAGCCCCTTTGGCCTCTATAAATCAGAGCAGCTGCAACAGCACCATCCAGGAAATACCCAGAGCACATTGTCATTCCCAGCTCCCTCCTGCCCTTCCTGGTAAGTTGGTGCAGGAGAAGACATTGAAGAGGGGACAGGCATTGCCTTTGGATGCTCCCAGAGCTCTTTGAGGACCATGCAGACCCACATGCATGGGTCTGTCTGCAGGGAGGGGGACAATTAGTACATGAAAGAGGGTTTGGATAACTAGTGAGACTTGCATCCTGGAGCAGCATTGCTCCCAGAGTGGGATAAATGAATCCAGGGGAATGCATAAGGGGCTGCTGCACTATTGCTCTTCAGATTCATTTTCCCAAGTTAAAATAGCTCCAGCTTTCCTCTCAGCCCTGGAATAGGAGTGCAAAGGGAGCATGAAGAGGCACATCAGGTGTCCCTGTGGATACTTAGCCCTGTCCTGCCTGTGTGGGACACCAGAGGTTTTGGCTGTGAATGGGACAATCCTTGGGATGGTTCCCTTCACTTTCAGGGTGGGCCATGAAGCCAGCACCCATTGCAGAAGGAGAAGAGCAGCTCTGCTCAACATTGTCTGCAAAAATAAATAGAGGAACAGAAAGTCGTCCCAGGTTGAAGTCATGGGTGACAAATACATGAACACAAAGTTCTCCACCGGGTTATGAAACACCAGCAGAGCTGCTGGAAAGAGGTCCAGTGTTGCAGCACGGACCCTACGCGCTCAGCCTCGCTGCTTTACTATTAAAAACCAAGGAAGTTTGCAACATGCAACCACACTTACAAAATGTGGGAGAAGATTACATCACTGTATTTGTAAATGTCCCTGCTATTTTGGCTTTGGCAGGCCTGCACGGCAGGAACAAGTGCTCAGCTCTTGAGCAACCCTGTGTGTCAGCACACAGAAAACCTTGCTGGAGATTCAACAGTGTCACGAGTACTTAGAAATTCTTTAAGTTTTTTTTAATCATTTTAAGGTTACTTTTTTTCTTATCTGCAGTGTCAGGCTCTGAATTTTAGGGTTTTTTAAATGCAGCCACTCCTGGTTAGCACTGCCAGGGGAGATAGTCTGTGAGCTGGAGACCTTTCTTGGTTAAATATTTATCTGTCAGAAAATGCATGTACAAGCTGGTGGAGATGATTCAGATTTGTGCCAGACTTGTCTCTGTTTCAGCTGGGAAAAAAAAATTATATGTGTAGGGGGTGTATTTGTAGTCTTATGTTTCAAAATGTTCTACTGAAAGATGTGCTTTTTCATTTCAGTATTTCTGTCCCTCACTGATTTTGTCTGAAACGGGAACTGAAAACAGAACATCATACATTTTATGAATGAAAGGTTTTATATGATCAAAAGGAAATGGTATATTTGGGGGTGGGGGAAAAAAAACCCGTCAAAACAAACAAGCAAAAAAAAAGTTTTAATTCTAGCATTTTAAACAAAGAATGTTTGATCTTTATCACCTTTCATTTGAATGATTTGGGAGTGCATGAAAACCAAGATAAGGTGGTTTAGATATTTCCCTTGCTGGAGGTGGGTGTTTGTGCTTCCAACATGCAGAGCAGTTTGAGTCTTACATTTTAATATGACATATTTATGGAAAAAAAAAACCAACACCCTACTTGCATCATCATGTCTTCAGCTTTAATGCAAATTTGCTTTCATATTAGTGGAAAAGGCAAATAAAACCAAGGCAGTGCAGCTCAATCCACAGAAGTCCTGACACTGGATCTGCTCCTCCACCTTGTCCATCTTTCTCCTCTCTCATGGTATAGGATCAGTCATTGTTACAGCCTCCAAGTCTGGACAAAACTTGAATTTCTATGGAGAAAGACAAACAAACACTGAAAAACCTCATTTAGGGAAGTCGTCTGTTCTTTGGTTGTTTGCTTATTTGAGAGGAAACGAGCAACTCTAGCAAGTCACAAAACAAAAACATCCTCAACAGATAGCAGGAGGATTTTAATTGGGTTTTCTTCTTAGGTCTGGAGAATGCTAAATCTGCTTTTTTAGCTCTGTGAGCCAGGTTTGTGATTATTTCATTATTGTTGTTTTCCTATTTGCAGTTTCAGGTGGAATCATAAAGAAATCCAATTATTATCCATGACTTCAATACCAATACACAAAGCCTTGCCACCAGGAAAATGTTATGGATTTGGATCCAGAGGGAAGGATCACAATCTGAATATTTTAAGTGTTTTCCAGGTTTGGAAAGTTTTGAAAACATCCCATTCCTGAAATGAAACACAACAAATTCTCAGAAATAATTGTGGAACTAATATTATAACCTAGAAACCAGACTCCTGGGGAGAGCCCATCTCAGGAACTGCACAAAGCTCTGGGGAGTTTTTCCCTGGGGAACAACCATGTGGCTCTCCAACATCAGTTCCCTAAGAAAGGTCCTGTTGGTGTCAGGAAATCTGGTCCTGAGTTCACCCTGTGCCAACCACAGCACAGCAGAAGGACATAACCCATGTGATCTGCTCCTGGTAATTTAGAAACAGAGCTGTCCCTTTCCCCAGGTTCTCCTCTGAAGCCTCTTTCCTCGCACAAAAACTTGTTTTCAAGGTGGATCCTCAAAGCAACAAGTCCCATTCCTGCTCCACCAGTAACAGGGATGGACCACCCCAAACAACAGCCTGAGGAGCAAGTCCCACAGGCCACATGAGGCTTAGAGAGGACCCCAAAAGGAGGCAGTTGTGCCACATCTGTGCTGGCAGAAGGCAGAAGGTGTAGCCCAACACCAGCAGTTCTGCCACCCTGCCTTCCAAGCCCGTGTTTGGCTACTTTGCAGTGCTTGTGGCAGCCCCGTGGTAGTACCTCCTTCATTTCACAGAATCCCAGAATCATTTAGGCTGGAAAAGCCCTTCAAGGTTATGGAATCCACCATAGTGCCCGATGCCCACCTTGTCCCCCAGCCCAGAGCACTGAGTGCCACAGCCAGTCCTGCCTTGGGCACCTCCAGAGCTGGGCACTCCAACCCTCCCTGGGCAGCCCCTGCCAAGGCCTGACCACCCTGTCCAGGCACAAATTCTTTCTTGAAATGTCTCTCTCAGGAAGAAAAAAACCATGGTGCATAAAACTCAGTCTTGTGTTTTATTTCTGAGAGGTGATATTCATCAAGGAGACTCACAGAGAGGACAGATTGCTGATACAGAGACAGCTGGGAGGTTGGACACCATAAACACTGCATTTTGAGACAACTTTGTGGAAAACCACAAAGCCTGAGGGGTAAAAATAGGCATGGGAAGAAGAGATTTTGACCATGATGATGTTTCTTTCTAGCATAGTTGTGCATAATCATAGAACCACAGATTGGTTTGGGTTGGAAGGGACATTAAGATCATCCAGTGCCACCCCCTGCCCTGGGCAGGGACACCTTCCACCAGCCCAGGGTGCTTCAAGTGCTGTCTAACCTGGCCTTGGACACTTCCAGGGATCCAGGGGCAGCCACAGCTTCTCTGCTTAACCTGTGCCAGGGCCTGCCCACCCTCACAGGGAAGGATTTCTTCCATATATTCAATCTACACCTATTTTCTGACAGTTTTAAGCCATTTTCCCTTGTCCTGTCACTCCAAGATCTTGTAAATGGTCTCTGCATCTTTCTTTTGGCTCCTTCAGGCACTGGAAGGCCAAAATGAGGTCAACCCCAAAGCTTCTCTTCTCCCTGTGGAAGTGCAGCCTGTCTCCAGCCCAGGCTTTTCCTCTTCACTTTCTTCTCTGCCTCACTTATTGGGAGCACAGGATGAACTCCCCATAAACACTCGCTCATTTTCTTTGCCACACCTCCTGTCCTGCCATAAGGCTTTTCCTCTCTGTGTCATCTGCCAAAAAACTGAGGAAAAGTCCAGCTCCTGTCGTGTCCTGACCTCTGCAGTGACACATCTCCTGCCAAACTACAGTAATGCATCTCTTGTCTCCTTGGTTTGTCCCTGGGGACAGTCAGCATTTGCACAGCAAGAGGCAAAACAGTGTCCCAGGTTCCCTGAGGTTCCCTGAGTGCACCAGCTGTGTCTGAAGGGGAGGGGGTTTGGAGGATCCTTCTGACCTTGTGAGTTCTGAGTCCTTGAACTCAGCCTAGATTCCTTAAGACAACAAAAAAAAAAAGAGAAAAAGGCAGAGCCATGTGCTGAAAAGTTTATGTTTGGAAAATGTAACTTTTATGTTAGAGAAGCTGATGAATATTCAGCAAAACTCAGTGTCTCAAAATTAACGCCAGATATGACTGTTTGATGGAAAATAAACACCTTTTTCTTAGTGAAGGGAATGAACCACTGGAAACAATATTTCATGTTGTGTACTGTATTCTTCACCTCTAGAAATGCCATCATCAGGACAGGAAGGGGGTTTTTTTTCAGTTGGTGTGCTCAGGTTCAAATGAGAATCAGTTCAAGGAAAGCTCAGTTCAAGGAAATCCAAGAGATGACGTGATACGTCTGAGATCAGACTCTGTGATCAGGTTGGCCCCATGTTCTCTTTGAGCAGGAAAGGTCCCCAGCCAGCACTGGGACTGTCTCTAAGCTTTGGCCTTTTGCAAAGTGACAGTGACACAACATCCAACCCTCCGACAGGAACTCGTACTTGGGGAGCAATGCAATAGAAAGTGAGGCAGAAATACCTCCTCACCCTTCCTTTTGCTCTTCTCTCCCTGCATCCAGCACAGCCTCTCCAATTCCCCTAAATTCTCCTTGCTTTGCTCACCAAGAGGAGGCTGCAGCTTGGTATGCAATTTAATGGAGCTTTGTTTGTGCAAATGCCTGGAAAGACCTTCTATAAACTGTTCTTACCAAACATCCCAAGCGATGCCCAAACATGCAGCAGCCTCTTGGTGTTGCTCAAGACTGTTTGACGTGCCATTAAAGAGACACCGCCGCTTAATCCTCATTCTTTCCATGCTTTGAAAAACAGTGACATTTCAAGAAAAGGGGCAGGTTTTGTTTTCTGGAAGTTGTTGTGCTCTTCAGTTTCCTGTCGAGTTTCGTGACGGTCTCACCCTTAATAGGTGCAATTTGGAGGCTGCGTAACTGTGCCTGCAGCGTTGGATTTCTGTGTTTGGGGTGTGTATCACACAGGTATGACTAGAGCAGAACCACTGGGCAGGGGAGTGCTCCTGACACTGTGCCAGGGTGAGACCACACGTGCATTAGCTCATCTTCCACACCCTGGCTGG
This sequence comes from Campylorhamphus procurvoides, assembly GCA_013396655.1. Taxonomy (NCBI): domain Eukaryota; kingdom Metazoa; phylum Chordata; class Aves; order Passeriformes; family Dendrocolaptidae; genus Campylorhamphus; species Campylorhamphus procurvoides. The sequence goes on from WBMV01002268.1 coordinate 392,006, forward strand.
AGTGGAGGGGAACAGCCAGAGAGCTGCTGCAGTACCAGTTTAGGAACACTTGTTACAGCCAGTGGTTTGATGTGGATAAACCTGCAAGTGGGATAATGCAAATCACGGGTTAGAAACCAAAATCAGGCTTCCAGTACCTCTGGCAGTCAGGGTCAGCACTTGGCTCTGGTGCAAATAAGGGACTGGTGTTGGTGCATCAGGCTCCAGCTGAGCAGGCAGGTATGCCTGGGAGCTGCTGCACAACCAGTGGAGCTGCCAAGGGACAAAGCTGCTCCAGAGGATGGAAATGTATGGAAACCCCCTCCTCCAGTTCCCCACCCATCTCCATATCACCCCTGGGAGTTACTCACTGGCCAGATGTGCAGGGAATTTGTGCTGCATGTGCTCTAAGGAACAAGGAGCTTGCCCAGCCCAGACATTGAGTATCTGCATCATTGATCAATTCAAATGCAGCCTCACCTGAACAGGCAATATGAAGGCAATTAAGATATCTAATCACAGATCAATCTCTTTCTTTCTGATAGTGAGGAGGAGAAATACCAGCAAAGGTGGCACTCCCAGGTGAGCAAAGTCACACGTTCCTTCTGCCTGGGTCCATCTGGATAGGGCTGAGCAGCCAGCAGAAGTCATGACACACAGGCAGAAGTGCTCTTTGGTTTCATTCTTACATCAGTTTTCCAAGCCTGGGGCAGCAAAACAATCAGCAGGAGCATCTGTGCTGCACTTGGAATCTGAACTGTAAGTCAGAAGGGTGCTGGATCATTCCTATCACAAGATTGAAGGCTGCAGCAAGGTAATAGGATTCCGTGTCCCATAAAAATCTACTTTTCCCAGAAATGAGGCGTGTGTGTCAACATGTCTCTCTTTGAAACAGGCACAGCCAGCCACTGTGATTCATCATTCACAGACCCCCCTCGGCCAGGCATTCAAAAAGCTGACAAATCCCTCCTGATAAGGGAATAAATGATAATCAGCTGTTGTTATGAAGATTGGACACACATTTATTGCAGATACACCTGTTGGGGCCGCAAATGACACACACCATGAGCTCTTCTAGTGGCAAAGTCATGTTGCCTTAACACAAAATTGAGAGGACAAGGAATTTAAAGGGAAGCTTGTGCATTGCATAGTCTGTTTCATCCCAGTTAAGGATCACAAATCAGAGGGATTACCAAGTCACAAAAACTTCCTACAGAGCAAAGCAAAGGCAGATTTGCCCCTGCAATGAATCTTGTTTCAGAGCTTTGTCACTGAAAATTGCTGCCACTATTTGAGGGGGACACTTTTGTGCCCTTCTCTTGGCTGCAGATCTGAGTTCAGATCTGCTGAAGACAAATAACAGGTCATTTCAAGCCCTGTGACTTAAAAGATTGTGAAACAGGAGTATTTCACTGTGAAATAACAGACAAGAACTGCCTAGAAGCTGGGCCATAAATGTGATGTCTCGAGGAAAATTATCTCTCACCAATGATTAGAACAAACTTCAAGCGTGTCAAGAGGGAAAAAACCCAAACCACATAAAAACTCTTTAGGAAATCAACCTTTTTCCTGTCTCCGTGTCCCTTATAAGGAATACTGATCTGCTTTTACACCCACAAGGCACACTGTTTAACCTGTGGAGGATCATGGTGGCTTTCTTTGTCTGACTCCTTTCTCACTGTGATATCTGAGAATAAAGAAAACCCTCCACACAAGGGACTTTTCTTTGAACCCTGCCCTGAGGTGAAACTAGGCTGTGACTCACCTCTCAGGTAGCCAGCCTCGGTGGAAGTCAAGAACATCTGAGGTCTCAACTGGGGACCAGAAAGCAAGCTCATAAAAATACCAGAAACACTTTTGTCATTGAACTGAGACTAAAATCTCCCAAACTTTCCCGAATCGGCTCCCTGTGAGGCTGCTTCCCAAAAGGATCCCTGCCACAAACAAGTCCTGCTCTAGCTGGTGCCAGGCTAGAGTCCAGCTCAGCTGGATCAGCCTCTCTGCCCCTGGAAGGGCTCCTTCCACTTTCTTCCAAGCACCTCTGAGAGGCGTTGCGTGGGCACAGTGGAGGACAAAGCTGAAACTCTTCCAAAACTGCCTGAGAGAAGAACTACTCACTCAAGAAAAATCATTAACAAATGTCAAGCTGTGGGGAGTGCAGGCGAGAGGAAAAGCAACAATAAGAGCTAATGCTTTCATAGTTTTTTGCTGCATGTGATTTGTTTGAATTGTTGTTACTGGGAGTCGCTTCCATGTAGTGAGACGTGACCTTACAGTCAGAAATGTGTGATTTTAGGAAGTAAATCTTAAATAGCTCAAAAAAAAATCTGCAAAACTGAGGAACTCTAAAGAAAAAGAGGCAAACATTTCTTCTGCAGCCTTCAGTTCATTAGACTTTCATAGACCCACGCAGAAGTGAGGAAAAATGTTCCTACACTCAGTGCTTAGTGAATTCTGTTGACATGTGAATGAATTTGGGGTAAAATGTGCAGTTTAGCTGCAGAGGTTCACTGCAGATATGATACCAAACTATCATGGGGCAGAGTTGAATTCCCGGTCAGGACATCCTATTTTGCTTTTGATTAACTTCTGTTTTGTTATCATGTGATGCCCATGAAACCATAGGGTTTGCTGACTGAAGCAGGGTTTTCATCTGAGTCCTTCCAGCAGCTTGCCATAAAGCTATTTAGAAAAACCCTTGGCTTTCCCAGTTGGATTATCCTGATGCCAAGAAATCCAGAAAACAGTTCGGGGACAGATTTCCAAGCCTTTCATCTCCGGGTTGCTAGTGGAACCCACGTATGATTTGAGCTCCATGGACTGCTCTCTTGCTACCATTTCAAATAATATCACTCAGAAACAATAATAAACTCCACTTAGAAATTATTGAGGGCTGGAAAAAAGTTGTCCCCAGTCCTCCTGCTGAAGTGTTCAGATCAAAATGTTTTGCTGGAGCAGAAGCACATTGTTTCCAGCCTAAATTAGAGAAAGGCGAGTTTGTGTGCGCTCATTCCTGTGCCCACGCTGACTTCCTCCAGTCGATTATTCCCTGGGGGAATGAGGAGAGGACGTGCTGCTGTCTGCATTAAATCCTTCTCTATTAGACACATGTAGAGCCAAAAGGGCCCTTTCTGTGACCTCGGGGTCTGTGATTATGCAGCAGAATGATGGAGGAGTAAATCAGAAGTGCATTCCTTGAGAGTCTCTTTTGCACTCCTTCAGCAAATCCAGCACGGAGATAAGTTTGGGGATATACTGGCTGTGAGGAAGTGGCTAACACAGAACAGCAACTTGGTGGTTTTTTCTTGCAGAGTTTACTAAGGGAGCTCCAATAATGCCAATTATTGGCACTACACCTCACACTGAGCTCAGTTCATGAAGATCCGCTCACAACAGCTTGTCTTTCACATGGACTTGGTGAAGAACTCCTGGTGTTTCTGCTTTTCAGATGGAAATGCCTCTTCTAAGCACGGAGGGATTTTGTGATGTGATGGCTTTGAGGTGTCAGCAACACTCCAGGCAGCACCAGGGCTCTGCAAAGAGTTGCACCTCCAGAAGTCTGGGCAAATTGCAATGGAAAGTTGGCTTAAATTCTCCAAAGGTTGCCCATCATATGGAGATTTAAATGGTGTTCTGGTCAGAAGATACAACATTATGACCAAGTCAATGCCCTTAAGCATTATCAGGCCCCGCAGTGAGATAATTTATGCTGGTAAACTAAAGGGATGCTTCCTGACCTAAATTTGGTGTTGCTGCCTGCACTGTCCCTAAATAACTTCGGGGCATGATTTGGCAGGTGGAGCATTTCAGGGGCTGTTCCCAAAAGCTGGTTTGCACAAAGTCACCTTGTTTTGGATGGCGCGTCAGTTCACCAGGACAGACAGGGGCAGGTCTGTGCCTTGGGGTGTCTGAGCTTGGCAATGCTCCTGGTCACGTTTCATGTACCAGTGTAGGTTCAGACCATGTTGTTCCTTTGTTAAATTTAGAAGTGAGTTCAGTTCTTCCATCCATTTGGTGCCAGTGTGAACCACAGAGTACCCTGTGGTCTTGTAGGGAGAAGAGATAAATGTTTGTGGCAAATGAGTTGGCAAAATTAATTCCCCAAGCAAAGGCTCAGTCAAGCCACTGGAAAAAAAAAGTTTCTATGTTAGCTTAAAAAAAAAAGAAACCAACATTATTCAGCACTGAAATTCAACCACCCTAGAAGGTCCTACAGTAAAGGGGTGACTTCTTTCCATGCATACACCCCCTTTTTTTGATTGAAATCACACTTTTTTCACCACTGCAGAAGGCTGTAGGAGTGACTAAATACAAAGACTGAATCTTTCACAAAAATAATAAGCATACCTAATAGCCTTGATACAAAAAAAAGATATATATATGTATGAATGTACACATATGCACATACTTAAATATATATATCACTATATTTTAAAGCAGAATGTTTGTATTTAAATTAAACTGTTCCATGGCTGTTTTAAATTACTTTAGGATGACCATTGGAGACTTGGTTCATGCTCCTCTTTCACAAGCCAAAGAAGTCAGTAGGAATAGCACACGTGATACAAATATAAACCTACAGGAGGATTGCTGGAAAGGAGGATTGGGATTGTTCAGCCCAGAGAAAAGAAGGCTCAGAGAGACCTGATTGTGACCTTCCAGTGCCTGAAGGAGCCAATAGGAAAGATGGAGAGAGACTATTTCCAAGGGCCTGGAATGACAGGACAAGGGGGAATGGCTTCAAACTGATGGAGAGTAGGGTTAGATGGGATATTGGGATTAAATCCTTCCCTGGGAGGGTGGGCAGGCCCTGGCACAGGTTGGGCAGAGAAGCTGTGGAAGGTCCTGGATCCCTGGAAGTGTCCAAGGCCAGGTTGGATGGGGTTCTGAGCAACCTGGGCTGGTGGAAGGTGTCCCTGCCCATGGCAGGGGGTTGGAGTTGGATGATCTTTAATGCCCCTTCCAACCCAGGCCATCCTCTGATTTTCTGATTCTAACTTCAGTGAGTTCTCTGGGTTAACAGCCGAGAAGACTCTGAACAGAGACCTGGTATGTTTCTGAAGTGATGGCACAAAGCCTCTAAGGATGCCAGTGCCATCCACCACTGTGTCTGGGCAAAGCCAGCATTCACACCCCTGAGAGGACCCTCTGAATTTCAGAACATGCCCTAAGAACACCATGAATCATGACTAAAAGCACACACAAAAACCTACATGAAATAGATGAGCCTAAAGTAAGTTGGGAGAAGAAATCTGCTGAAGTCCTAGTGGAAGGGATGTTAACCCATCTGTGAATGTCTCCTATTGAAACCTGAGCCAGCTGAGGTTCACACTGAACTCTGGGAAGCATTTCCTTACTGAGAGGGTGGTCAAACACTGGGATAGGCTCCCTAGAAAGGTGGTCGATGCACCAAATCTGTCCTTGTCTAAGACGTATTTTGACAATGCCCTTAACAACATGATTTAACTTTTGATTAGACCTGAAGTCGTCAGGCAGTTGGACTGGATGTTCCTTGCAGCTCCTTCCAGCTGAGCTAGTCTAGTCTAGTCAAATAGGACCTAAATAGTCAGGACAGGAAATAAAGCATGAACACCCCTACAACAGTATGTAGTCTCACAGCTAAGAAAATATCCCATACTGTGTGGGATTTCAGTCTGATGGTTTCACCCTAATTACAAGCAAAGCCTCAAGACCTTCAAACTTTTTCCTAAAAGTTGTCCATTCTGTGACAATTTGATGGGTTTGTTCCTACCCTTCAAAAAATAAAGAGGCTAAGGAAAAAATTGAGTCAGGAGAGCAGTTGGAAAGGAAGGGAGGATCCAGGAGCCCCTGTTCCATGGGAGAACAAGGGCAGGCTTGCTCAGAGTTTGAGCCAGGAGAGGGTCCCCTTGGCCAAAGACATCCTGCAAACCCAGGGGAGACACGGGAGGTGCAGCCCATGTCCCTGTGCTGGAATTTGAACCCTTGTCACTCCCATGCCCCTGCACTGCAGCAGGTAGATAATATTTAGGACTTAATAGCTGCCAATAATCTTTTATTGTCTGCAGAGTGTTTTCAGGAGAAGTTGATTTGGAGTGGCCATAATCTTTCCGGGAAAAGCAAGCCCAATCCAGCAACTAGCTTTGTTAAATCAGTCCTCAGCTTACACACAAGTGGTGATGGAGGAACAAGCCTTTGCAAGCTGGAGCCTTTCTGGAGCATGAAACCTGCTACTTGCCCTCTAAGAATAGCATCCATCCCTCCTAGTCAGCATTCCCTGAGACCTGAGACATGCAGAGAGCCCTGCAGGAGCAGTGTGTGTGTGTGCACATGCAGCTCTGCCAGCCTATCTGCTCAGCTAAGCTCCAGAAGGTCCTCAAAACCTGACAAAACTTGTTACAAGCTGCCTATAAAGTCCAGGAGAATTTTTTGAAGTGGGGAAGGGGAGGCAAGAGCCCTGCAATGAAGATGTCCAGTGTTAACCTCCTGCACTGACCCATTGCTGAGAGCTGGTGTGGCCAAAAACCAACCCTTTGGGCACCAGGGGTGGTTTCCCCTTTCCTTCTGCACCCATAGCCCAGGGGCTGATCTGGCACATTCGGTGTCACCCTTGGCTCCAGCTGCTCCTCTCTGCAGTTGTTCTCATCCTGCCCTGCCAGTAAACAGGATGGAAGGGCACAAAGCTGGAGAAAGCTTCTGTTGTCCCAGTGGAAACCCTCTTTGCCAGTCTAGTCCCCACACTGGGATTTCTGCCCTCTGAGAGTGTCCCTTGATAACACCCACACAGATTATGCACCAAAAAGATGCCAGCAAGAGTGAAGGTACCTAGATAGCTCAGTGAACCTGACCTTCACCTCCAGTTTTGGAGGCTGAGCCTTCCCTGGCAATATCTAGGACTGGGTTTGTGGGTAGGATGGACACTGTGAGGCCATTCCAGCCAGACTGTTCCCTCGCAGCACACTTCCCAAAACATCCAGGAGTGGGTGACTAAGCCTGTTTTGGTTTGAGGAGCACAGTTAGACACTCTGTGTCCATTCTGGAGGTCTTTTCCTCTTGTTGACCTTGCACCAGGACTCTGCAACCCACTCAAACCCCTCCTCATCTTAAAACCCAGCGGAGCCCAATTGTGTTCCCTGCAGCCACAACTTTCTCTCTCCCACTGGTATGATGCTGGGGAAGGAGGGAATTCTCTCTTGCTGCCAGTGCCCAAGGGATGAGTGACCTCCCCTGCCAGGGTAGCAGGGGACATGCAGAGGGTGCCAGCTGGAGTCACATCCCTTCTTCACAAGGCAGCAATTCCTGAAGCAGCACCTACTTACAGGTGCCTAAAGTAGAGGCCAAGGGTGTGTCAACTTTTACAATACTCCCTGGCTTTCATAAATCTGTTTTATGAGTCGCCTCAGAAGTGAGGCTTAGCACCTGAGGTCCTGACCTGTGAGTAAACCCAGGACAGGGAACAGCCTTGTCCTCAGAGAGGCTGAGGGCGGTCAGGAGCACAAAGCATGTCTGCTTTCCATTTCTCTGGCTGAGGGAGCAAAGGTTTCAGTGTTGGGACGGGGAGCAGCTCTCATTCATCACCTGAATCATAATGCTCTCACCTCAGTCTGGGCTCTTATCTCCAGCCAGTGGTGTACAGCCTGCTGGCTGCCTCTTTGAACTCTCCTCCTCACCATCCCTCTGGACACACCAGGCTGGGGGCAGGTGGAGAGAGAGGCTGGGTCATCCCTTCCAAGGCTGGAGCTGGGCAAAGTGTCGTGCTGAGCAGAGGGAGTGGGATCCCTGAGCATTTTGGGATCAAACAGCAACACAGCAACATTATTAATAGCAATAAGGTGCTGAAATCATTGCAGAAAGCAGCACAAAGGCTGCCCAGGCTGGCGTTTACCTGCTGTCATCACCTGTGTGTTGCCTGGTGGATGCTCCATAATGAAGCATTAACAGCTATCATTAGAGCTTCGGCTTTTCTCAGTATTTATTTACAAGTTGGAGAAGGTTTTTAATGCAATTGAGAAGGGTTGGGCAGGTTTCTGTCAGAGCTATTTAAAAAAAAAAAAGAAGGGTAAGAATGAGATCAGGCAACAAAAATGAACTGCTGTCAAGAAAAAGAGAGAGAGTGGGCTAAGAATTAAAAACCCCACAACCCAAAAAGCCCCGTGCCAGGATTTCTTTCATCCTGGTGAGGCAGGCTGTGTGTGGGTGCAGCTCCTGGCTGGGTGCCTGGCAGTGTAGGAGGTGTGCTCTGTACCAGGGTTCAGGGCTGCCAGAGGAGCTGTGTCACCTGCACGGGGAAACTTTGTCCTTTCAGCCACAAACTGCTCCTCTGGTGTCCTGGCTGAGCCCTTATGAAGCAAAAGCAGGGTAGGTGCCAGCACAGCTTGCCCTGACACAGGGGTCATGCCAGTCTGCATTGGAGGTGGGGGACAGATGTGCCCCAGGACACACAGGAGGGCTCAGAGGCAGGACAAAGTGGCTGCACAAGTGGGCAGAGGAGAAGCACTAATTCTGGCAGTGAAGTCCAGAGGGGTTTGCATCCAGCATAGCAACACCCGTGCTGAATACACAATGGCCAGACACAAGTGGTGGTAACCGTGGCCAGAGCTGGTGGGACACGAGCCAGCACAGCTCCAAGCCCTGTTTGCCTGTCCAGCTGCTCAGATTCACACAGTGACCCCCCCAGCTCTCAGTCTGGGCTTGTCTGGCTGGAATCAACACTGCAGCCCAGGCAGGGCGAGCCAAGAGCTTCCCAAAGCCTCCAAGTTTCTGTCTGGTGCATTTCATACCGTGCACGCTGCTATTGCAACACCAGCAGGCCACAGCACCCAGGGTTTGTCTGGGGAAGAAACACCCTGTCACTTCTGTCACAAAGAAAACCGAGCTATGACTCCACTAGTCGTGCCAAGAAATACAGAAATCCCATCTACGCCTTCCCTGGATGTGAAGGAGGTGAAACTGTGACCTAACACACTCTGCACGTGTCATGCAGGCTGTGTCCTTTGGTTCACTTATCTCCTGTGATTCATTCCCCCCCAAGGGACCTGGGGAAATGCTCCCTGCTCTCCACACATCACCAAAGCAAAGTGCTCTCCACCAGACCCAACACAAGATTGCCAGCTGCCCAAGGGGTCGATGTCTGGGACACCCAGGACCAGACTATTCCAATCAAATACAATGGGGTCACCAAACCCCTTATCCACACGTGGGAGTGGGAAGGAGTTTAAGCTCCCTGAAGCTGTGTGAGATCACTCATCAAAGAGATACAGAAGCATAAAATAATTTGGGTTGGAAGGGACCTTACAGATCCTGCCCATGGCAGGGGGTTGGACTAAATGACCTTTAGAGTCCCTTCCAACCCAAACCATTCTGATTCTATGAAACTTGGACTTGAGGGGGGCCCTCAGAAATATCTCAAACCTTTCTCCCTTCAAACTGGAAAAGAAATAGAAGTCACCAATCTCTTATTCTTGTCCTGAACTATTCTTAAATTCTTGGAAAGTGTGTCACAGCACAGGAAGACAAAAATCCTTGGTCTAAGCAGTAACTTTTTTGGTCTCTGTGCAGTGCTGCTGTCCTGGTGAACATGAAAAGAGGTCCTAGGAGGTGCTGCAGTTCAGGGAAGTCTTCAAGTAACATGTGGCTAAATTGTCAGGCTTGTTACCTTGATCTTTGCTTATCATTTTTTTAAAAATCTTTTAAAAATAGGCTCTGGAAAGAAAAATGCCTGCTCCTGGAGACTCTGCAGAGAGCAAGTTATTCTTGCAGCCTGGAGTGTAGCTCCCAAGGGACACTGCATTATATACCTGTATCTTTTTTTTAAAGGGAGCTGAAAACACATGGGGAAGGTCTTCACTCAGGGTGTTTTGCCACTAGGGAAAAATAGCTATTTGTCCAGTTTCTTGTCCCACATTCCCAGCAGTGGGTTATATGCAGGATTTCAATCTTTGCAGTCCTAAAACTCCAGCCATCTCCTTCTGCTCCAACCCAGTGCTGAGTCCCCAAGTACTTAAGCTGCAGATCATGGCCCTGATTTTCAAACGTGTTCATTAAAGTCCAAGGCAAGCCTGACATCTTCCTTTCGCTGCTGCAAGGAGCTCAACAAAAAGAACCCATTCAAAAATAAAATTAAAAGGGCTGGTCTCCAAACCTCCAGTGCTAAAATAGTTTGCCAACACTTTTCAGCTGCCTCCCTGGGAACATTTAATGGCAGTTTTCTTTGCTCTGTATGCATGGATAATATATAATCCTTGTGCCACCACTTGCTTTGAGTGTTCTTCATGACTGGAGGCATTTTTTTTCCCCTTCTTGCTTTTGATCTCACCGAGACTGTTATTCCTGTAGTAGCAAAGCTATTTGTCCTTTAAAGTAAGCATGTGGCAATCCACAAAATCCATGATTCATAATGAAATTGGCTTCAGTCTGCAGGAGTTTAATGGTTGTCTCAGCCCAGTACAACTGGCAATTTTGGCACAGAGCTCTGCAACCCCTCCTTGAAGTAATAACATCTAAAGTATTGGACAAACTGGGTAGTTGATGATAACCAGCATAAAACATGATATATAGCATAGCTCTGGGTAAATTAGTGTGCTTTAATTTCAGCTTGTGCAACCCTCTCTAGCAGAGTTGTTGTTTTGACTGTGTTAGTTGTAAAATTAATATTACAATTGGACTTGACTCTTAAAGAACAGCTTTTAAGACCACCAGCCATGCCGTGCACTCAATTAGACCAAGGCATAAGGAAAAAAGCAATGTATTTATGGTGATTCTCTTCAATTACAGGACAAGAGGTGTTCACGCTTATGCTGCATGGGGAGCTGTAAGATTTTTAAACCATTGCTTGTTTTCTGACATGTTACGTATGTTTCTCTTGTATTATACACTTGCTATTGAAATATATTTAAATGAAAAGTCAGGGAAGATGTGCCAGCACTGCACAAAAGTTAGCCTGATTCCTTTTGATGGCAAACACAATCCCTTCCCCATGCACAACCTTAAATGCACTTGCTGTGCTCCCAGCCCTGTTAAAATGCACATTTGAAGTGCCATTAGTCCCAGAGCAGCATCCCACAGCATTTCCCTGAACCTGCCACTCACTGAAGCCACCTGCTCACCCTAATCTGCTGCAAGGAACCTGTCCCCTGGTTCAGAAACTGCTGCATGCCATGGTTTATAAATTATAGGTGCTTGAGACATTCTTTTTACTCGTATGAGGAAAGAAATAGCCTGTTCCTAGCTGTTACTGAGTATATACAGCTTGCTGGGTCTGAGTGAAGCTGAGCCAGTGCTTTGTTTCCTTTGATCCATTAAAGTCTGGGCCCATTTCCTTCTGTCTGAGCAACATCAGAAAACAGCAGCGTTCAAAGCAATGTTTGTTTTCTCACCCCTTGTTTATGCTTTGGCTTTCTCAAGGATGTTCCTGTTGGTTTGAAATTTCCCAGGATTAATTTTAGCTCGCAAGTGATTTTTTTTTGATTTTTTTTTTTCTTGGAAAGCCATAACCAGCCAGTGGCTGAACGAGTGCTCTTGGCACTCTAAGAATGGACACTGTGTGCCTCTAAAAAGAAAAAAAAAATGACAAGTGGCCTTTGTGCTTCAGCTGCTCCTGAGGAAAAAATAGTCTGACCTTAAATAGGCTTGTGTAAAAATGAAAAAGACCTGCCAGGAGGGTTAAAGAGAGACTTGTGAGGAAGAGGAGGAAGAGTATGAGTGTTGAAAATATCCTTAAACAAGATGTTTCATATTTTGAGTGCCTCTCTACATTTTTCACAGACCCATCTAAAGATGGAGAGAGGAAAACGTGTCCAGCACAGCACAAAAACAGGTCTTCTTGTAGTGATCCTTGTCCTAGGCTTGGCTCAGAGGTAAAAATGACTATATGCATCTCCTTGAGGCTTTGAAAACACCCACAAAATCTGTGAGCAAATCCAAAGATTTGCCCAAACTCTGCTGTTTTTGGCCTTTCCAGCTTCCTGCCAAACACCTTTCATGTGAGCAGTGCTGACTGGCCCGTGCCTCTTCCAGACCCAGCACTTGTTTTTGTTGCCTGTTTCAAATCCACCACCTAAACTGGGGAGAAACATTAAAGATTCCAGGAGGTACCAGGAGCACCCCAGGTCTGGCTGGCCCAACCAGGGTGAGTTACAACCCACAGAACCACATGGGTGATGTTTGCCTTTCAGCCTTGCTTTGCAGTGTGAAGGTTTTCTCCCCTCCACTGATTTTTCGGGATGGAATTCCCTTTCTCCTCCTTGGGCACCTTCACCTGCAGAGCAGAACTCAAAGCAAACCTCCACCTTTGGGTAGCCAGTGATGGTGCTTTTTAGATCATCACCATTTTGATGATTTTTCTTTTTTTAAGTCATCTTAGTGCCTCCTCTGGACTCTCTCCAGCATCTCCAAGTCCTTTCTCTGCTGAGGACCCCAGAACTGGAGCCAGGTCTGCAGGTGGGTCTCACCTGAGGGGGCAGAGGGGCACAATCCCCCCAACCTGCTGGCCACTCTTCTGCCACCCTTCATTCACAGAACAACAGGAACCAGAAGACTTGGATGGTGCAGCATCAATGTTTCAACCTCCACATCTCTTCCTCACAAGGGAGTATGGTGAAAAAAAATTACAAAGGGAGACTTTTCCAGTTGATTTCCACTATTTTCCCATGAAACCCTGGGGTTCCTGGCTTTTCCCTAATTTTGGATGCTGTGGGGGCACCCGGACCACAACCCAAGGAAAGAGATGTCCCTATTGAGGTGTCACTGGCTCTCCTCCACCCCTGCGTGACAGAGGGGAGTGATCCCACCTGTGCAGCTCCCTGAGAGGTAATTAGAGCCTTTAATTTTCAAAGATTATTTATTCCAGGCATCTACAAGAGGTAGATGCTCTTCCTCATGGAGCTCCACCCAGGAGCAGTTTATCTCCATCCAGATAGGGCTGAAGAGCCACTTGAGCCATTTGTAAATGTGAGCAGATCAGATAAAGGTGATTTAAAGCAGAAGAGAGGGCAGAAGAATTGCCTCAGCCCAGTGCCATGGCACGGGGTGAAAAAGGTCTTCTGAGCTTCTGCATCTTTTGGAGATCTTTCAAAATACACTCCCAGCAAATGCTATTCAAAAATCTGGGCAAAGCAGATGATGCTGATACAACAAATATGTTATGACAGAGCTTTTTTTCTTCATTTACTTAGGAACACAAATAGCTTGGTTAATTGCCATTCCTTTCGAAATGTTGGAAGATGTAAACAGTGCCTGCCAGAAGAGTGGGGAAATATGTCTGGATTTCTGTGGTGACAAGGGAGACCACTTAGAAAGGGCTCTACAGTGGAAAATTATCAGAATTGGCTTTATTTTTTTACAGCTTGATCTTATCGTGAGTTCTCAGGCCCATGAAATGTACCATAAAGCCCCAGGTCCTAGAATTACGAGGAAGCAGAAGAATGTAAAATTTTGTTTAAAACAAAAGGAGGGCACAGGGGAAAGGGAAACAAATTTGTTTCTCCGGAGCTGAGGTGGCCCAGTGGCACACAGAGGCTCAGGGAACAAAAGTGCCCAAAGAAAACTGCAGCTCTGCCCGAATTTCAAGCTGTCACAGTTCCCTGGGACCAGCTGATGGTGACACACAAGGACCACATGCACCAGAGACCATGACCCTCCTAGCCTTCCCCTTAGGTGAGGCTCAGACAGGAGGATCCCAGCCCCTTCCCAAAGGCCAACAGCATTGAGGGGGACAGATGGAGGAGGGCTGGTTCTTCCATGCCAAACCCACAACCCTTTTCCACTGGGTATGGATCTCGAGCCTCTGAAATGGAACCTGCAGTCCTGGGATGTTCCCAATGAAGAGAAGCCTCCCAGGGCTCTCTGGATTTTTGCCTCATTAGGATGACTTTATTCATCCCTGTTCACGGGCAAGGCTGCTACTGCAATCCTTGGGAATTGCACACAACACCCCTCACAGATATGGATGGACACGTTGTCACGTCTGTCCAAGTGACACGTTTGGTGTGTGAGTCAGCACCGAAGGCAGAGGTCACCTCCAGAGCATGCAGCAAGTCCTCACCTATCTCCATCACCTGTTCTTCCTGCAGTCTCACAGCTCCACCTCCTCTTCCTATTGCCATCACCTCCCATGTACAAACAGACACCACCAGCAGCACAGCTGTGATCTCACTAACTCTAACCTCGGTGACCCTGTTGCCAACCCCAGAATATTCACTTCTTTCTGGTTTGTTTTTGTTTTGTTTTGGGTTTTTTGTTGTTTTTTTTGGTCTTGTTTTCCACATTAAATGAATTCAAACCTTCTGCAACCGGTGAAAAGCCTGGAGTTGTTATTTTGACACATGAATGTCAGAACAGTGGTTGCCCAGAGATGTCATGGACTGCCCGTCCCTTGGAGATGTTCAAGGCCAGGCTGGATGGGACTCTGAGCAACCTGGACTAGTGGGAAGTGTCTTTGCCTATGGCAGGGGGTTGGAAGAAAATTATCTTTAAGATCTCTTCCAACCTATTCTATGACTCTAAGTCTCACTGAGTTTTTCACAACCTGAAAAAAAAAATGCATTCATTAATCTGTGCCTCACCTCTGCCAAATGAAGAAGGGGAGAACAAATGGAGTTTTTAATTTGGCAACATGAAGTTTGCCTGCTTTTCCTTGACTTTGAAATTTGAAAAACACCCTGATTTACAACACAAAAAATTTTTCTGTGGAAAAGTTGACAAAATCTCAATTTCTGAGAGGAGGGGACACTCTGGGTGGGGCTTCTCCCTCTGTCACTCACAGCAGGGAGTTCTGGCAGGGGTGTGTTTCTCCTATCACTGCCATCTCAGACATTTCAGGTCTTGCACAACCCACTGCCCTTTAGCCAAAGCCCTTTATTGTGCTTCTCTCACACACCTTGTGTTTCTCCCCCTGCATTTTGGAGTCACCCTTACTCACATCATTTTTCTTTCTACATTTCCTGGCTTTTTTAGGTCTATCTCTCCATAGTGTTATGTTGGAATTATTATTATCCCTTACTTGATTACCACCACAGCTGAAAATCCCTATCCCATCTTACTGTTTTAAACTTCAACTATTGCTTTATTTTTGTGATGCTACATTACTTCTGGCAAAACCTCAAGGAATCCAAACAATTGGGAGTAACGAAGCGTGTGCCTCATTTTTGTCAATTCTCTTCCTCTTTTGTTTGATCTTCTAGAGGAGATGCAGAGAAACATTGGCTATGAAAAGCAGCTGCTGCTTAGTCACAGGTGTGTACAGTGTGCTACAGTTTGAACCTAATCCAATCATGCTGGTCCTCTGGGTGGATCACAACTCAAAAAAACCTGAGTTTTATGGCAGGGTGAGTAAAGGTACCAAGTCATCTAATGAATAAACAAATACACCTTGGAGTTCCACTTAAGGGGACTTTCTAAGGAAAAATGCTTTTCCTGAGTCACATTCTGATCTCGCCAATACAGCCCTTGAAGACAAATAAGAACCAGGAAATCTGACCTTTCTGACAGCAGGTGCCATGGATAGTGCTGGAAAAGTGACCCCCACAGAAATACATTTCAGCATTGTTGTAATAAAATTATCTTTTAACACTAAAAGGGATAGATCCTGGAGTCAGCAAAACATTGTCCCAGCTAAACCTGACAGGGAGATTTGGTAGATGCTTTTTAATGCTATTTCACAGGCATTCCTGACCATTGCTGGTACGAGTTGTGTGACCGATCCGTCAAACTCGCAATGGGTTGGATCAAATCTTGCTCTAGGAGGACGTGGTCTCCTTCCATTGCCTTTGAACTGAGCCTGGGGGAGTAGATGAGCTGGAGGCACATCTGAATTCCCTCTCTTGTCCAAAACCAGGTGATCCTAAAGGCAGTGGAACAGGTTGCCCAGACAAACTGTGTATATCCCACCTCTGGAATTGTACAAGGATAGGTTGGACCTGTGGAAGGTGTCCTTGTCCACAGCAGGGGGTTGGGACAGGATGATCTTTAAGGTCTCTTCCAACCCAAAGCAGTCTGTGTTTCTTCAGGAAAAGGCTTGAATGCACACGCTGTTGCTTTAGGTTTTATTATTTCTCTGTTAGTCACATATTTGGACATTTTAGGAAGGCACAACTGAAATCAAGGTCTGCTGTTCTTTGACTGCAGAGCCAGCAGGCACCAAACCCAGCCTGGAGTTCTCCTCTTTGTAGAGTAAATATTTGCAGCATATGGAAAGAAAGGCTGCCAAGCCAGGGGAGCATTAGCTGAACTGCCTCACTGAATGGGCTGACAAAATACCTCCAGGTCCCTCATTCCTCACCTCCTGGGGCTGGCTCTGGCAGCCTTCACTCTCCAGAGCAATCCTGGAGCCAAGGAAACCACGTGCCCAGGGTAAGGTGAGCCCAAGGTTGGCTCCCTCAGCCAGAGAGGGGGCACACGGTGCCAACTGCACTCACACAATTATCTGGCTCAGGTTTTGAAACCTCTGCTCAACAGGGATGATTCAGCAGCTGATTGCTGTGCGTTTACTGGAAAAGGCTCCTCGTCACTACGAAGGAAAAACAACTGGAAAAAGCCTCTTTCACTCAGCTTTACAGTAGACAAGACCACCATGGTCAATTGCAAACTTACAACAAAAATAAAAATAAAATAAAAGGCACAGATTGGAAAGCTCCAAAATCAAAACATCTTTTTACTTTCAAGAACCATTTAATTTTCTTGTTAACACAGAGTTCCTTTTATTTGCTTTCTGTTTTTCTGGGTATGCATTTCCCATTTTCCTCTGATCTCATGAAGACCAGAAACTTCACTGTATATATAACCCACCCCCACACAGACACATAAACACAGAAAATTTCTTTCTAAAATTGGGAGCTGAGCACTAGAGTAGGAAAAAAAACCCATACACTTTTGCAAGATCCAAGTGACTTCACGTGGGTTCATGTTGTACCTGCATCCCAGCCAGCTTGTCATGGGCCAACCTGAGCCCCTCCTGAGCAAAAAGCACAACTGGATGGCACCTGTGGAAACAATTTTTAACTGGAGCTGCCACACACGTGCCACAGGAATATATGGAAAGTCCAGTCCCAAGCTTGACTAAGTCAATGGGCACTCTGTAATATCAGATGGCCACATCCCTGGAACTGCTGCTTCAACAAGCACTGTCTAGTCCTGGAAGCACCACACTGAAGAAAAGTGGCTTGATCTGGTACCTCCACCTCACTATTTGGATGCATCACCTGCCCACTGAAAGACATACACCTTCCAGCAAAGTCTGCCCACAACCTGGGACACAGTTTGGCTTTCTGGGGACTTAACCAGTGCCTAGGAGCCTGGGGTGCCACAGGAGAACTCGACACGTTTCAGTGATGGATCTCCATCATTCATTGTCACTGCAGTGAACTTCAAAGGTGCACAGAGCCCATTTGGTAACTCAGAAACCAAAGGACAGATAATATTTAGCAAAAATCCTGTTGCTTCAAGTCTTTCCAGCCAGGTCATGAGCTGGGAAAAGTTACACCAGCTATCCCAGCCTCATCCATGCTTGCTCTGCCACCAGCACAGGGATGTCCTGAGCCTTCCCTCAAGCCCCTGGAGGGTAACACAACTCCAAGAAGGGACAGTTCACTATAGCTGTTTGAAATCCACATTAATCTCACTTCCAGGGCAAGTATCTTGTTGCTTAGCTTGGCTTGGCCATCCTCCCCTGACAGACCTAAGTATGGTGCTTACACTTTACATAGCAAACTACAGACTGTGCTGCTCATCACAACATCCTGTTCAACACACTGAGTGGTACCAGTGGCTTCATCACCTTGGACATCCCATCAGTGCTGCCCACGTATAAAGGGTGAACAGGGATTGCAACATGTTCCAGAGCAAGCACGTGCCTAAAAAACCTTCCACTGCACTGGGGTGTCCACAGAACCTGCCTCACTCGGTGACACTTAAGGCCACATCCTGCTACAGGCGGTGTAAGGTGTTTTTATCAGGTGTGTAATGGCTGCTAATGAAGAATTAACCAGTGGGAGTTGCACCAAACCATCCCACTTATGTGATATCATCTCTGCAAAGGGAGGCAGCCCCGAGTTACGCTGAGCTCACTCACACAGCCACTCTCAGCCTGTGGCTTTCAGTCTCTTGCTGTGCTCACACAGTCACCAAGACACCAGGACACATAATTCTCCTCAGCTGACTCCTTCCAGGCTCAGTTTTCCATGGTACAGTTTGTGGAGGCAGGTGAAGAGAACAACCCTAGGAATACAACCCTCTGAAGGTGTAACATCTCCAGGGGTTCAGTTATAGGTCCCACAGCTTCAAACCTATCCCTGCTTATAGGAACATTATTCACACATTCATGAAAAAAAGGTTCAATCATTAAAAAACTTTAATGAAAAAAGGTTAATTCATGTATATATAACACGGATATATAACATGTATATATAACGTGTATATATAACAAATATCTGGGGGTTTTGCCTGTAGTCTGAGATACTGACACATATTCAATAAGTGCAACAACAACAGTGATTTGTGCCTGAATCCTCACCTGCTTTTTACATACTTTTCCCAGTGTCCTCACAACTGTTGAACTCTCTGGCCAGGTGTGTCCCATCCTCATATAAATTTAATGAAATTGGCCAGGTATTCTTAAAAATACCTGACTTCTAATAGTAGAGCAGGAGAGAGTGGTCTGGGGCTCTGCTTTGTGTTTTGGGGCCTGGCCTCTTGCTATTGGCTCCAATAGTCCCCTTTTCACCTCTGATACCCACCCAGAGGGAAGCTCTGGGAATCTTGTCCTAGCAAGTGTGAAATTAGCTGAAGTGATGGTGGCACAGGTCAAAGAAGGATGCAATGTGTGATGAGGAGGGAAGGTGTCTGATCAGAACAAATAATTCCATAAATCCATTTCCCTCTGGGGCTGGTGCCCCTGCTTTGGCACTGCTGAGCCCCGAGCCTTGAGGTTGAATCCTTCCCCAGAGATACACACCTGCCTCCCTGCTCATCCCTACAATTTACCCAGCCAAATTGCTCTCTCCACTCCACCTCTCTTCATCCACAAATCCCCTTCTTCCATCCCATGACCTCTCCCTGCTGCTGCTGCAACCTCCTTCTCCAGGAGGCCAGTTTCCACATAAGCAGATGACCACCATCCTCCCTGCACCAAACAACCCGGGGCAAAACATAATTACCTGATGTCTGCCTCAAATATGGTCTTTTTCATTCCCCCTTCATTGTCCCTCTACACCTCTGGACGTCAGTCCCAAGTGCTTTAGGTTCAAGGGACTTCTGGAGCTCCAGCAACTTAATTCAGATCTTAGTCCCAGCTGCTGCCTCTCTTCTATCTCGTGTGATTTTGTGTGGGATATATCTCACCTAAATAATTTCATCATTTAAGAAGGTTCTAGTCTGTGTTTGGCCACCCAAAATTCTCTTAAAATCAATAGATAGCTGTCCACCACTGGAAGGATGCCCAGGCCACTGAAGTGCCCATTTCTCCCTGTGGTCGGCAGGAGGAGCTTGGTGTGGGCAGCTCACTTGGTGTGAAAGGAAATTAAACACACCTCAGAAAATCATCACTTGCCACCATCTCCCCAGATCTCTGGACGTCACGTCTGCTGGACCTGTGTCCAAACTCAACTCTTCTGTCTCGTCACTACCCTGCAATTTCTTTCTCCTCTTATCCTATTTTTCTCGCCTTGCTCATCCCAGCTTGTAATTACATTACTCACGGTAGGTCAAGCAGATGTGATGTCATAGGGTTGGTAAAAATGCTGGCCAAATTTACCCCTTGCTAAGCCAGTAGGGTCTGATTTTTGGCCCCAACCCCATGAGCAGGCACATACTTGTTTAATTGCATCCCTGAGTGGTGGTTCTGCTCCCTGCACTGGGACCATGCCCATGTGTGAAGGGAAGCACGTGCCCACAAGCTCAGGGCCCCAGAAAGGGAAGGGGATGGTTTAAGCTCTGGCTTCCTCTGGAGGTCTGCACATCCCACAGCAGGCTCTGTTGTCACAAACAGGGAAAATAGGAAAATATGTAGGATTTGCCCACCCCAAATCCTGGGCAAGCTCAGGAGATCGTCCCTCAAAATGAGAAAGAGACAGCACAGCTGTAAAATGAAAAACCTTCTAGGGGAAGGTGTCCTTGCCCATGGCAGGGGGTTGGAACAAGGTGGTCTTTAAAGTCCCTTCCAACCCAAACCATTCCATGATTCTGTGAAAATCCAGCAACCATTTGTCTCCTGGTCTTTTCCTGGTGCACAAGTGGCCCGTGCCAGGCAGGGATCAAGATATAAATAAATGCCAGCGTGTGTACCTGTGTATTAACATTCATCCATCACCACAGTTATTAGCCAGGACTGAGCTGGAACATTTTATGGCATTTAGGACACACTTTCCTCTGACTTAACAGTATCTCCTGTGAACTGATTCACTCAGCTATGAACTATTACAATAACCTGTGTAGGCAGGGAACAAAAGGTTTACACACAAACCATCAGGACACTGAAACAGGGTTAAAAACTGCTTAACACAGGTGTCTGCTTCAGGTGCTGCTGCCTCTCTGAGACAGCTGAGTGAGGTTTAAGTGAGAGCCAAAGCATCTGATACAACCCTTCCCTTCTCACAGGACACTTTTCCTCATTCCACAGAAGGGAACCACAAAGAGTTTCAAAGATTTTCACTTTTGCAGGAATTCAGTCTGTCGAAACAAAGGATCTCCCTCAGGTGGAATGAGCCCTGGAGCAAACCACAGGAGAAGGGATTTTTGTGGACCGTTTTTTTGATCCTTTCCTACAAGAATAACAAAAACAAAATGTAAGAATAACACACCAGAGACGATATTTCCCCATTACAATGCTCCTAGAAAAGGACAAAGATCCAGTAGGTAACAATGGCTTTTTCATGAAAAAGCTCCTCAGATTCAGATATGCCCAACTTTTCCTTTTTGTTTCTTGGACACTATTTTGTTTTTAACTGAAGTAAAGCCATGAATGCAGGCCAACTCTTTATCCTTCCCAAAAAGGGGGAGAAACTTAATCGGGATACATCCATCATTTCCAATTCTCCCAACAGCCTGAAAACATCAACAAAAAGGCCCAGTCTAATGAAAAAAATAAAATAAAATTAAAAAAGCAACTTTATTTGGAAAAAAATAGTAAGTAAACCAAGTTTCCATATGTTTACCATAAAAATAACCTAGACTCCACCTTGGGGTGTATAAAAATACAGGCTGCAGATTGTGTATTTTGGCATTAGTTAAAAAATGCCTTTGTAAACATGCCCTATTAAAATTTAACTGCAGCTTTTATCATTTACTCAAGTAACATATGAAAGGGCTTGTACACTTATCACAGAAGTAGTTGTTTTATCAGGGCTTAGTAATAGCAGTGATGGATTGTGCAATTTGCAGGGCATGCCTGGTTTACAATTGCAGATGTGCTGGTAAGTGCTATCACATACATCTGTAAAGTCTCCTTTAAAGTGTGTCCAGAAACATTAACACCTATTAAAAAAGAAAGAAAGAAAAACAAAATAGGTTATAGGAGCAGCAGACTTTTCAATCCTGTAGATAAGAACTTAACACAAGAGGGTTGGGTCCAGATTTTTGACCATGCAGGTGGGTGCTTTTAGTGGTTACTGAGACGAAATTAGGACAAATTCCCTTAAATAGCTTTAGGCTGAGATTGGGCATCACTTTTTGGACATAGTTTTTACAGTATCAGACCAAATGTAGTGGAGAGTTCATGCAACTCATCGAGCTTTCACATCTGGGTCCTTCCCCTTCAGTTTGGATTTTAATGAGCCAGAGACGCTTGATCTTCTTTAGAAGTTACTGAAATGACTCACTGAATTCTGCATTACCCCAGAAACTGCCTGGCTAAGCACAACAAGCCACCCACAGGCCTGTGGCAAATCCTTGGCACCCCTCAGTGCCAGTGACAACCCAAAGCAACCAGCAGTAGGACAAGAGGGCACGGGCTTAAGCTCTGCCAAGAAAGGTTTAGTTTGGATATTAGGAAGAAACTCTTTACAGAGAGGGTAATCAGCCATTGGAATGGCCTGACCAGAGAGGTGGTGGATTCATCATCCCTTGAGGTTTTTAAGGTGAGACTGGATGTGGCACTCAGTGCCATGGTCTGGTCATCAGAGTGGTGTTGGATCAAGGGTTGGACTTGATGGTCTTGGAGGTCTCTTCCAACCCAACTGATTCTGTGATTCTCTGATCCTATGATTCTAAAATCAAGCAGGAACAGCAACAAGTTCACCTGGACCCTGCATTTCTACAAGAAGCTCCCGCAGCAGACTTTTTCTAAACCTCACAAAGTAGTCACTGTTTCTCCTATGAAAAGAGGGAGAGTTTAAATGAAAGAGTTACGTTAAACCATCCGAGCTGAGCAACTCCCCAGTTGCTCCACCAAAGCATCAAGGGCTGTCTGAGCCCCACACGCCGTTGCTGCATCCCGGGTTTGATGAACACCCAGATAACAAGGCTGGTGTGTGAGCAACACCTTGCAATGGCAGGAGGTGCAAACACCCACACACGGTGTGGGCAGGAGGTGTCACCCCACGGAGTCACCCCGCAGCAGCAGCAGTAGTGGGGATTTGCATAGGAACGAGACACCAAAGGGTACAGGCACTCAGGGATTTCCTCCTTCAGCTTTTCGGAGGCTGCTCTGCTGTGCCCAAAAGGGGGGCTGTTATTTATTTTAAAAATGGAAGGCCTTCTGCATCTTGACTATATTGCCTGGAAATTCCACATAGGGAAACCCACAGTTCGACGTAAAAACAATAAATGCCTTTTTGTGCTGGCAAGTGGAAAAGCTTTCATCATCACAACAGAGGAGAAGACCTGCAGGTGGACAACACAAAGCCTCCTTTGAGTTGAGGGGCAAAGGCAGTTGCTCAATAAACACTGTTTATTTATTTCTATTTTTTTTTGACTGTGTGTGAGATTGGGAATTCAAAGGATTATATTCAGCACAGTTTAGCCTTAGTAAAACACACATTCCAAGACCTGCACCCATCGCCAAATGTTACAGTCCATTTCACCAGACTCAAATACATCACTGCTGTTGTTGCTTCTGTCACAGGCAAAATATCCTGGATGCAGGACAGTGTTTGATTTTGTAGCAAAGTAGATACTGGCAGTGTATGGATTAACTAATGATCTCCTTTTACACAAGGAAAAGTTTGCTTTGATGGAGGATGGAAAATACAAGTAAGATATTTCATCTTTTTTCTTTCCCATGAGCCAGGCACACATGCTAACAATATCCCCCAGCCATTCATCACACGTTCTGTGTGCTGTGCCTTAACCCTGTGGAAGAAGGTTGCTCCTTGTGCCAAGCTGGGAATACGTATCCTACCAATCTGTGCTCCAGAATAGTGTGTTTGGATTTTATTTTTTTCTTGGAGGAGGTTGGAGGCTGGAAAAACAGGGCATCGTGCTCATGCCACATTATTTTTAGAGGTAATTTATGTACAAATGGGTTCAAACTGAAAAAAGGGCAATTTAGGTTAGATATCCAGGAGAAATTGTTCCCTGGGAGGGTGGGCAGGTCCTGGCACGGGTTGGGCAGAGAAGCTGTGGCTGCCCCTGGATCCCTGGAAGTGGCTGCCCCTGGAAGTGTCCAAGGACAGGTTGGAAGGTGTCCCTGCCCATGGCAGGAGGTGGCACTGGGTGGACTTTGAGGTCCCTTCCAACCCAAAGCACTCTATGATTCCATGGAAAGGAATATCCAGCAGGAGATGACGCTGAAAAGCATTCAAGTGACATTTCTCAGCTCTCTGATTACAGGAGAGTTTCTCCAGCCACCAGACCGATAGCAGAGTGTCCCCTCAAGGCCACCTGGGGAAAGCTGTGCACGCGTGTCCAGAAACAGTGTTTGCATTTCAACATCTGCTCTGCTTTATCAGTGCATTTTACAGCCACTGCCGGGAACTGAATTATATTGCTGTTTCCCTGAACCCCAAGCCTGTTGCCTTGCATTAAAAAAAAAAAGCAAAAAAAAAAAAAGGCAAAAGTAAAAACAAAAGAAAAAAAGCAGGGCCATGCAGATGGAAGAGGGGGCATGGGGTGAGCATGACAGCCTGTGGCTACTGTGAGGGCCACCACCTGCAAAAGGGAGCCCAGAATTACTTTGCTTATAAAATAATAGAGTTATTAAAGGTGGAAAATACTTCCAAGATCCTTGAGTCCAACCATTAGCCAGCACCACTGTGTTCATCACTAAACCATACCCCCAAGCAGCACTTCCACATGCCTTCACATGCCTTTTGGACACTTCCAGGGATGGTGATTCCACCCCTTCCATGAGCAGACTATTCCAGTGCTTCCATTCTTATTGTAAAAACACCAAATGCAAAGCAGGAACTTGCTCGGGGGTGCAAGAAACAAACCCTGGTGACAGCCTTAACCAACCTTCAGGATTGTCCCCTCCTTTTCCAGGTCTTTGAGGTCAAATGAAGGTGACAGAGAGACCATTTGTGAGGGCATTTCAGTTGGCACTTTTTCCCCCATCAGTGGCTCAGGAATAGGAGGCTGCTCCTGCCCATAAACACCTGGCCCCTGGCGATGCCCATGGGGCTCTCCCCTTGTGCTCAGGCACAGCAGAAACAAGGCAACCCTGTTTTTCAAGGCTGCAGGGAAGGGAATGAAGCTTCCCTTAAGCTTTGTGCAAGCAAAGGTTTTGCCCTTGGCACTGTAAAAGGAGCACTGGCCCATTTTGGTTTGCTGCTGCTGTAGGTGAAACCTCCAGCAGTGCTTAAGCCTTGCTGTGGGTCTGCTCTGCTCTGCCTGTGCCCCTCCTGGCACTGCTCATTTGGGTATCACCTTCAGGCATCATTTGGGTACCACCTTCAAGCACCATTAACATTTCCTCTGTGCCAAAACACCAGCACCTTCAGCAGGAGCAGGATGTTTTGAGGTTGGAGCTTTTTGTTTTCCTTTAATATTCTAAAAGAGGCTGTGAAGCATTTTGGCATGTCTTAAAATGAGAGAGACTGCAAATTCAAGGAACAAATAACATGTATTCATAAAGCTCTGATGACTGCAATGAAATTCTGAGACATCCAAGCCTGGCTCTGCTCCCATTGCTGTGAACAGGATCCTCTGGCTTTGCTGGGAGCAGACAGGTCCTTGGTGACCAAAAAATCGTGTTTCAGATGTGTTCTTGCACAGTTTAAGTGGAAAAGGTGTTTTCCAGCACGGGCATCATCCTGCCTGAGGGTGCAAGTCATTCACTGTCCTTGTGCTCCCTGCTGTTCATCCCAGCTCCAGGCAGGGAACCACAGGGTCCTTTTGTCTGGATTTGCATTTTTAAGCTCGGGAATGATGCAGGTTATAAACAGGCAGCAGGAGAGAAGTTGATCATTGGTACCACAGGTAACTTTTTCCACGGGTTGCAGAGGTTAAACTGCGACATCAGCCCAGAGAATGGGTTTTTCACCTCAAATCAGCCCAATTCTTGCCTGCAGCCCCTGGGGAGGTCCCTGGTGGGGCCTGGGAAGATGCTGCAATTCCTCACACAACCAGAAAGCCCATTGTTTGGGCAGCATTTAAAAGGCTGCAACGCATAATTGCTAAATTATGGTGATCTGAGCAGGGAAAACACCCACGATGGAGCGTGGAGCGCACCACCTAATGGTTCTGTGGCTGACCACAATTATTATTCCATCTTTTCTGTAAACAAATTGTCCAGCAAAAGCCACACAGCTCCAGCCCAGTTTGTTCAGAGGGCAGCACCGAAATATTGCAAAATAACTCACGGGGGATATTCCTTTCCTCCATCCCTGCCCCTGCCCTGGGGCAGCACCAGGAATTCTGGCACTCCAAACTCCAGCTGGCAGGAGCTCCCAGGAGAAGGTCACCACACAGAAGGTGGTGGGGGCTCAGCGTGGTGGCTCTGACATTTATCCACAGCCCCACTCCCAAATTTGGCCTGTTTGGGAAGCTCTGGCATCACTGCCCTTCTGGTCACTGGCACTGGTTTGGGTTGCCGTGTCCCAGTGGCGCCTGTCCAGCATCTCATGTGGTTTCCCTGCACGTCGCCTGTGAGCCACAGACCGTGGAAATATTTTATCTGCAGTTGCAGAGTTCTGTCGCTGTGAATGGCGTATCCTTCCTAATTAATAATTGTGAGATTGCCAAGGAAGTCGTGGAATTTTGGGCCGCTCTAATTGTGGTTTTTTCCAGCTCTTTGGAAGTCATATTTGAGCAAATTTCTCTGCTCCTCTTGGGCTTCTCAACACTTTCTGGAATAATTTAGGGTAAAGTTCTGTAACTTCTTTATTTTCTTTCCATTCTGGTTCTATCCAAACATAACATGTCAACAAATTCCAGAGGCATAATATAAAAATTCCAGTGGACTGAGTGAATATCAAAGAGAGAGGAGATAAGCAGTTTGCTACAAAAACTAATAATTAATAACTAATATAACCCAAACCTCTTTGAAAAGAGGAGTTGGCAATTCAAAGAAGAAACATGGAAATTTGTTGGTTTAAAACAGAGGCTTTGATGAGTTTGCCTCATGTTTAATTAACTGTTCGAGCCTTGCCATGCATTTTTTGTGTTTTGGCACTTTCCCTCACCTGGGAATTTGGAAATTAGAAGGTGTTGGTTTCTTTGGTTGGGTTAATTTTTTTCAGTAAATCTACAAAAAGCCAAACTAAACCCAACAAACTAATTTTGAGGGGGGGCAGAAAAAATCAAAGGAACCTCTAACTAATTGCATTGCTTTTAGAAAATGCTTCTCAGGCTGGCCAGGGCTGGCAAATTGATCCAAATATTAAATCCTCACAATTCTTTGCACAGTGGAAGTCTCACTCCCTGCCATTCTTATTCACAGAGCACTAGTTTGCTGTGTTAAAAACTCAATTACAACACACATCAACAGCCTCTCTTGATGGTGAAGGGGCTCATTGCTTAAGTGGCATCCTGAAGCAAGTGGGAGCAAAAATTCAAATCATGGAATCATGGGATAGTTTGGGTTGGAAAGGACCTTAAAGATCATGTCATTCCAACCCCCTGCTATGGGCAGGGACACCTTCCACCAGCCCAGGCTGCTCCAAGCCCCGTCCAACCTGGTCTTGGACACTTCCAGGGATCCAGGGGCAGCCACAGCTTCTCTGCCCAACCTGTGCCAGGGCCTGCCCACCCTCACAAGGAGGGATTTTTTCCTAATATTTAATCTAACCCTGCTCTCTGTCAGTTTGAAGCCATTCCCCCTTGTCCTGTCCCTCCAGGCCCTTGTCCCAAGTCCCTTTTCAGCTCTCTTGGAGCCCCTTCAGGCACTGGAAGTGGCTCTAAGATCTCCCCAGAACCTTCTCCTCTGCAGGCAAAACAGCCACAACTTTCTCATTAGGATCCACACGCACCAAGTTTGGGATCAATAGGGAAAAGTGTCCACTGGTGTAACAGCCTTTTAAATCATCCTGTTTGGTGCACAGTGTCTGCAGCACTCTGGTGTCAAAGCCTGGCAGATCCATCCCTGCAAATGCTCAAAGGATGTGTAGAAGTGGTGCCTGGGGACATGGTTTAGAGGTGGACGTGGCAGTGCTGGGTTAATGGTTGGACCCAGTGATGCCAAAGTAATTCTGTGATCCACAGTCTGCGTAAATCAGTGCATCCCTACTGGTTCCAGTAGAGCCACACTGGTTTATACTGGCTGAGGACCCAGTTCAAGGAACATGAAATCATTGCAAAACCAAAAAAAGCACAGGGAAGTTGGGGTGGGGCTGAAGCAGCTCACAAGTTTGGTTTTGTTTTTAAGGGCTGGTCACAGTGCATTAAATTTTAGCTAACTGCCTTCCCAATCTATGCCATGGGAAGAAAAACCACAAACAAACCCCACAAAGTGACAAGGTGGGTGAGATGGGGGTGTTATGGAAATAGCTCAGCTGTCTGCAGCTTCTCTGATGGGAAAGCTGAATAAGCCTGCTGGCCCCAAAAGGGATTGTCTGACCCCCTCTGTTTTCTGAATGGTGTTTCCATACTGACAGCCTGGAGAATGCTTTGGGATGTGGCACAGTAAATTCTGCTTTATGTGTTAGACACCAGATCAGTAATTGTGGGGTCAGAACCACCTTGAGGGTGGTATAAAGGGGTGGGGGTTGTGGAGGGGGAAGGGATGGGTCAAACCCCACAGGGGGTGGCATCATACCCCTCATGGCAGGTCACTGGAGCCCACATGGGAAAACCCTGGAGTGGCTGCCAGTCACAAACAGCCTCAGGAAACTATAACACCCCACAGCTCCTGGAGCCTATAACCCAGCTCAGATGGACAGGGACAGTGGGAACATTGCCCACCCTGGAATATCCACAGCTCCTGGATCCTATAACCCAGCTCAGACTGGCAGGGACAGTGAAGGCACTGCCCTCACCCTGGCCTGGAACCTCAGACTGACCCATGGGTCAGCCTGGGGGGTTTGGCCAGAGAGACCAGGGCAGACAAAACCAAAGGCATGTGTTTGGCACATGTCACAGCCCTGCCATCTGGACGTGTGAGAGCTGCTCTGCCTCAAGGTTCCAATGGTCACTATATGATCTGTCTCTCCCTCTTTCTCTTCTCTCGTCTTCCTCCCTCTGCTTCTCTTTCTTTGCTCCTTTCCTGATGTTTTGGGCAGCTTAAAACTAGAGGGACTGGATTTTGCCTTGTGTTGTATGTGCTGGATTGGTATTGTGGTGGAACATTTAGTCTGGGTTTTGTGGTGCCCTTTGGAACTTTTGTCAAGTTCCCCTATTTTCTCCCCCAAATTATATTAAAAAAGTACCTCTTGGGAACAAGTCTATGGTTTATTCCCTTGAAAATATCTCGAGGTATTCAAGAATACTACATATATATTTTAAAGTAAACCTCCTGGCTGAGCCTGTGGGTTTGGGGCTCTGGTGTTACACAGTGTTTTGATACCAGAGGTGAATTCATGACTGTGAAAGCACTGATGGTCCTCAAGCTCCTTCTGAGTCCTCAGCCATCACCCACCTTCAAAAATACCCCTCCAGTTCCTCCCTCCCTCAGCTAAAACTGAGCCCCATGTTCACAGGTACCTCCAGGGATCAAAGAGGAGGCAATTCAAGAGAAAATGCTCTGACACAGAACAAAACTCGAATTTCTCAGCTAAGAAGTCACCGTTTCTCTCAGGACAGGCTGAAACTCCACCAGGGCACACTGTGTGAAAACAAGGCAGTTTCACCTCTCGCTTTCACCTTTTGTAGATCTCTATTTGTACCTTGTTGGCAGCCCAGCACCTCCTAAGGCCTGGCATATGGTATCTTCTGAAGCACAACATAAAAATATTGCACCCATCTGTACCCCTGCGTGTTTTTGTGAGCCAATTTCTAGCGGGTTATTTAATATTACATTTAAAACAAACAAACAAAACAAAAACAAATAAACAAAAAACAAACTTAAAGAAATGTCACAGAAGTGTTTTGAGTTTTGTGTGTCTAAGCTATTACATCAGAAGGAACACAGAGAGAATCACATTTACACCTGGGCTGTTATCCAAGATTTTGGTAGGATGAATGGGCCCTAACATGGAATTAAATGCAATTAATGCCTATGGCAAGGTTCCTTTTCCTTTACCTTCCTGAGAAACAAAAGAGAATTCATCCCTCATGTAATAACCCCATTCAAGATCATTAACTGCATTAGTTACTAATACTCTTAGTCCTGTAGCGTCTGTCAACTCTTTTAATGGTCCAGACTCCAGGCCAATTAGAAAATAAGACTGGAACAACCAGAGAGAAACTTCCTTTGAAAGCCCCAGTTTCTCCCTGCTGTTGCCTTGATGTCAGAAAGTGCTTTCCTGGGGCAGGCACGGGGCCAAATCCTATCTGAGGAAATTCCCTGCCTTATAAGTTATCTTTTTAGTTCCAGTGGCACTGTTTTATTATGGCCCTTCCTGGTACTCTCTCTTTGTCTCTCAATTTAGCTGTGCTGAAAAAATGCCAGCATTTTTATGTTTGGATTTAACATCCTAGGAAGGGGTTTTTTGTGGAGGTTTTGGTTTTTTTCTAAATCACTGGACAGCCCCTCAGTCTTTGAAAACTCTGGGTTATTTCTGGATGTATAAGTCACCCCCCAGTTTCTAAGGCAGGCTTATCTCACCAGCCATAAACCCCTTTCCTACCTGACTCTCCTGAGAACAAGACATATTGGCTGCTCACAATTCACATCAATGCTCAGTGTTTCATGGCTAAAAGAAACATGCTGATTTATTTTTATCTCCTCTCCCGGAATAAATCCCTGCACAGTTCATTTCCAGGCATCCATCACTTCACACCAGAGGCAGGGCTTTGGTAACAAAGGCAGATCTAAGCAGAGAGGCCTCCTGAGCACCAACCTGCTCCAAGTGGGATAGAAGCAAAGCAGGACCACATTCCACCTCCAGAAGTCAAACCTTGCCACGGTACCTTTAAAGCAAAACTTTACCAACACGTGCTTGCACCACTGGATTAATTAAAAAGGACCATAAGTTTGTTCTCTGCACTGGAATGGATAAGTGGGAGTGTCGGACAGCAAGGACAGAGAGGAAACACAGCACACACTGAAGAGACCTGTGGGAATAATTTGAAAGCAAATATTCAAAATGCAATAAATCCTGCCTCTAGCTCCTTGAGAATGACCACGAACTGAACTGTGATTTTGCTGCAGCGTATCTCATTTCAATCATTTATCACTGCATCAAATGATTCTTGGTCTGTGAATTATGTAAATTCATGTAAATAGTGGCAGCGCCGTCTGTGTTCATCAGCCCTTAGCAGGAAGTCATATGTTGTTGTTCCAGCCCTCTGAAATGAAAGTGTAAACTCTTAAATGCTTTAAGAAAGTGTTCCCTCGAAAACCAAAAAGTTCCTTTCATGGCTGCAGAACCAATTTTCAATATTTGACATCGTTGTAGAGGACATTGCTGTTTATCTGGCTCCTTTTTGTGTGGGCCACTAACATGAGTTAGGGAATAAAAAATTAGGATATATTGGACCTAAGAGATGAGAGAAAGGAGCAAGACTTGAAGCAGGTTGGTCTCACTGTTGCTAAAATTTGAATCATCAGAGAAGTGAAAAGGAGTCAAACAATATGTTATTCAAAATGCAGTTTTTCAAACAATATGTTATTCAAAATGCAGTTTTTCATAGAAATAGGCCATGTCAGGCATGTGCTTTTTGCTGTCACCTTTCTTTCTGCCCAGATTGTGGCTGCCCCATCCCTGGAAGTGACCAAGGCCAGGTTGGATGGGGCTGGGAGCAGCCTGGAATAGTGGAAGGTGTCTTTGGCAGAGGGGTTGGAACTAGATATCTCTAAGGTTCCTTGCAATTTAGTCCTGATCATTGAATCCCAGTATCACGAAGGTTGGAAAAGACCTTCAAGCCCACCCTGTGCCCGATGCCCACCTTGTCCCCCAGCCCAGAGCACTGAGTGCCACGGCCAGTCCTGCCTTGGGCACCTCCAGGGCTGGGCACTCCAACCCTCCCTGGGCAGCCCCTGCCAATGCTTAACAACCCTTTCCATGATGAAATTCCTCCTCATGTCCAACCTGAACCTCCCCTGGCACATCTTGAGGCCATTTCATCTTATTCTGTCCCTTGTTCCCAACCTTGCTACAACCTCCTTTCAGGCAGAAACTTTTTCTCCTGCAGAACCTGGAAACAGTGACTTTCCAGATGAAACCATGGCACCAAGAGCTCCCAGGCTCCCTTTTGAGCTGGAGCTGGAGCCAGCATTTGCTCTGACAGCCCATCACCATGTGAGTGCTGGCAGCCTCTTTGCTCCAGAGTCATCCTGGCAGCTCCTTGTGAAACCAGCACTGTCCTCGGCCTCCCAGCTGCTATTATTTATTTCATTAGTAAACAACGTCTTTCAGTACTTTCAAAACGTAAATTTCCAGTTTCTGGGAAACGGGAATAAAATTAAATTAAATCAAAACTTTCACAAGATTTCCCATGAAACAGATGTCATGCTCACTTGCAGTTTTTCATCAGTAGTTCTGAGAAAAAAACCAGCCTTCTGTGCTGAGCTTG
This sequence comes from Campylorhamphus procurvoides, assembly GCA_013396655.1. Classification (NCBI taxonomy): domain Eukaryota; kingdom Metazoa; phylum Chordata; class Aves; order Passeriformes; family Dendrocolaptidae; genus Campylorhamphus; species Campylorhamphus procurvoides. The sequence goes on from WBMV01002268.1 coordinate 423,941, forward strand.
GACAAATGGAAGGGGAGCTTGGGAAGTCAGTGGTTACACTTGAAAACTTAAGACTTAGGGTTGAATTTCACTCTGAATCACTCCACCTTCTTAAATACCTTGCTTAGATTTTATAAGAATGAAAAATCAAGTTTCACAGGCCTTTTAGACATTTAGTGTGTCTTTTTAAAACAGCACATATATATTATATATATATACATATCTAAAAAACCTATGTGAATTCATCCTTCCATCTGTTCAAATATATTATGTGTCTGTAAGGGACTTTGGAGTTCAGCACAGGGAAATATGGTGTTTCTTCCCTGGGGCCATTCCCTGCTCCTCAAATCCAGCATTTGCAAAATGTATGGAAATGTGAAAGAAAGTAAGGTGCAAAATTATATTAAATCATCTTTGGTTTGGGTTTTAAAGACAAACAGTTGTTGTCTGGGGTCCCCAGAGCATGAGGATCTAACCCTGCAAGGATGGGCCACCCTGGGGGTGGGAAAGCTCATCCTTTGTGCTCACCATCCCTGCTCAGAGGGTGACCAAGGTCTCCCAGTCAGCCTTGTCATCAGGGAATTTGGAATTGATGCTGAACTAGCAAAAAAGCTGGGGAAGGGTCTGAAAGACACTTTCTGTGAGGAGCAGCTGAGGGGGCTGGGGGTGTTTGTGTGGAGAAGAGGAGGCTCAGGGGGACCCCATTGCTCTGCACAACTCCCTGACAGGAGGGGGCAGTGAGGGGGGTCGGGCTCTTCTGCCATGGCCAAGGGACAGGAGCACAGGAGATGGCCTCAAACTGCACCAGGGGAGGTTCAAATTGGATATTAATTTTTTTTTTCCCTGCCAGAGTGGTCAGGCCTTGGAATGAGTGTCCCAGGGAGGTGATGGAGTCACTGTCTCTGGAAGTGTCCCAGAGGTGTCTGGATGTGACCCTTGGGGACATGGATTAGGGGGGATTGTGGTGGTGCTGGATGATCCTGAAGGTGTCTTCCAGCCTTGAGGATTCTGTGTCCCAGCCCTCAGTGAGCTGAGATCTGTGGATGAGCTCTTCTGCTCAGCCCTCTCTGTGCATCCATGCAGGTTTTGGTGAAGGTGTCACAGTTTATGCCTCTCTGTCTCAAGGAGCCAAGTTCACACCTCATTTAAGCTCTGGCAACTTGCAATGGAGTAGTGTGGCCACATCAGCCTTCTCTCTTACACATGGGATGGTCTTGTGGATGCTCCAGCATCACCACTTTAAAATACTCTTAAATATTCTTTAAATGTTTGAATCTTTACATAATATTTGAAATATTCTCTGATCACTGTATTATTGTATTTTTTCTTTTTTTTAGAGGATGACTGGTCATGTGTTCCCCTCTCAAACAAGCAGTTGAACCCTGGTTTCTAAAGCGTTCCTCTGAAAAAGAGGGGACTAAACACTGTCACTGTACAGTGATCAGCCAGTGACCCTTTCCTTGCTAATTTTTCCCTCCACATCCACATCTTTAAATACAATTTTATAGTCTTTGGACAATCAGCAGTACTTCACCCATTACATGTGCAGCTGCATTCATACCACACAACCCACCAAGAGAGGAAATGCAACTCCCTAACCCCAGCCCAACCTCTTAACTTCTTTCGTATCCCATTTTTTTCCTTTTTTTTTTTTTCATTATTTGACTCATTGAGTCAAAAGTCATGACCTCTGGCAGAAAAAAAGGTGTGTGAGAAAAATGATGGCACGGCATTTTGTCTCTCTCCAACAGTCAGGAATATGTTTTCAGGATCATAAAAGAAGGAAAAACAAAAAATCAAACAAGCAGGGAGTGAGAAGAGCAGGAAGGAGGTTGAGGAAGGGAAGGGCCACATCAGTGTATGAGGCTTTATCCAAAGCCACAGAGGAGCAATTCCCTATCCAGCAGCAAGCCTGGAAAGCAAGAATCCCAAGAAAAGAAGCCTAAATGTCCCCCAGCCCAAGGGGTACCAACGAGTGGAGGGTCAAGGAGGGATTTTTAAATGCTGATTATATTTCCTATCAAACTGTACAAGAACAGTGAGTTAAATGAGAAGGGCTGGCTGGGGCCTCTCCCATAAATCTATTGTCTTGGGGAGTGGGAAGAAGGAAAAAGACTCCCCTCCACAAAGAAACCCAACAACAACAAGAGATCAAGATTTTTCCCACACTTAATAACATTTTACACAGTTGCAATGAAGAATCTCCTGGGAGTGCAGATGCTTTGTAGTGCCAAGACATGTACTTGGGAAAAAGCAGCTAAATAAAATTGTAATAGAGCTCTAGCTTTTGTCTTCTGGAAAAACAAATCCCACAAATATACGTGCAGGAGAAGCTTTTAAAGAAACAATCGTTTAGAGAAAGAATGAGGAAAAACAAACAGAAAGGAAAATACAACTTCAGGCATGAATGTTAACCCGCTGAGAAGGCTGCTACAGAATGAACTTGGTTATTTATTAATAATAATTAATTATTATTTGGTTCATACAATTGAAAGCTTTTATTTGGTGAAATATATCAGATTTTAACCAGGAAAAAACCCGATTAAAAATAAAATGACTGGACACCCACACCCAGGCTCCTTGTGAGGACATGCAGTAACCAAACCCCTTCCTGCAGTGGATGGAGCTGGGAACAAACCGTGACAGTCAGAGGCAGCTCCAGACTCCACAGGTTTGTACTAGTCCAAGCAAAGGCTTAAATTTAGGACCCAAAATGTTAATCACAGCCCTGAGAAACAAGAGACTGTGTTTTTGAGTAAATAAGATTTTCATGTTACAGGTGTTTAAGGCACGATTGTGAATAATATAACCCGAATTTCACTGAAACAGGGGAGGGCTTTTTTCTTGGCTCTGACACAGACTTTTTGAGTAACCACTATCTCAAAGACTTGCTTTCCTCTGCCAAAATGGTGATAATAATGCTTCTTTTGTCTGTTTAGCTCTTAACCTTTTTGCAAGTGTTTTCTCCATGTGACGTCTTCATGACACTGTACTGTAAATACACAGACTTACCAACTACATGGAATTCTTGTGAATTCCACTATTGAATTCTTATGAATTCAACTCACTAAATGCCCTCTATTGCACATTCTGCATTGTCATTTAGACATTAAAACAATAACATAAACCATCAAGAGGCAACATGGAAGTGTCCAAGGCCAGGTTGGACAGGGCTTGAAGCAACTTGATCTGATGGGAGGTGTTCCTGCCCATGGCAGTGGGTTTGAACTGGATGATCTTTAAGGTCCCTTCCACTCCAAGCCATCCCTATGACTCTATGATTCTATAATTCTATGAACATTGTTTTTTTATTTAAACAAGTTATTTGCAATTTGTGTTGAAAACCCATGAGCCAGAACAGCATCACACATGGGATGGGATAAACACGTGACCCTTCTTCTTCTTCTTCTGGAAAGCCACATTCCCACCCCAATCCCACAGCTCCCTGTGCCCCACACCAGAGCAGCACTGAGAGGCAAATTCTTTGAAGACAGTGAGGAAGGGACCCCTCAGATGTGTCCTCTGTGCCTGTGGAGGAAAAAGCCAAAGCTCAGGAAAGCTGTCCCACCACCTCTCCATGTCTGAGCATGGCACTGGGAGGAACCAAGTGATATCCCAGGTCAGGTAAGGTATTTGGAGAGAGGACTCAGCATTCCTTACATTTCTGAGCAGCAAAGAGACAACTGTGGCTGGTCTTTGAGCTCCCCAGTCCTGGTTTCTGGAGCCTGCGTCTTGCTGGGAGTGGAAGCTGCTGGGTTTGAGCTCCACTCTGTAATTGTATTTAATGGCAGAGCATCTTGCAGACACTCCAGAAGAGGGGAATTGCATCTTATTTGCATTTGTTTCTCTCCTGTAAAACGGATTAAGGGTGACTAGTTCAGAGGAATCCTGCCTGATAAGTCTCCTGGTGCTGCTCCCTGGGAACACAGAGCACTGCCCGTTCTGCATAAGAATGAGTAGGTTGCTGGCTCTAGGAGAGGAGATAATTCCAATTAAGAAAAACCCACCCAAACCACAACACCCTGACTTACTTAGTGCTAGGATTTCATTCCCTGCTCTCTTACTCCTAAGACACCAGTAACACACTGAGTCACAGCACACATGGGAAACTTTGCTCTGGGTTGAGCAACTTCGCCGCTCTCCTGCAGCTGATCTTACGAAATTCAAGTATCATTAAACAGAACCAACGTTGTATGTCTGAAAGGCCATCTTATAGTATGTAAACAAACAGCTTTTAGCCCCAGAACAAGAGGGTGTTGTGCAAGATTGTGCATCATCATTGCATAGTTCAGACACCACTGACCTGATGCGATGGAATTCCTGAGCAAGAAGTGAAGTTCTGATAGAACTGTTTCACTTAAAAAAAAAAGAAAAGGAAAATTTGCCTGATTTTTACAACTGCTGGTGAGGTCTGACATCCCACAGTCTTTCTCAAAAGGGGGCCATGAGAAAGTGACTCTGGTTTGAATTACTTCCCATTCTTTGAAACATCTGCAGCAAGTGTAGGGTGGATCTTAACCCCCTGGCCCTCATCTCAGCAGCAACTGGCTGCTCTCAGGTGCTGTGAACTCCACTCAAGTTCAAAGCCAAAGTCTTGGTTTATCCCTCAGACAGGGCACTTTTTGTTGGAGTGAGCTGCTCCTCACAGGAGAGGAGAGAGGCAATGGCACTGACGTTCGCCCTGACGTGGTGCAGCTGGAGGAGAAGAGCTGCAGCTTCCTCAGGCTTCCCACAGACCCGCTGGCACTGGTGGTGTAGAAGACCTGCCAAGGAGGTGTCACCCTCCGGGTGTGCCAGCCAGCTCTCTCTCCATCCACCTCGGGGGGCTGGAGCTCAGCTCTTGGGCACAGCCAAAGAAAGGTTGCTCCAGGTGCCAGCACATTCCAGGCAATGCACACAGCATGTACACAGGGCTGCCTTCACCCACCAGCTGGAGGGGAACACAGCAGCCATTGAAACTTATTATAAAGTAGGTAGTATTTACCCAAAAAAAGCCTTTATGGCCTTTTGCTCAAACACAAGTGCTGTTTGGGCTCGGGATAATACCCAGAGAGATACAGGTCTCTTGAGACTTGTGTAATTTAAATGTGCTGGCTCAAATTTTTCCTTCTAAAATACAGAAATCTGCTGATTCACCTTGGGGACAAGTATCTGGACTTTCAATACAAAAGGCAAAGTGTCTTTTATTCTCCAGCATCCAGCACTGCTGCCAGGTGGGAAGGGGGCTGGCTGCTCCCACTGGGTAAGCTTCTAGTTGGGTCTTCAGAGGCTGATAAGCTACTGGGAAGGAAGATGAAGGAGTCGGAAGGGGCATGGACTGGGGAAAAGTGATTTCAAGCATCGCAGGGCCCTACCAGATGTACTTCTGACTAGAACCCACTGAGTCACAGGCCCAAGGGGTTATTTGCAGTTCTCTGAGGGTTTGCAGCTCTGCACACTGGTCTTTCTTTTCTCAGTTGCTTTCACCCTCATTCCAGAGGCTACAGCCCCACTCCAGCATCCTTCACCCTTGTGCTATTCCTGGCCCTCCATCTCCATCCCATCCTCCATCTCTTTCCTCTCTCATTACCATCACACCCTATCCCATTTGCCCAAAGCCTGGTCATTCCACTTTGCCCTTTCCCAACTCTCTCTCCAGATCAGAACTTTCCATCTGCTTCCCACCTTCTTTATGCATCATCTTTCAAATCCTTGGCTTCACACCCAGTCACTGTACATATGTGTTTTTACAGTTTCCAACCTGTCACCACTGACTGCTTGGATTTTACTGGGACCCACTCTGAGCTCATTCCTCCCTTTAATTCCATGTCACAGCTATGACACCTCTTTTCTCTGTCCCTTCCTTATAATACTGATGGCTTTAGAAGATCCCATGGCCCTGCTGTCTTCCCCCTGTCATACATTCCAGCTGTCCTGAGAGCTTCCTACCCAGGAGAATGGAGCATCTCTGACTCTGGATCCCACACCAGAAATCCCAGCTTTCTTCCCATCGCCTCTGACTCATCCCTACTCTTCCATCTGTCTCCACTTCTCCAGAGAAGTGCACCAGTTTCCCATGACAGAAGATGAACATGAAGCCCACAGACCCTTCTGTCACTCTTGGTTCCACTTCTGTGACTGCACCATGAGTGTGACTACAAAGGAGATGAGATTTGGTGGTGGTTTATCTTCATGTGATCCCTCTCTTAAATTATGTGTTGTTTTTTGGGTTTGGAGGTTTTTTTTAAAGGAAGAGGCATACCTCTTCCAACATTTTTCTTTAAACATTATAAGTGTACTTCAGTTTTTTTCACTACTAGTAATTTTTTAAAAAAAAATCATCTCCCTCTTCAGCTGTTGACTGGTCTCTTTTTTTCCTTCCATCTCCAAGTCCATTGAATTCATCATTTTGAGTGGTTCCTTTCTTCCAATATCATGCTAGACCCTTTTCTAACAATTTCCTGCCGTGGTAACACACTGGATATGCTTCTCAACCTCATTAAATGAGCTCTTCCAAGCCTTCATTTTCTTGTATCACCCCTTTACCTTGAGCTGATGATTCTGTCCTTAGATTTTAAACATCTTTTAGCATATGAAAGGAGGACCCATCCCATGTGTAGCCTTGTCTTTAATCCTTCATGTTAATTCCTGTGGGCAACCTCATCTTCAGGAAGAATCTCAAGGGCTGGGAGAGACCTCAGGCAGATGCCTGGCCCATCCCTGGGAACAGGGCAGGCCCAGCTGTCATTTATGAGAGATTTTTGACTACCTAGGTCAAAACAGTGACAGAAACTGCAGAGGTTCTCCAGCCAATTTATGCCTGACTTTGCTATTCAGACTGCTAGAGAGTTTTTTCCTGATGTCTGACATTCCTGCCACAATTTAAACCCAAGACTTCTTTCCCCAAAGGCCACAGACAAGGAGAATGGATTCTTCTTTTCATCTTTGCAGCACTTTGTAGGATGTTCTCTCCCATCCTTCACTTCTCTAGACTAAACCCCCCTAGTTCATACATGACCACGTTCATCTCATCCCTGTTCACCCACACTGGTCTCCTCTAGTCTCAGTCCCAGCATTGTATCTCTCTTGAATCACAGACCAGACACAGCTTTACTAGTGCTCACCAGAGCCAAGAGATGAGTTCTTTTGCTCCACATATCCCAGAGCCACTTACAGAAGGAATTCCAGAGGGCAGGGAGAGCTACATGGTTGTTTTATTCTCAGTTAAGCCCAGTATTTTACCAAAGGTCTTGTTGAACCACATCCCATCTTCCTCCTGGTTTCTCCAACACTTTTGTCTCATTTGGGATTTAACCAGCATGATCACAGGCCCCTGTAGCTCACTGAGACCTCTTGCTACATCCACTTTACACAGACTATCTCTATCATCTCTCTAAATTATGTGGTCTTCCACTCTTCCAGGCACCTAAAAATCTCCTCTGTGGGCTTTCAGTACCCCACATCTTTGTTCAGACAGCATATTTTTTCTTCCTGTATTAAATAAAAGCTTCTTCCACTCTAACACACCCCAAATATTGCCAGAGAGATGGTTTTACTCACCAGCTCTCTCACCTTGGTACACCCTGTCCCTGGTGAGTTCCCCTTTACCTTCTCTGCCCTATCCAACCACCAAGTATCTCATCACCACTTCACACATCATCCCTCTTTGATGCTGAGCTTCCAGCCTACTGTGTTTGGCCAGCAATGTCCCTTTCATCTTCAGTTTGCCACTTTACAAGCACCTCGGGGTTTTTTCCTAAATTCCCTGTTTGTTCTGGGGTAGATTTCCAGAAACAACAAAGAAACTCCCAGGAACTCCATTGACCTCTTCTTAAAAATGTCCTCTTTGTCAGCAAAGCTACAATAAGTAACTGCAGAGATGATGGCAGCAATGAATGCTTGGGGTGCTGAGGACACCAAATGCTCTCCTGACTTGGCAGTGTCCTTTTGCTTCCTTATTGTCCCCTCATCTCACTCCTTCACCCACCACCTGCTGTCCTGCACTTCCATCACATGATTTTTGGGAAGGAGCCTCTCTCTCCAATGTCTAGTTGTACAAGACCTAGTCCAGTGGTCTCCCAGTTTCTTACTGGTGTCCTAGACACAACCTAACAATAAATACCCCGAAGTCATGGCAGACTGTACTGGAAAGGTGACTTTGATAGCAAGTGTGGCTGCAAGTTGTTTACACTTGGCCACATGATATCAGCTCACTTCCCAGTGAGCCAAGCTGTAAAAAAGACACCAGAATTAGCTCTCAAAGTAAGTTTCGTGCTGTATGGCCCTAGAGTGAAAGGAAAACTCATCTTCTAAGGTGGCCCCTTTGGTTTAGAATTAAAATACCCATGGAGGGAAAGGAGCACTCTTAGGATAAGGAGTTCAAGAGATGAAGAGAAAACTTCAGTTTTGAAAACCTTTGGACGTGGCACTGTAAAGCAGAAATCACATAAAGAAATCCAGCAGTAAATCATATATAAGCCCTTCCTGGTTTCAGAGTGAAACCATCAACACTGGTCAGCAACTTAGAAATACCAGAAAGTGTGAACAGCTCCCCTCCTCTTGTAGGAGCTGCCCTGGCCCTGCAGCCCTGTACGTCTGAAAAACAGGACAAAAAGCAACTATGAAGGACACAGTTGCTAAGAAAAAGCCCTCTGTGTCAGGCAGACAGAGCAGTAGCAGGGCTGGTGATGCTCAGAAGAGAGTGCTCTGTATTCATATTTACATATTGATTGTTTTGAAGCCTCTTTCAGTTCCAGGAACGGCAAACTATATTAAAAAAAAAAAAAGATATATATTTGTGGTTTGGCACCCAAAGAGAGCTTCAACTCATGCATCATTGCTGGTTGCCAACATCTGCAAATGATTACATGTTGGTTTGGTTTTGGGTTTTTTTTTTTAAACCTCAGACTACAAAACTAACGTCACTCGCTGGTTGCACCTACTGCTGAGCAACAGGGTGGGACTTTGGAATGGGATTCCTGCCAATGCAGGTCACCGAGTTTACTAATAAACATGATTTTATGATAATGTTTGTCCTCACTGCTGCTGTGCTATGGAGCAAATTCCTGCTAAATAAAACCCAGAGAAAAACTGCAGTTTATTTGCAAACCTGTCTAGAGAATAAAGAACATTGAGGTTTATTTTTAAAACAATCCTCCTCTGAAAATGTAACAGTAAAGACACTTGGCTTTGTCAGGGGAGGGACGTAATCTGCATAGATGATTTTGGAACCATATGTGTGAGCAGTGGGGAACTGTCAAAGTGTGGAGCCCTCATTCTTGCTGAAATCCTTGGCAATGATCTGCACATGGAATATCCGATGCCAGAAGAGCTCACCACATGCTCCCACAAGCCCAGCAGATCTCGTGACTAACACACAGATGTGTGTGCAAGGAACCATCCTTCACCAACATCTGTCTCAGCCCCAGATGAGGAAGAAAGCATCATCTTGAACCATTAAGCCCCAGCTACCAGGCAGCAGTGAATTCTGGCTCAAAATGCATCACTTGGCTACAAGTTATTGGTGCAGACACCATCAACCCCAGTGGTTGTAGCACAATTTTTTTTGGCTTATAAAGAGCAAAGAGGTAGGCAAAGAAGAGCATCATGGAATAGACCTTCCATCTCTTCTTGCCAACCTAATTTCAAGGCCACAACAGCAAACACCACCACTGCCCATGTGCCTCATGGAATAATGGTGCCTCATGGAAAAATGGTTCTTCATGGAAAAATAGTGCCTCGTGAGACTCGGTGTTTGTTTGCAAAGGGAATAGGCATGAGCAGAACACAGAGGGATAGCCAGAGTTTATTTGGATTGGAGTAGAGAGGAAGATAAAAAAAACCCCCACTGGTTAAAAAACTCAAGTTCAGTCTTTTTATCTTAAACAGTTACATTTCAGGCTCCTTTTTCTTCATTGCCATTTTTTCTTTGATTCAAATTAAATCTGTATGCATGGGCATGTTATCCTGGCATGTCCATGAGCTACACTGAAGCTAGAGCCACTCCTGTGTTATAAATTCATGCCCTGCTTGATTTTGCAACCACTTTCTAGGACAAACTAACCCTAAACCATCAACAAATCCACAGCAATGAAGGTTATTGTTGCTGCACTCGCCGCATGCAACAGGCCCATGGGAAACACCCAAGCCACAACAAAAGGTCTGCAAAGGAAAAAATTAGAAATGCGAGTTTGAAAAACCCACGCTTTGTAAGCTGAATGTGCTGTGGGTGAGGATGTATGTGGCAGAAGCAAATATGCCTGCATGGCTGGGAAAGAAGCAATAAAGGTTTAAACAGGTTGCTCAGAGAAGCTGTGGATGCTCCATCCCTGCAAGTGTCCAAGGCCAGTCTTGGAGCAACCTGAGCTAGTGGAAGGTTTCCCTGCCCATGGGGTGGAACAAGATGTTCTTTAAGGTCCCTTCCAACCCAAACCATCCCATGATTCTGTGATAAACATCAAGATGCAGCTCTCCCTTTCAGGAATGCTGGTTAATTAAACCAGGACAGTGCTCCTCACCATGCTTGCTCTGCACTGACATTCTGCCCCTCCAGTTTCAGAAAGATTTCCACACACAAAATGAATCACAGGTCAGCACAAGCGCTGTTGGATGCCTTCAAATCTCCCAATTTCTGACTGCAATGATTTTTCCACAGTAAGCCAAGCTACTTTCCCAGCTCTTGCTGAAGGTGAGGCTTTTCCCTTAGCCCACCAGTATATGGCCAGGTTTCTGAGTGGCACGCCCCAGGTTGGCACCCCTGGCCCAGAGCTGGCAGAGGCAAACACGTGCTGCCTCTCCAGCTGCCACAGCCCAAAGTCCAGCTTGTTATTTAATACATAAGCTTGAATGGATGAGTCATAAACCCACGTGCTTTTCTGCTACGGGAATAGTAACTTTTGGAGAGGAGGCAAACAACTTTCTGCAGTTGGACTGAAAGGAGCCCTTTGCATTTTAAAAGTATCAGTAACAAAACACACTCACTCTGAAACCCCGTGTGGGATGGGCTGAGGGCACAGTGGAACTCAATGTAAGGAAGAAGCAAGAAAAGAGCTCAGACCTGCTCTCACACTCGTGTTTCTCAATGTGCTTGCTCATCTTCTGCAGCCTTGGGGTTCCTCTCCCTTCTTTATCTCCAATCTCGGCTTTAAAAGCCACAGAAACTTTTTCCCCTATTAAAAATCTCCAGCATTTAAATTCTCCCTCCCACACTCGCTGACAGTAAACAGATGGCAAAATGAGCTTGTGTGGTGCTGGGTACAGTAAAATTACCTGTTTGCTTCACTGCCATTGACAGTGATTTTCCCCAGGATCCCTGTGGAAAATCATTGATAAGCTGGTAAGTGGCATGGTCCAGACTGTGATGAGTGACAACCAGGAGAAAAGGGGGATAGGGAGGGCAGTGGGAGGACCCCTGCATGGCCATGGGATGGGAAAAGGGTGTTGTTTGTACCCTGTGGATGGCACTGCTCCCCACAATGGCAACAGGGGACCTGGGCAAAACCTGGCTCTACCCACTGGCCTTCCCACCCTGCTGCCTCTGCCTTTCAGGGATGGGGGAAAGTGTCTCTGGAAGGAAAGCTGGGATATTGTGGTTCCACTGCTGAGACAACCTGGAGCTGAATCAAGATGCTTCCAAAGACAGAAACCAGAGAGAAGGAAATTAAAAGTTAAGAAAAAGAAAAAAAAACATGAGCAAATATAGCTCTACACGTGTTTGATGCACCATAAATCCTGTTCTTCAGTGAGGGGTGGGTAGTTTGCAAGTTTGACCTGCCTGTTAAGACCTTTCCCCAGTGAGACCTGGAGGTCAGGCTTGCTCACAGAGTGTCCATCAAGAGGAAACCCCTGGAAAACTGGGTCACTGAGGTTCCATCCTGGAGCCTGGCCACCAGGAATGAGCCCAGAGGCACATCCCTGAGCTCTGCAGGGCACCAGAGGCACTGACCCAGGTCACACAGTGGCACCCACGCGGTGACCTGACTCCCTGACACCCAACTGAGGGCCAGGCTGTAATTTAGACAAAGCCAGTGATTTTCTATCAGCTGCAGCAAGCTGGAGGTGTTGAACCCATGAGCTCACAGGGCTTGGTGTCATCTCACTAGGCTGGCAGCACCAAATGGATGAATTCATGGTGCCCTGTGTTTTCAGCCATGGCAAATAAAGCTGGAGAAATGGCCTGTGCAGGAGGGTGGGGGTTGGCATCTCCTCTCAGGGGACAAGGGACAGGACAAGGGGAAACATCCTCAAGCTGTGCCAGGGGAAGTTTGGCCTGGACATCAGGAGGAATTTCTTCACTGAAAGGGTTGTCAGGAATTGGAATGGGCTGCTCATGGAGGTGGTGGAGTCCCCATCCCTGGAGGTGTTCAAGATATGACTGGACTCAGTGCTCTGGGCTGGGGGACAAGGTGGTGGTCAAAGGTTTGGCTTGGTGATCTTGGAGGTCTTTTCCAACCTTAATGGTTGGAAAACCATTAATGGTTCTATGATCCCATGTTTCCTGGTCATGTTGCTAGGATCAGGTAGGATAACCCTGCTCCTGGGTCCACATTCTCCAGTTCAGTGCATCTCCTTCCAGCAAACACAAAATAAATTCTCACATTTCCCCCACGCCACTTTTACGCACGCGCTCCATTCCATATTTCCCCAGGGGTGTCCTCCACTGGATCTGCTCTGTGTAAAAGCAATAGACAGTTGCCAAAAAAAGAATAAAATTAAAAAATATATCCAAGACAAACAAACAAAATAGCCCAAACAGCACTGATGCAGTTGGTGTGGTGCAATTGTAGTGCAATGTGGTTCATTGACTGCTCCACCATTCCCTGTCATTACTGGTAAGTTATTCAATCTGTTATCAAGGAAAATGCTTTAAACATGCAATCATCTACTGTTTATCTGGTGTCCTAAAAGCGTGTGGTCATGTCAAAAGTGTCCTAAATTCTTTCATTTTATCTGCCCAGTTACACACAGACGCCGACGCAAACAAATACTGGGTACACACACCCAGTAATAGAATCAATCCACTTCTGATGCTTCTCTTTCATCTCCAAGGAAAGAGAAGGGGGGAAAAAAGCCCTGCTCCACTTCCACCGTGCTCACACAATTCCATAACCACCAGCTTGCCCTGCTCCAATTCAAATGGGGATTTCCCTGAGCAGTGTGGAAGTGGTGTGATTTTTGGCACAGATTTACTGGGCCTAAGGAGTAGCTTTAGGGTTGGAATGGCACTTTCGTGTTCCAAGGGGTGATTGCACAAATGGGAAGGTTCTCAAGGGAATTATATCTATAACTGCATCACTAAACTGGAAAGTCAGAGATGTGAATATCTTGGACCTGAACATGTGTGGCAATACCTGTGGAGGCCAGGAGACTTGACTGGGAGTAAAACCAGTTTTCCACTGCTGCAGGAGGCCAGTGCAGGTGACATTAGATACTCCCTGTGTTCAAGCTGGATTGTCCTCCCCCTGCCTTCTTTGAGCTGCAAAGGGCACAAGAGAGATGTCCTCTTGAGCAGCAGGCATTGCCATCCCCTGGGAGCAGCTCCCAAACACTCCACCACTGGAAATCATTACCTTGCTTGCAGAGGTTAATAGGACAGGCTGATTTCCAAGTGGGAAGCTCTGCCCATAAGTGGGTTAGTGAGAGGGCGGGGAGGAGACAGGCCCTACCAAAACAAAAATTCACTTACCCAGCACTTGTAACTGGGCAAGGCCACTGGCAGTATGCAAGAGGCAAAGCCCAGTGTAACAGATATTTATTTCAAACTGGGGAAGTGGGCCAGGCCACTCATCTCCAGTGAGGATCTGCTGCCCATGCGTGGTGCTGTTGGGCATCCTGCAGCAGGGAACATCCAAGACAGGACAAGTCTTTGTGCTAAGGAGCAGGAGTGTCCTCCATAAAGGAACATACAATCAATAGAATGGTTTGGGTTGGAAGGGACCTCAAAGGTCACCTGGTTCCTAACCCCCTGCCATGGGCAGGGACACCTTCCCCCAGCCCAGGGTGCTCCAAGCACCGTCCAACCTGGCCTTGCACACTTCCAGGGATCCAGGGGCAGCCACAGCTTCTCTGCCCACCCTGTGCCAGGGCCTGCCCACCCTCACAGGGAACAATTTCTTCCATATATCCAATCTAAAACTACTCTCTGTCAGTGTGAAGCCATTCCTTCTTGTCCTGGCCCTTGGAAATTGTCTCTCTCCATCTTTCTTGGAGCTCCTTCAGCTCCTGCAAGGCCACAATGAGGTCCCCCCAAAGCTTCTCCTCTCCAGGCTGGACAATCCCAGCTGTCCCAGCCTTCCCTCCCAGCAGAGCTGCTCCATCCTCTGCCCATCCTGGTGCCTCTCTCCAGCAGCTCCCTGTCCTTGCTGTGCTGGCCCCAGGGCTGGAGGCAGCTCTGTAGGTGGGGTCTCACCTGGGGGGACAGAGGGGCACAATCCCCTCCTGTCCTGCTACCTATGGTTGGGGCATGTCCAGACTCTCACCCACCAGCACCCCCAAGTTTTTCTTGGCAGCACTGACAAATGCCTAGGCTCAACTTTGATTTATGCTTAGTGTGAATGAAGTCATCTCATCTACCTCCATCCCACACCTTAATGTGCTTCCCCCACCCCAAGACACCTTCCCCCCCACCCCTTTTATTCCTTCTCATTCCACTGTGCCAGGTTGTGTGTATCAGAGCATGGGGAAACACTGCCATGACCTCTCTGCAGGTCCCTCACAAGGGACAAACACCAGAGGGGAAAAAAACCCATCAGTTATTGGAAAACAAGAACTGAAACCTCTTGTCCAACACAGCTATTTGGCAGCTCACACTATATATATAAAACAAAACATAAAATGCCTCCCTCTCCTTTGACAAACACTGCTGCACATGCCTGCTCACATCTATTTCAGGCATCAGGACTTATTGGAGGCAAATCACAGCTCTGTGTAGGTGTGTCAGGGATGATTCAGCACAGAAACATGCACGGCTGAAAATGTTCCATGCCTATGGAAAACAGAAATGTTGTATATCCCTTATAGAGACGGCCCTGGGTATCCTTATATTAACACACAAGGTGGTTCTGGTGATTGCTGGTCCTTCCACCAGGGTAGAGGGTCAGTCCTGAAGTTTGGATTGAGCAGAAAATGCCACAAAAAGGCATGAAAATAGTGATGTCTGTTTGTTGTGTTACTGTCATGGAACAGGTCTGAATTTTTCCACAGCTAAGAACAGGGATGACAGCACTTTGGTGACAGATACATGGCAGCTTAATGTTCCCTGAGGTGTATACACATATTTACATTAAAAAACCATTTAATAGGCAAATATACTTAAGTAATGCCTTTTATACCAGGAAACCAATCTATGACTTTGATCAATCTGTTAAATTTTTACAGCTTGATTATTAAACCAAATTAACTCCTACTGCTACACACAGTTCTTGCATGAGACATATCACATACACCCACATATATACAAATATTTACTCTTGAAAAGAGCTGACCTCTCTTAGTGCACAAATATTGTGTGCTATTCCAATTTAGATATAAAATGTCACATTTTAGAAGAAAAGCCTCGAGAAAACATACTGAAAATAGCCATTATGTCCACGAAAACATCTCATTATCCCAAATGGAGTTATGTTTAAAAGTGTCCTGTTTATTTAAAGCTCAAGCCTTAAAAATAAATTCCACATTTCTCCTTCTGTTCAGATAAATATTCAATTACTTAACATGTTTATAGCACTAAAACGAACACTGGAGTGTTCAGTTTAAAAAAAAAAAGTGTTGTAATGACAAGCAAAGATTTAGTAGCCTTTTTAATTGCTGGAGTTGACTTCATAGGAAGGGATCTTGGAGAAGGACAGGCTTTTAGCAGGGCAATGATTTAATACATTGAATTTGCCACAAGATAAATAAGCAAGAGCCACAGTATTTTCAAATCTCTTTTTTGAGGTCTCACAAGGAGTATCACCACAGGGATCAAGAGGCAGCTGACTTGTCACGGGGCACTGGAGGAGCAACATTCTCCCCCAGCTCAGTTCTCATTAGATGTGAAGGGCTGATGCTTGCACTTTTTGGACGGAGTTGCAAAAGAAAGCTGCTTTTGCTATTAATGTCACGGGGCCCAGATGTGACGAGACGAGAAGCAGAGTCCTTGCCACGCTGCAGATCTGGCAGAGGCTTCCAGCTGACAAAAAGCCTGAGAGCACATGGGGATGATTCCAGCATTTCAGGTCTAATACATCAGAAATTCCACCAAATAGCCAGGTGAGGGTTGATCTCCTCTCCCAGGCAACTCGCAGTAGGACAAGAGGGCACGGGCTTAAGCTGTGCCAGGGCAGGTTTAGGTTGGATATTAAGAAGAAATTCTTTGCAGAGAGAGTGATTGGACATTGGAATGGGCTGCCCAGGGAGGTGGTGGAGTCACCATCCCTAGAGGTGTTTGAGAAGAGACTGGATGTGGCACTCAGTGCCATGGTCTGGTAGATGAGGTGGTGTTGGGGTAAAAGTTGGACTCAGTGATCTCAGAGGTCTCTTCCAACCTGGTTGATTCTGTGATTCTGCATCTTCTGGCCAAGAAGGCATTGCCATGTTGTCTGCCAGATCCTTTTCTGGAGGACTGAGAGCATGACATCCCTTTCTGAGAGTTATAGAAATGGTTCTCCCCTAAATTAGATACTGACCTGCTGGCTCTGGAGGGAGCAGCAGGTGAGCACAAACCATCTCCAGGCTGCCCTTCCCCTCACTTAAAATTCCAGATTAATGAGCACTCCAGGCACAGAAGGGAAAATTTTTAACTCTGACTCACAGGATTATTATTTTTTGTTTATAAGACACACCTACTAATTTTACGTTGGATGCGGGCGCGCATCATTAATCGTGGGCAGGTGACCAACTTTGGAAGCGCCAGCGTTGCACATGGCACAACTTGATTAATCAATCCTACATTTCCCTGGACCTCAGGGACAGACCCTCACCATGCTATTAGGATGGAGAGAGAGCTGTGAGCATATGAATATGTGAAAGTTTTCCAGCAGCTTCAAAAAACCTGCTGTGAAGCTGCAGGTGCTGCCCTTGGCCAGAGCACCTGAGCCCCTCTCCCATCAGTGGTATTCCCATGGCACATGGGAACATTCAGCAGGCCCCAAGGCTCTACCAAGTGCAAAAATAAATCCCAGCTGACATTTTGCACCTGGTTTTTCACCCAGCAGGATCGCAGAGCTGACTCAGAACCAGAGACATTGCATAACATGCAGCCCCATGGCATGGCTACCTCCTGGATCCATGCTGGATCCAAGTCCTCCCTCCAACACTTAGGAAGGAGAAAAGGACCCTCAAGTGGGTGTGAAGGTTTGTGTTGCCAGAGTGGAAATGAGAATCAGGCCTGACAGCCTTTAAACAGCACAGCAGTGCAGAGCCAGGGGGGAAGGCTGTCCAACTGAAATACCAGGGATTTAGGCAACCAGAAATTTGGAAGCAACAGTATAACTGGCTGGACTGAGGTGAGGACGAGTGTTATCAGTTCTGCCAGCTCTAGGAATGAACAGGAATAACAAAAAGATCATGGCCCACAGCTTGAATCTGTAGTTTTGGTTTATTAACTCTGCAGGAATAGTCTGGTCACCAGTTTGAGTTTTCCCCCAAAATCTGAGGGCTAGAAACAGGCTGTGAGGTGTTGGAGGCAGCAGAGGCTCCTGTGCCATCACTCCCCTGAGCTCCCAGCAACAAGCCCAGCTATGCTGTGGATCCCAGGATGACCATGAGCCCCTTTCCAGCCCCACTGGCAGATGTTCCCATGGGCAGTCAGAGGGCTGACTGCCACCTAGTGAACTGTTCTTCGTCCTCCTCCTCCTCCTCTTCCTCCCCTTTAAAGTGGCATCCCCACCGATTCTGTTTTCATAGGAAGGTTTAGCAGGCAAAAATAAGATTATTGAGTTGATGGAAGCTGCTTTGTGAGGCCCCATATAACCATCCCTTTCTTCATATGGATTCTCCATCCTAACCATAGGCTGGCAATAGTTGGAGTAGCAGGTTTGCCCACTCTCCCCAAATCCAGATTCCTGATGGAAGTTAGAGGATTTTTCTTTTTTTCCCTCTTTTTTTTGTCCCCAGACATAAAGGGAACAGGTCTCACAGCATTTTATTTCTGGAAGCCAGAGAGGTTATTGAAGCCATCATTCACAAGGCAGAAGCAAACTCAGCCAAATTACAGGTATCCCTCCTTTCCTAAGTATAACAGAGATGCAAAAAATGCCTCGCTGAATATGCCTGAAAATAACATTCCTAACCAATCCATGATGTGGCATCATAACGGAGCAAATAACAGCACACCAGGAGAAGTACAAACACCTCTGAAGGGCATTTAACACAGTGGTTGGGTGTTATTCTTATGAAATATGCTGGGCAAGAGGCAGGGTGGAAGATGCTTGGAAACCCAAGGAGAGCCAAGGCAACAGGTCCAGGCTCGGCTGACCTTGCTCCTGTTGTTGTAAAATAGGAATGACACCTTGCACAGGTAATTACAGCTCTTAACCCTCATCTGCATTCCACACAATGCTGCCAAGGAATAAATATAATTACCTCCTTGTCTGGGGCTATTCCTCAGGTTAACCTCCCACCAGCTAAGCAGCCACCTCCCCAGTTAAAATAATTAATATTTAAAAGCCTTAAATCCACTGCTAAAATCCAGGGTTTAGCAACTCTCCAGTGGATCCCCTGCCTGCCCAGTTTGTTGTAGAGGGCCAGCCAAACATCCCACACCCCAAACATCCAAATATCAACAGCAATCAAGAAAAATTTACAGGAGCATGGAGTGACAGTCCAAGGGGGAATGGGTTCAAACAGAAAGAGAGTAGGGTTAGATTGGATATTAGGAAAAAATCCTTTACTGTGAGGATGGGCAGGCCCTGGAACAAGTTTCCCAGAAGCTGTGGCTGCCCCTGAATCCCTGGAAGTGTCCAAGGCCAGGTTAGACAGGGCTTGGAGCAACCTGGGCTGGTGGAAGGTGAAACTGGATGGTCTTTAAGGTCCCTTTTAGCTCCAACCAGTCTTTGATACTATGAAAAATGGGTCAAACCAAGAGCAAAACTAGTTAAAGAAATTGATGGCTATAAGAGAAAGCTTCCTGAGAGAAAACTACCCTATACCTTCCACTGACTAAGAAAAAGTGAGTGTTCCAGTTTGTTTGGAATAGTTCTTTATATCTTCCCAACTCCAGCCAGGACTGATGTACAGCAAGACACCAGCTGGCAGTGGCTGGGATAAGGACTGGACAAACTGATGGGAACTTTCCACCCCGAGTTCCTCGTGCTGATGTAAGTCAGTGCAAGACCACTGGGGCTGGTGGAGGTTCTGTCTATTTATATCACTCGAGGATCTGGCTGATGAATCACCCTCTTGCTGTGGTTGGAAAATTGTGCCTCACCGGGAAAATCCCACTTTCAGTGACACAAAATCTCAATGGCAAGGGAAAGAGCTCCCTTCCAGCTCCAAAGAAAACTCACTTAAAATTAGGTGGGGCGAAGTTCCCGCAACAATGAGAACTCACTCCAGCTGCTCAGTGGCGGTCCAGCTCAATTGTGACTCTCAAAACAGCTCTTATTGGGTCTTTCCTACCAGTGTTTCTTGTCTCCTGAGACCCCCTCTGCCTCTCCTTCCTCCAGGCTCTTATCTCCTTGCACATGTTCTGCCTCACAAGAGAATAACTATAACAAACCCTGATTTATGGCCAGCTCAGAAAACACAATGACGTCCAGGGTTCCATTCAAATTCCTTCACGTTTGCAAAGTTTAGACACTGTCCTGTGAGCTGCCAAGGCATCCAGGGCAGGAAATCAGCAGGAAAAAAAATGAAGATAAGGGTGCTATTGGGGGCTGGGACAAATCTCCTACCATGTGTTTTGGTTTCTTGTCTTCTCGTGCTATAAAAGTGAAGCAGAAAGGCTCTTCCTCAGCTGCTTCTTCCCTTTTTCCTTTGCCTCAAGCAGAACTGATTATGCTTCCTTAATGAAAATTAGGCCAAGGGAAGGAAGGCACCTGAAACACAGAGAGTTTGCATTTGATTCAAAGCATATTTTTTGAAGTGATCATTAAATAAGTGGTCTGGGAATCCTGGTTACATCCCATCTCCAGGAGGTTTGGACCTGCACCTGCCTTTGTATCTGTGAGGAGCAGCAGGAATCTGGTCCTGGCTGGGGTGGCTGCTCCAGCCCAGGAGACACCTTTGGCACCCAAAATAACATCATCAGCTGGATCCCATGCTGGGGAAATCAGCCCTGCACACATTTCCCCCCTCTTTGCACAGGCAGAGCTGACACACTGGGTACCCCACAGTTTCCCCAAGTGCTGCCACAGGTCTTTCTGCCAGGAGAAAGGGGTCACCCCTTGGATTCTCTGAGAGAAGGGAACGAAAATGTAATTTTTGTCCCTATTTTGCACTTAAATAGCAAAATCTTCAGCTCTGTACTCACCAGTAACTTGGTCTGGGCTGTTTTGCCAGGCTGGGACAGCCCAGTGTCTCATTTCACCTCGTGGTTGGGGTTTTGTAGAGGGTGGAGGGTCTTTTCTGAGGACACAGTGTGTGGACACAGGGCCTTCTCCCAGCGCAAACCAAAAGATAACCTGACCTGAAGGAGCCAGGATATCCAGTGCACTCACACTGAAGCACTAAATGTCCTGTGACCAGACCTGATACGATCCCAACCCAGAACCTTCCACATCTACCCTGCTCTTACAGCTGCACCAAAACCACCCAGCCCTGCAGGTCTGCAACCCCAGCAATGCTTCAACCTCTGCCCCCACTCACAAACGAAAAAAATCCCTCAGGAGACCCACACCATGCCACGACACTGCAGCAGTCAGAAAAATCAGTGGATCCCACAGAGAAGCATCTTGTGACTGAGGCTTAGGATCTTGTTGCACTCACTGTCACACACAACCTTCCTGCCCTTAGCTGGCCTCTTTGCTTGATATAAAACAGATTATTAGAGATATTCAGGCACGGAATTGGTTTCCAGAAGTTTTCCTCTACCACTCCCACTCCAAAAGCCGCTGACTACAAAGCGCCTTTTGGTGCAAAGTTTTCTTTGGAAAGGAGATTGTTTGCAGGGAGATGAAAAGCATCACAAACACGCTCACAATTTGTGAATGTGCATTCACACACATATTTCCAGGGATGCTCACAGCAGCTTTCCTTCCAGCTCCCTGGCAGGTCTGATGAATCAGCCGCTGCAAACAACCCCACTCAGGCAGCAGTCACGCTGAACAGCACATGACTAACCCACGAGCAGAAGTTTATTCACAAAGTGTATGCAAATAGCAAACACATCTGTAAGCAGCAGCACTCAGTCCAGGACGATTTGCAAACAAGAAAAGGGGTTAAGTCTGTCATGCTGATTGCTTACAGAAAGTAGATTGCTCAGCCTTAGTCATTTGCATCTCGTTCTGGATCGCAATCCTTCTGGCACACAATACAGCAGGGCCTTTCATTTGTTTTGTCCTCCAGACGTTCAAGTCAGACTTGTTTTCTGCAGTATTTTTTTTTTTAGGATTTCTCAGCCAGACAATGAAACCTACTACAGTCACTACTTTGCAATAGGATAACTATCCAAGCTCTGAAAACTCAAAAATGTGCTTGATTTATTCTGTCCAGCTATCAATTATAAATAAATGCATTATGCTTTTCCAAAGAAGAAATTCATAGAATCATAGAGTGATTTGGTTGGGAGAGACCTTAAAGATCATCTAGTCCCACCTCCTGCCATGGGCAGGGACACTTTCCACTAGCCCAGGGTGCTCCAAGCCCCATCCAACCTGGCCTTGGACACTTCCAGGGATTCAGGGGCAGCCACAGCTTCTCTGCCCAACCTGTGCCAGGGCCTGCCCACCCTCCCAGGGAAGAATTCCTTCCTGATTTCTAATCCACATCTATTCTCTTTCAGTTTGAAATTGTCCCCTGAATATTCTGCTTCAGCAGCAATGCATAGTAAATACTGTAATTCATCTGCAGAATGAAACAGCAAAGCAAATAATTTGTTTCTCAGAAACACAATTATTCAGCAGGCTCATGTTCAGTGGGCCAAGTGAAAGGGCCTATGCTCAGACTTAAAAAAAACCCCAACTATAACCTACAAAACCTTCCAACAGGTCAGAATCAAAACCAGGGATAGCCCTCCCCTGCTCCCCTTCAGTGAATAAATGCTTAAATAACCCACTTGATGTTATATTGCCCACAGCATTCTCTATCTGGACACCCAAATTTCAGAAACACCAGTTCTGATCTCGCCTCACCAAAAGGCAAACTCCTCTCATTTGGGTCTGGAATGGTGACACCTGCAGTGCATCCATGGCAGGTTAATTTGGGCACTGATTTAACTCACTGCTCTGTGCTGAGCTCTGGCAAACAGCTAGAAAGTAGAGTAGGAGGATCCTCCACCCCCAGCAAGGGAACAGGTGAGTGAGCAACAGGCACTAAATCTGTGCTAGGTGTGGGTAAAATTGATAGTCAGGGAGTCAGCAAGCTTGGAAAACTGGCTGCATTATCATTTCTTTGTAGTCTTGTGACTGCTTAAGTGCTATCTCTCATTTTATACCTTGTGCAATGGCTTCAAATTATGTCATATAATGTCTGACTGGTAATCCTGCTCCTGTTACTGCTTCTTGACATCTTTTAGGATGTTTTTCAATGCTTAATTTAAGCATTTTTGAAGTACAGATTACTTATGTGCATGCAAACCAAATTCAATCTCCACGTTCCCCCCTACTATGGAAGGTAATGTTTTTAGAAGCAGACATGCATTTTACTCTTTGAATGAAACCTGCCCTCACTCAGGAGCATCAGGAGACAAAGGATGCCCCAAAGCACTGCTGTAAATCCCATGGTTTGTTTTGCAGAAAGTTGCCCCTATAAGATTTAGGATGGTGACACCAGGAATAAGGAAAGGGCCAGTCTAAAAGAAGTCGCTGTGAATACTCTGTACATCTTTTAGTACAAGTCCCTCCATGTACAGTCAAAGTCCCTCAGCTTGCCCATGTCACAGCTGAGCAGCTGTGAGCTTCCTTGGATGCTTACTTGGTCAACAATCTCAAGGCAGAGTGGGATAAATAATTCCCAGCACATCTCACTCCATCCCCACTCACCATGCAAGGGCTTGGAGTTGCAGGGCACAGGGTTTTCAGGTGGAAGAAGTGCATGGAAAGTCCTTCTCAGGTCTTCTCAGGAAGCATGATCCTTCTCAGTGGATTTCATTTCAGAGGTTTGGGAATAGTAAATTAACACCTGACAGATACAACATGCAGCTGGGAATTATTCTTGCTTTACAGAGCAGGGATAAAGCCTGCTTGCTTTCAGGATTTTGGATTTTGGGGGATCTGTCTTTGAGATTGTCATCTCACTTTGGCTAATACCATCATCATCATCATCATAATCATCATATCATCATCATCATATCATCACTGAAAGCACAGCAGTGGCTGCCTTGGCAGGGCTGGATCCTGTGCAGTACCAACTACTAAATAAAGCCATTTTCTCTCCTTTCAGCCACCTGAGTGTAATTGACTAATACACCATGGGCTCATTAACAACCTGATAATTGAGACAGGAGATGTTTAGTGTGGACATAGGTGCATTCCTTTGGAAAGGGTGCATCCTTCCTATAAGCTTAATGCTACTTTTTTTGGCCCCAAAGTGGTAATAAAAGGACTGTGTATGTACTAAATTCACTTGTTTATGACACGTCTACAAAAAACTAGCAAATTAGAAGTTACAGGAGCAGAGTGTTTCTTTTCTGCCTCTCCAAAAACATAATTGTTGATACTTCTGTTTCACTGATATAAACAGCTTTTCCTACTTCTCTTCATTCCTGACTGATTTGAGTCTTTGGAAATTATTTTGGATTTGTACCATGTGGCCAACTAGACCTGATGATTTCATCATATGTATTTCCCTGCCTTTATTCCTAACCAGACATCAAACAGCACTGGGTGAAGTCCCCTGTTGTGAAGGTTTAAACCAGTTCCACCCTGACACAAACACTGGGCACTCAGGAACAAGCAGAGCTGGAATAAATGGGTTTGGTTCAGCTCCTCGGACTGGGGATGTGTTTGCTCTCCCAGGGGACACTGATTAGGGGTAAAAAGTGCTCTGTGGGGATCAGCTTGGCACGGTGCTTGTTTTGAGAGCAGGGACGTGAAGGGTGGCAGTGGTGCCAAGCACAGAGCTCCATGGAAAGAGGTGTATGTGGCACAGCCATGCCAGGCTGGCAGTGACTTGCTGCTGCTATTGGGCATCAAGAAGATGCCAGCAGCTTGGAAAATGGCAAACCACCTCTCCTCACTGCTCTACTGCTCATCAGTTTGGGGTTGGGAAGGCAAAGGCTCCCCTCAGCTGTGCAGTGTGTTCCAGCCACCTCATGGTGATGGGGGTGGGAGAAGAGGAGGTTTTGTGTGCCACGGGGTTGTTGGTCTCTGCCTTGGGCTCCCACAGGACTTCTTGACCCAGCTAGTGCTTGTCTGAACTAGAATGCAATTGTCAGCACAGCCAAGGGCAGGGCCTCAAACAGGGATAGCAAGTTATATCATTTATATCTAATATGGTCAAAATTGCACCTCCATGGGCCTTTTTGGGCCAGCATTTCACTATGAAAGAGAGGGAATTTTCTCCATTCTCCACAGAATAATAGAAGGGTTTGGGTTGGAGGGGACCTTAAAGATCATCCAGTTCCAACCCCTTGCCATGGGCAGGGACACCTTCCACCAGCCCAGGTTGCTCAGAGCTCCATCCAACCTGGCCTTGGACTCTTCCAGGGATGGGGCAGGCACAGCTTCTCTGCCCAACCTGTGCCAGGGCCTCACAATCCTCAGAGTAAACAAATTTCCCTCTCCATGACAGCTATTCCAATGAAACTTTTACTCACTAAACATTACCTAACATTAGTCCTTCTTTGTAAAAGGTAAAGCCATTCACAACTTCACCACCTGGGTAGGGTGGAATTGTCAGGCACCCAGGTGATGAGGATGCTTCTCATGCAGTGGAATGACCTACAGCACTGGCATTGCCATGCCACACCCCTGGGGATGCCCAGGGGCTGTTTATCCTGGTCATAGCCCAACACAAAGCCTGCAGAGCCACCCTCCAGGTGACATCCCTGCTCAGGAGGAGGGCTGTTAGTCCAGGGTGCTGCTGAGAGGATGAGAGGGAAAATGCAGGACCCACCAGCTCCAAACCTCCCTTGGGTCACTGCCAGCCTACTGTGTGCCAGGGAAGTTGCTGGAGCAGCCAGGCTGGCCATGGGGGCACAACCATGTGTGTGCCCTGGGGTCTGTTCTGAATCTGCTCCCACAGACAGAGCGACCTGAGGCTGTCACTGAGCAGCAGGTGATGCCGGTAATTTAGGAAATGACAAACCACTTGTGTGCGTCTGCACACTGGAAAACGCATCCAGGCAAGGTTAAATCTGTCTTTTGCAGCAGCACAAAACAAGTGGGAGCAAACATCGATGTGGGTGTGGTGCCTCTGGAAGGAGACTGGTGCCCCCGTTGTGGTAAAAGATGCTGCAGTGTAAAATCACGTGGGACAAAGAGGCTTGCAACGTGCTTCTTTGTCTTTATTTCATGTCACAGTGAAATTTGGGGCTGGGTTTGGCTTCTATTTCAGTCAAAAGAGTTCTGAAAGTAAATTTCAGATTCTCCATTCGATGCATTGCTTGTGATGGAAATTGTTACAGAAATAAAATAACATGCTCGATGCTACCTGAAAAAACAGTGATTCTGTTTTGTGTGTCTTCGAGGAAATCGTTGGTGGTTACTCATCTTAATTGTCTCGTTTCTGCTTGTTTTTAAGAACAAAAAAAGTCACCTCTTGCCTGAAGTTTTCTTAGAAGGCTCTTGGCAATGAGGGGGGAAATGGGGCAGTTTGTGGCACTACAGGCACCGGCAATGCACAGTTTCACACAAACACTGCTCAGACTGTGGCTCTGTTCCAGGGGCAATTTCCAGTGTGCCCGTCTAGCCGGGGATGGAGATGTCTCATTAAACAGGAGTGGCTCAAGGACAGGGAAAAGGCCATTTGTGCAGCTGCAGGGTGGGTCACACAGCTGTGTGACCACAGCACAGCTGCCTGGGCTGTTCCCCATCCTCCCTCCCAGGTGAAAACACATCTGTGTCCAGCTGTGGCACTGCTGGACTCTTATTCTTGCAAGCAAATCCTCTGCATGTGTTTTAAAGGAGGACATCAAAAGTGCAGCTGAAGGCATGGGCGAGGTAAGATGTGAGACAGGTTCACTGCGGGGTAGATGATTCCTGTCAAATCTGATATCTGATTTTCTAGATATCAGATTTGGGATAAACCTCTCTGGGTTCCAAAAAGGCTGCAGGACAAGGTATGTGTTTACCTGGAGAAGGAGGATGGGCACGACTAAAAGTTCCCAGGCAGTGAGGAGAAGAGTCAGAACAACAGAAGCTCCTTCCCCAGGACTCTTTCCAAGGCTGATCTTATTCAATAATTTTCCTCCTACCCTTGGCTCAGAACATCAGCACGTGCTAAATGCAACTTGCTGATGACACAAAACTGGGATAGAGCATCAATACAGAGTGTTAGAGCATGTCACAGCAGGACCTCCTGACTCAAAGTAATAGAAAAGGGAAGAAATTCAGTAGCACAATATCATACATATGGGAACTACTGACTTTTTGCTGCAAGCAAGGAATTCATCACCTAACAACAGCAGAGCATTTCCCTCTGAGCAAAGGTCAGTTATGAATGATAACATGATGCAGCTGTGAAGAGGCAATTTCAGCCTTAAAATACTTCCAAAGAGGTGTGTCTGTTGGTGATCCCTCAGGAAGGGTTGAAGTAATGCCATTGTAAAAGCTTTTGGTTAGCTTGCCTTTGCAATAGCAGGTACAATTCTCGCTTCCAGCTCCCAGCATGAATTCCCAGGGGACACAAAATAGGGGGGGAGAAAGGTTATCAAAGTAATTAGAAAAGGCTGCATTAGCAGAATGCTTTTGCTAAAGCTTTGCCTTGGGAAAGCAGCAGAAAAAAAACTCAGAAGGACCCAAATGAACCAATGGGGCTGTGCCAGGGCAGGCTCAGGGGGCATCTCAGCCAAAGGCTCTTCCCTCAGAGGGTGGTGGGCACTGACCAGGCTGCCCAGGGCAGTGGGCACGGCCCCAAGGCTGCCAGAGCTCCAGGAGCCTTTGGACACCGGGACAGGGGGATTGTTGGGGTGTCCTGGGCAGGGCTGGGGTGGCACTGGATGGTCCATAGGGGTCCCTGCCAGGCCTGGATATTCCATGAAACCAGGATTATTTCTGGTGCCAACACCCTCCTTGTTCCTGAGATGGACCAGGAACAGACAGGCAGGATTGGCAAACTCAGCCTCTTCTCTAAAGAGGTTGTGATGCCCCAGCCCTGAGGGAAAGGAGCTCCTGAGATCTGTAAATGCTCGTGGGGGGACGGAAGGACCAAAGTCAGAGAGTCCACAAAGAACCAGAAATTTTTATTAAACATTTATAATTTCTATTAATAGATTTAATTAATAGATTAATAAAGATATTGTTTTAAGTTCTATAACTGATAATTAGATATAATTAATGACTACATAGTACATATTATATATAATATATTGAATGCACAATAATTAATTATAACGATAATATCAAATTTAATCTATTTTATTAGTATATTTTAGGAATTGTATTTATTAACATACACTGAGTGTGGAAGTTGGTGTGTTATCAGAGAGTTTTCGTAAACATTTATTAATATATAATAACAAATTAATTTTATTTAATAGACCCTGATCTAGTTTAAAAATACAGAGAAGGGACAGAAAGAGAGNAGGTAAGACAGGGAGGGCAAAACTGACCAGGAGGTGT
>WBMV01002269.1:0-75406 GCA_013396655.1 Campylorhamphus procurvoides
TCATCCAAAAACTGGATACTTACGTTACTAGTACTTTAACTAACGCGTTCAGAAACTTGCTTATCTCGCAGCTACCTTAACGGAAACCTACATTGTAAAAGCCAACAGAAAATTACTGAACAAGGAACAATTATTGCTCCCAGGCTACAGCCACTCGTAGGTGAAGAGCCAGAGGGGTCGAATGAGCTCAGGTCCTGCCCATGTTCCTCTGGCCAGAGCGTGCTCCTCGACAGTCCCCGTGAGGGTAGGAGTCTTGGGGCAGAGAAGGGACCTGTTACTGGGGAGAAAAACGCCATAATCTGAGTGGTTTGCTCTGCAAACATGGCCTGCCTGAGGTTCTTCATTGTAAAGATTGGCTTTTGCTTCATGTAATTCCCATGGAAGGGAATTAAACCCCAAAGACCCTCTAAAAGCTGGGTATCTAAAAGGTGTGTTTTGGCTGCATGGAAAATTTGGAGTGAATGGGCTGATGAACGCCGGGTCTGTGAGGTTTCAGGTCAGTATCCTGACAACACGTCGAGTTGTCAGCCAGGATTAAAGGAGACGCGGTCATGTCCCAGGAGTGCAGCGATGAGTGGGAGCTGAGCAAGGAGAACGTGCAGCCCCTCAGGCAGGGGCGGGTGATGTCCAGCTTGCAGGAGGCGCTGGCTCAGCAGGACTCCTCCAGCCACACTGCTGTGCAGCTCAAAAAACAGTGAGTGATGTTATAACACATCCTTTCCCCTTATATTCTTCCCCCCTCCTCTTCATTTTTCTGTCCTACTTAACTGTATTAATCTCATAAGCATTAAAAAAGGCCTGGAAGACGTTTAGTAACTGATGTCTGTGCTATTGTCACACTTGAGGTGTTTAGAACTACTTACTGTAGGTGCTATGTGGTACAGGCTGCAACTTTTAGGTTTCCAGTGGAGCATTTAAATAGCAAACACCAGGGATATTTTGTTCTGCTTTTAATTATAATCATTAAGTCTTAGTTTACAGTGTAGAAAATATATTTACAGTGATACACATATATTTATTGGATGGATAATTTTATCTTTTAGGGAGTTTGAATCAGAAATCCGATTTTACTCTGGAGATGATCCTCTGGATGTGTGGGACAGGTAAGTTTACCTTTTTTTTATTGAAAAAAGGGTGGAAAGGTCAGATATCCTTGTAAACCAAGGGAAAAAATTCTAATTTAGTAAGAAACTTATTCAAAATGAAATTCTATAATAGTTTTTGAATAATATGTTGTGTTTCAATATTATGCATTTTTTTTCTAAATCGCCTTATATTGTACAGAAACTTATTCAGAACTGACTTCCTATGAATATATTCCATCTGTAGGTACATCAAGTGGACAGAGCAGGCCTTCCCCCAGGGTGGGAAAGATGGAAATCTGGCAGCAGTTTTGGAAAGGGCAGTGAAAGCCCTCAATGAGCAGAAGCAATACTACAAAGATCCTCGCTATCTTAATCTCTGGCTCAAGTTTGTGAGTATTTCCTGCATCTCTCTTGGGTCTGCTTTTTCTGGGGACTCGTTGTGTCATCTGCACCTAGCTAAGCTGATTTTTGTGACAAAGGATGTTGTCTAACAAGTGCAATATTAGAAGTATCCCTCTGCAAACATGTTACTCTTGAATTCCACTTACCATTTTCAATGGGATGTTCAGACCTTTCACTTTGGACAGCTACAAACTCCAGAAGTTTTGTTTTGGAAAAGCTGGTTTGACTAAGTAGAGCTCCAATAATTAAAGATAAAGGGAAGTGATTTAAAGATATATTTTAGGTGTTATGTCTATCCTGCCAGTTGTTTTAACTTCTAATTGTCTTGTCAGCATTCTATATTTGAGCCAAACCAAACTGAGTGTCTTCTGGTCCTGACCTGTCCCTCCATTGCTGGAATTTTTGTTGTTCTCATCTTTTTAAAACAGCTTTTCTCCAGATTTAGCTTCATCAGCTGACTTAACGGTTCCAAAACTGGCAAGGAATATGCTGTAGTTTATCTAAAGCTGAAATAACTGTGTTCAGAAATGCTAGTATCAATCACTGAATTACCTCAGATTAAAAAAAAAATCTAAGAAATTATTTACAATGCTCCTCCCAGACTTGTATTGAAATCAGTGGGGTCTTGCTGGGTGCATCCGAATGCAGATTTTTGGCTTGGACTCCATTGCAATCCCGTGGGATTACTGATGCACTGGGGTTGTTTCAGGGCAATTGCTGTCATGAGCCCTTGGACCTGTACAGTTACCTGCGCAGCCAGGAAATTGGCACCACGCTGGCACTGCTCTACATCACCTGGGCAGAGGCACTGGAGGCCAGAGGAAGCTTCAAGAAAGCAGATCTGATATTCCAGGAAGGGCTTCAGCGCAAGGCTGAGCCTTTGGACAAACTCCAGTCCCATCACAGGTAAGGGAACAACTTACTCTTAGGTGTTTCCTCTGGGTACCTGGTACAGGGAAGGTTATGCTGATTTGTCCAATGTTTTTCTAGGCAGTTTCAGGCCCGTGTTTCTCGACAGGCACTACTGGCACTTGAGGAAAGTCCTGATGGAAAAGATACAGGTCTGCTGGAAATTGCAGAGCCTCAGAGAACCTCTTTGGCAGATCTCAAAGGCAGGGGGAAGAAAAAAGTGAGAGCCCCCATTAGTCGTGTGGGAGATGCAGTTAAAGGTACATTTAAGAGCTGAAACAACCTGTTATTGAAAAAGCTGCATCTTTTTGTCGTGGAATTTGCAACTGAATGGGATATTTGCATAAATCTTTTTGCTTATAGCCACCAACCCAAACAGAAGCTTCCATCCTCAAACTTCTCTGCAGCTTTCAAATACTCCGTGTTTTGCTGTGTTTGATGAAAATTCAGCATCTGGACCTGAGATTCCCATACTTTCAGCACAGTCATGGGCAGCACCTCCAGTTCCCAGGGCCAAAGAGAATGAACTCAGTGCAGGACCTTGGAACTCTGGCAGGGTAAGGAGTCTCAAAAGGGTCTGGGAAGAGAGAGGAAGATGTGTCTAAACTAATGACTTCTGATCATATCTTTCTCCCTTGCCTGGGGCTTGTGTCTATTTGTAAAGACAGATTTTTATAATGGAATCATAGAATCCCAGAGCAGTTTGGGTTAGAAAGGACCTTAAAGCTCATCCAGTTCCACCCCCTGCCATAGGCAGGGACATCTTCCACTAGCCCAGGTTGCTCCAAGCCCCGTCCAACCTGGCCTCGAACACTTCCAGGGATGGGGCAGCCACAGCTTCTCTGGGCAACCTGTGCCAGGGCCTCACCACCCTCACAGGGAGGAATTTCTTCCCAATATCTCACCCAAACCCTTTGGCTTAATTCTTTGGTTTAAGACCATTCCCTCTTGTCTTATCACTCCAGGCCCTTGTGAACAGTTCCTGTCCTTCCAGTCTCTGACTATGCATAACCTATTCAAGAATACCAAGCTGATATTGCTAGAATAAGTTTAAAAAAAACCTCTCTGGAATTATTATATTAAGAAATTTCTTGCAAACCAGAAAAATTAGTAGAGCTGGCCTGCCAAACTGCTTGGAGGGCAGAAGAGGAATGTAAGATGGATTCTGTGAGAAAGAAGAGTAAAAGTTAAATTATAAAATACAACCTGAAGGAAGAATTTGTTGCCTGTCTTATGTAAATAAGGCATGTGCAGAATTCTATGAGTCTGTTTTGAAGTGCTTGTGAGGAAAACAGCAGAGTGGAGATCAAAAGAATTGAAGAACTGCTGTATCAGTGGGATATTTATCCTGACAATAGGATTACAGAAAGTAAGTTCTAGTGGTTTAAACTAATGCAGGAGACAGGAAAAGAAACAGCTGTTCTCAGGTGTTTTAGCTCTTCCAGGGAAGTGATCCAAGACATTACCTGAAGGGAATTAATCCTGTGAAATGAAGTTTGTTATTAGATGCTCAGATAACCCTCAGTGTTCCGGCTCTTTTAGCTCATAGAGGAAGAATAGAAAGTAATCAGATGATAAAAATATTTTAGACTTCTCAATACAGAAGGTGCTACATGTGAAGCTTAGAAACAAAAATTAGGATGAAGGGAAGGGTGCAAATTGAGGGAAACTCCAGGAATATTACTCCTAGATACAAAGCAATTTGATTAAATGAATGGAAAAGTTCAGTAAATCAGTTTTAATTTATCTGAGAAGAATGAGGAGGAATTTCTTTTATTGGTTGCTTTGGGCTGCTGAACACATTTATTCTGATCTCCAAATGCTTCTGTATATCTTTTAATGTCTGCCCTTAGAATTCTCTGTTCTACCCTTAATGAAATTTGTTAGATTTAATTGAAAAAATAAAATCCTGCTACTAGCAGAAGAGTTGAGGATGTTTAATTCACCTTCACTCAACGGTAGTGAAGGAATAACCTTTGTTGAAGGCTTTGAGGTATTAAAACCTGCACAGAGGAAAGATGCTTCTCTAATCGCTGGTGCAAAGATGGCTGAGTAAAAAGTTTGAGATCCTTTTTGTGCTGAAGGGTCACAGGAAATTCAAATCAGCAGATGAGAGTAGCATGTTGTTAGGCTAAATTTTATCCTGTTGTCTTAAATAATGGACCTCAGAAGCAGTTAAGGGATTCTTGTGGTGTTGGAATGGCCTCTGAGAGGAAAAAAGCAAGTCTGGAGGCTCTTGGTGGACAAGAGAAGGAATATTGTCTTAGAACTGGGACAGTCTTAGCTGGAAAATGAGGACTGTAGCATTTGTGGAAAACAAACAGGGAGCAGCTGGAATACCCACCTTGACCAGAATAACATTCCTCTCTATGTTTATATATAATATACCCTCAGAATAAGAGAAACTGGGCTGATGAGGACATGCAGGAGGAGTGTCTTGCTTTTTAGGTCCCAGTGTTCAGCTGATGGGACTGTAACCATTTATGTGTCAGAATAGAACTAATGTTGGAAAAGTCTGTCAGGTTTAATTTTTTTTATATCACAAAAACTCCAAATGAGCAGAACACCAGGAAAAGGGAGATTCAGAGTACAGAGATGTGGAGTCTAAAAATGAATGTTGAAGCTGTTAACAGTGCCTTTCCTCCCTCAGCGTCCTCGCAGCACTGCAAATCCTGACATGGAAATGCCTGTCCCACTGCCCAGTTTCACCCCGTATGTGGACGAGTCAGCTCAGCCACAAATCATGTGAGTCCTGACTTGTACATGGGAATTGCATTTGGAATTCTAAAAGCTCTTTCCTAAAATTCTGACTTGTTTTGCCAAGTAGTCAAGCCTCAAGGGCTACAAGAATTTAAAAATCTGTCAGCCTGGAAGCAATTAGTGCTGCAGCTTGATGGCAGAGGCTTTAGCAAAGGTTGCATAAGGACATGGGAAGAGTTCAGCCAGTGCTGCTCATGATGTGAGAGCTGATGTCTTATTTATATATGCTAATTAGTTTAATAGCTTATGTCAGTGTGTTTGTACAAACCCACAGTTACCTGTCTTAGGGTGCTGTTTGCTGCAGAACAGCCGCAAATTGAGGCAGAATTAGTGCTATTTTTCTCTATCTTGGGAGCTCGCTGCTCAGCAGATCTGGAGTTTTATTCTGAAACAACCTATCAGAGTTGCCATGACAACAGTGTTGCTTAGGTTGTGGAGGAGTAAGTATGCTGCTTTGCCTGAAATTACCTTCCTGCTTGCGCAGTGCTCCCTGAAATTCTAATAAATCCCAGGAGATGGGGTGGTTTTGTTAGAGCAGAGGAAAAGGCATTATTTTGCAAAGTTGCTCTACCTTTCTGTGACTAATGATGGCCAGGGAATACACAGGCTCCTCCTGAGAGAGGAGTGGAAAAGACTGTTTGGTATTACAGCTTCCACAGCTTTGAATTCCATGGAATCAAGGAATGCTGAGGCATGGATTTTTCCTGTGTGTTTTTTTTTATGTTCCATGCAGACTGCAGAATAGCCCTGACCAAGGACATGCCATAGTTTAGTTGAAGAATCTGTAAAAAAAAAAATCTGTTTAAACTATTTTTTGCTCTTTAAAGTCAGTGATGCCACAGGATTAAATTTCTTGGCACGCTGGTCTCTCACCTGAAGATTTGCTACTTACTTTAGGGTTTTATACCAGGGAGAAGAAAGGAGTGGGTGGATCTGAACCTCATGTAAAATAGCTCGAAGCAACTTAGGCAGAGACTTTGTATACGGGTTTATATTATGTAGCTGAATGTTTAAAAGTTTGGGGTTTTTTTGCCTGCGTTTGACCTTGGTAATGAGCACGACTCTGAAAAAAGCTTTCAAAACCCCAAGATGAGGAACACCTGTTTGCCTCATGATCTCCCACATGGTGTGGGGGCTGGCAGTCCCTTCACATGCAAAACAAAATGCATGTCTTGGAGCAGTGCACAGGGTTTTCTTTTGATCTGCTTACCCAGACCACAGTTAACATAGGTTTCTTTATTGAGGCACATCTGAGTCAGTCCAGCTGGACTCAGAAAGCCCTTTCACACTAAGGAATTGTGACGGAACCTTATTAACACTTTGGGTTTGGTTTTTGTTCTTTGCTTTATTGTATTGTTTTCTTTCTTTATTCTGAGTTGTATGCTGACCTCTTATCTGCTAGCATTCCAATTTTCTGGTTTATTTTTTTTCACAACAGAACATAAGGTCTTTAGACTATTCTGTAACCAGATTCTGAAATCAGCATTGTTCTCCTATGCCTGCTTTTCTGTGCTACAGTGCAGTACACAGAACTCCAGTAATAAAGTCATGGTTTTTCAGGACTCCGTGCAAAATTGAGCCCAGCATCAACCGGGTGTTAAGTGCTCGCAAACCTGAGAGAGAGGACCCATTGCAGCGAGTGCAGCATCATCAGCAGGACACTCAGGAAAAGAAAGAGATGGTGATGTACTGCAAAGATAAGGTCTATGCTGGAGTTGATGAGTTCTCTTTGGAAGAGATTCGGGCTGAAATCTACAGGAAGAAAGCAAAAAAGAAAGCCGAAGGTGCGTTTCAGAATGGGCTGAAATGAGTAAGGCTTTCAGAGATGGGATCATAAAATTATATTTGCTGCTCTCTATTATTGCAGCTGCTTCTCTTTTTCTGTTGGAATAGTTATTTAACTCCTCTGAGGTACAGAGCCAGTAGCATATCTGACAGCTTTACATGGAGACTGTGGAACATGAAAGGCCCCTATACAAATAATTAGGCTTTAGCCACTGATTGTATGTGAAATATGCATTGGGCCTTACAGACTGTTTTTCCTTAGAGGAAATGCAAGCCATAGCACAGAAGAAGGAAGAAATACAAAGGAAAATTGAGGAGCTGGAGAAGAAATTAAAGAAGAAAGAGGATGACAAGCAGCAACAACCATGTGAACAGGTATTGCCCTCACTTAACTATTCTTTTACAAATAGCTGCGATTTAAATAAAAGTACCAAAGGAAGAACAATATCTAATATGTTTCTTTTTGGCTACCACATTTTAAACTTCTTATGAAAGGATTCTTCACTAAAGTATGTTCTCTCTCTTCTCCTTTCCCATTTCCAAAAAAATGCCATAGTAGTCAATATTTTAAACAATGAGACAGTGTTGTTACTTCAGTGTAATTATGTAACTGCTTACATATGTCTTTAGCAGTTATAGGATTACTAAAATCTTCTATGAAAGCTGTATATGACTGCAAAGAGTAAATTGTGCATTTTAACTACACTATGCAATAAAAATGGACTTTGTTTCATGACAGTAAGCTAAGTACAAATAAAAATTACTAAAGACAACTATTAATCTGTCAGGGTTTTAATGGCCTGCACAGGATTGTCATAATAATAGTTTTGGAACCTTTTTGCATGGCTTGTGATTCCATCATTGTGGAACTGAAAAACAGTTTTGTTTCTATAGGCAACAGAGATAATGGAAGCTTTGGCACCTTTGGAACTGCAAGGATATACTTTTTCCAGTGCAAGAGAAGTTGGGGAGAAGCAGCTTCTGTCACAAAGGTAATAGAGGGTTTTCTTTGTCAGCAATGAGACTGTGTGTGGGGATAAGTTAGGAATAACGTGGATCACTAACAGCCTATTTCTGCAGGCAGAGTGGAATAGACCCCTCTGTCAGCCTGCAGCCAGGATCTGTCCTCTCTCTCCATATTTTTGATTATGGGATCTTAACTTCTTGCAAGTAACATACGTTACCTTTTATACAGAGTTCACTTCTGTTTTGTGAAAGCCTGTAAAATATAAGAAACAAATTTATATCTTTTTCACAGTGAATTCCAGGTCTGTGAAGATACTCAACTACATAAGCCATCTTGTTCTGAGGGTAAGTATTAAAATGTTTTTTACCGTTAAGGAGAAGGTTTTGTTAAAAGGGGAAGTATTCTTTTATGTGAACAGCAAGACTGCAGCAAACTACAAACAAAAGTCTAGGTGGGTTAGAAGAATGAAAACAAGAGATTCTAGCCTTTAACCATATTCAGCAGATTGAGTATCTGAGGCCTGAGAATGTCACTATTTGAAAAGGACTTTGGAGCAGAACAGCTTTCTTCTTTCAATAGCTGGAGAGCTTTCTTTCAGCTTTCATGTTTGCAGTCCTACGAAAATGTCCACTATCTTAAGTCCTCCTTTTTCCTCAGAGGATTTGGTGGAGGAATATAGCTAGAAATTGTGTATTTTTCTCTTGGGGAATTTTTGTTGTTGGGAAGGATGTGTACTGAAGAAACTTATTTTTGACTCAAATTAACCCCCGTTGCTGTTGACAGAGGTTACCCAGACTCCTGATATATCCCCAGATACCCCCAGTGGAAATGTGTTTTTAGATCCTGAGGAGGAACAGATCGATGAGGCCAGCCTTGCAAAAGAAGGTAGTAATTCTGATGCAGTCTAAAAAGAGCAGTGGTGGTAAAGGTCTGGTTCAGTACTGGGACAGAGCCAAGCCTTTTTTTCAGGGGGTTCTTTAAATGCCAGTTCTGTGACTTTCTGCTAAGACCAGTATTTTTAAAACTGTGTATTAAATATATTAAGTAGTGTTAGATATATTGTTGTGGAAAACCTGTTGATATGATAGAGCTTCTTGATTTTTCTTTGCAGATGTATGTCTGCTTCCCCCACTGGCTCCTGCTCCATTTTTCTCCATATTTGATGAATCCTCTACTTTAACAAATCAGAATATAAGGTAGAAATATTCAAGACCAAGATTTCAGAGGGAGGGAACACTAAAATATCAAACCACTTTCAGTAGCATCTGAAATAACTGGGGTGTGGGATGGTGTTTTGTTTTGTTCATATTTGTATTTATTTCATTACTCAGAGTCCATGGTGAGGGAATAGTCTTCTGTTATTTTTCCTCAGCCTAGAACTATTTATATTTAAGCTGCTATATAAACTTTCTTCATTTTGGAGAGTTATATATATTGCAGTTTACTACTAGTTCTGTACTAGAAAATGATAGATTGAAATTGTCCAATAGATAAAAACTGAGCAATCTGTTGAAAAACTGAGGAAGCTGCTCTAATAAATATTTAATTGAATGTAACTTTATCTTAGTTGTTCTGCAGATCATACCCAGAAAATTCCCCGTCGCCCTCTTGCTGTTCGCAAACCTTTGGCTTCTCTGACAGCGAAGGAAAACATATCCCCAGAAGCCTGTGTAAGGACACAATTTACCTCATGGCAGATTTCCTGCCCAGGAGAAACCAGCACAGCCTGTGCTGTCCTGCTGTTGAACTGAGGCAGCTTGGCTGGACTGACCTGATGTGGAATAAGCAAGGATTCTAAGCTGCTGTCTGGCATAGGAGGATTTGAATGGGGGGATGTTAGGGTTACACTGGAAAATTCATGTTTTTATTGGACTTTAAGGTGGCCAATATGGATATAATGGTAGGGAGTTTTACAAAATTGAGGCAAGTGATTAGTGGCCAAAGTGTCAATACATATTGGAAGGTAGTGGGATGGAAGAAAGGGGAGAGAAATGTTTAGCTTTTAAATAAATTAAAGAAATATTTGTCATAAAATGCTCAGGCTTTTCACTGTCTCTTCCTGCTTTTTTTCAGGATGAGCTAAATGGGATTGAACCTTTGACTGAAGATGCAATTGTGACAGGCTCCTACAAGAACAAACCCCTTTGTGCCAACCCAGAAGACACATGTGATTTTAACAGGGCTGCCCACCTGGCCTCTACACCCTTTCACGGGGTGGGAGCTCAGAGAGCCCCAGCTCCTGCTTTCTCCCAGAGTGACCTGAAGGAAGATAGTCCAGAATCCAAGAGTGCCCCTCTGAATCAGGAAACGGTGGTGTGTGAGGGAGCGTACAGTGAAGCTCTCTGTGTCAATAAACTGAGGTAATTAACAGCAAAGTACCTTTAGCTCCTGTTCCTGTGTGTCTTCCACAGTTGTAGTTTTATTGTTCTGTTGCTGAAGAAACAGTTTCTGAACAGACCAGAGTATTCCAAAGGCATCCATTTCTGTAGCTCAGGGTCCACTTTGCCTTAAGCAGATTCAAGAGGTAATAGCAAACCCATCTGGCTTTTCAGCATTGCTGCTCTGGGACTTTACCAAATAACTTGCAATGAAAACAATAAATGCATTCTGTCTTGGTCATCAGACATGAAAAGCAGAATCATCAGTTCCTTTTATACTCGTAGGCTCCTGCAGTTATTTTACCTACCTAAGATGCATCTGGTGACCACAGTTTAGTCCTTCTGCAGAAGAGAGAAGCTGGAGAGAAGACAAAACTGTCAAGACCCCTCATTTTTTATTGTTGTAAAGTGAAAAACCATCTGATATATGGGGGTTTCTTAATTTAGAGCTGAGTTTGATTTGCTGGCTGTTAGTATGTAAACATGTATATCATGCTGAAGGTGTTTGTTTACTTGGGAAGCTCCCTAGAAACCATGCTGATTATAATCAGGCAGTTATTTCCCACCCAACCCTTCACTGCTTTAGAAACACTGAAATTTGGTAGCAAGGGGAGTAATAAATATTCAGTATGTCTTCTGCTGTAGCAGTCAGATTTAGTGGAAAACGAGATAAAAAGTGATCTGTAGACAAAGATTGAGTATAAACGATCATCAAAGCTACAGTGAAGCTTTAGCATGACTTCTGGTTTTCCCCTAAGGATGGGAAAGGATTTCTTTGTTAATTAAACCTGGAAGTGCACAGTATCAACTCCTTGTTACTGGGCCAGCATTATCTAGAACCTGTATGTTCTGGAAGTCTGAATAGTTGATGACTTTATTTCCAGCCCAATCATGGAAGCAAGCCTGGAAGATACTCGCTCGTCAGGTTCTTCAGTCTCAGGAGGTTCTCTGTCCTCTGTTACACAAACCTCTACTATTAAATACCTGCGTATCCCTGAGAAACTGGAGCTGGCTCAGAGCTTTCCTGCTGAAGTGGTTACTGATTCTGGAGGTGTCTGTGGAAATGCTCCTGGTTAGTACTAAACTGAGTTTCACTCACAACAAATAACTTGCACCTGCCACCAAAACGTGTTTCTTCTCCTCCTTCCTATATCCCACTGTGCTTTCTGTGTGTTTCCCATTACTATGACTTGTGAGTGAACTTGTGTCCCTTGTCAGAAACAGCTGTGAGGTGCAGTACAGAATGCTTGTCAGCATCCAAAACATGGAAATATTAAAGTGACAGAAGTTATTATGGTAGTAAAGCTGGGAGTGTGTAGGAATAACAAGGTCAAATTCTGAAATGGATGGCAGTGAGAACTTCTAAGGCAATTTTGTTTTAGTTTGTCTTGCTTTTTTCTCTGTAATTATACTGCTTGTGTCTCCTGATGTGCTGATAACTACTACTTTGAAAAAGGTGAATATGAATTTGAAATCAAGTGAAAGTTGTGTAATTTTGGTGCTGTTTCACAGTATGTTTCTTATTCCTATTGAAGGAAAACAATACTGATGTTTAAATAGTCAATTTCTTTTTTATTTTTCTTCTGGCTAAAGGCCCTTTTTTCTTTCTGTTCTAAATATTTAAATTACAGTTAGAACAGGAATGGTCACAAAAGGCCTTCCAAATCTAACCTATAGAATTAGGTGCATGTGGAATGCTGGTTTTCAAGGTGTTTAACCTGCTTTAACTCCTTTGATTTTTGGCTTATGATACTTTAATTAGAATTGTGTATCCGAGAATTCTCAGTGTATCTACTCTGGAGAAGAATGTTCTTGTGTGTCTGCAGACTATTTTATGATGAAGCATGCTTGGGACTTGGAATGAAAATACAGTTCCTACATGAAATTACCTTGTGTGTCTTCCAGTAGATAAAAGCCACAAAATTCTCAATATTGCAGTGAGCAGCAGAGTTGGAGTCCAACCTAGTTTTCCTTTTCTTACATAAAACCACTGCTATAATCAAAGGATGAAATTTCCCTAAAACCCTTCACTTTCAAATCCCAAACTGATTGCTTACTGTGGGCATAGATTTAAACCAAGAAGTGTTGATTTACAGAATGAGTTTGAAACAGGAGAATCCATGAGACGTCATGATGAGTCTGTGAGGCAGTTGTAAAGAGTGTCACATTCACTTCACAAACTATTGGAAAGAGATGAAATAACTTGCTGGAAGGTGAACAGTAAATCAGAATGTGGATAGAAAGCTTCCAATATCCAGAATACCTTTACTGACAGATGTAATCAAATCACAGAAACTCAACACTGGGTTTCAGCTCATCTTTGTTGGTTGCCTTCATAGGGGATGATGTGGCTCAGTTCCTGTGGAGCGCTGAACAGCGTAAAAGGCTCTTGGATCCTCTGCCAGAATCACTGGCTGCTTCTCCAGATTTTTACTTGGAAACTGGAGCTCTGCCTGGCATGGAGGTTGAGAAAGATGTTGAGCTGGGTAGGTGTGCTAGAGCCTCTGCAGTGCAGGGGATCTGTTTGTGTTCTCATGGGGCTGAATTGTGGTTCACATTCACCCTTGTAGCTGTATGTGGTGCAGGTAGGGAATGACTTGGGAATGTGTATTTGCTTTGCTGTGAGAGCTTATGAATGTACACTTTCATCCCAGGAAATGAGACTTACTGCATCAAATGGGAATATTGGAGCAATGAGGAATACAAGATGTTTTTTGCCATTCCAGCTAACCTTTTCCAGTTGGATGCAAAGGGAATTGCAATAAAGGTAACACATATGAAGGTTATTTTACAAGAATTGTGACATGGTAAAATCTCATCCATTAATATGTAAAATGTGTAGTAAGTTTGGCCTTAATTTCTGAATTCCACACATGAAGTTTGCTACTTCAAGTTCTATTTCTA
The DNA here is from genome assembly GCA_013396655.1 of Campylorhamphus procurvoides. NCBI lineage: Eukaryota > Metazoa > Chordata > Aves > Passeriformes > Dendrocolaptidae > Campylorhamphus > Campylorhamphus procurvoides. Next base: position 13,191 of record WBMV01002269.1, read on the forward strand.
ATTGTGCATATAGATTAAAGGTTTCTGACTGTGGAAAATGTCTTAGTAAAGTGGGAGGGAGGAAAAAAAGGATGAGAAGAATGTGAAGGTAAACAATTTTCATTTTATTCCAAAAATACATGTTGTTCTTACATACCTTCTTGTAGGTATATTCTCAGCCTGTGCCTTGGGATTTTTATATCATCCTTGAGTTGCAGAGGCGTTTGAACACTGAATTTGACCAGAGCTTCAGTGAGAGCTGCAGCTGTCACCTGTATGAGGATGGCTGTGCCGTGGTGCACAGGGACATCAATCGCTTCACACTCGGGGTCAGTACAGACAAACCAAATACAGCTGTAGGAGATGGACTCTTGCTTGGAATGAGTTTGGCTGAAGGGCTTCTCCTGGTTAATCCTGCAATCTGAATCCTCTGTGGTTTACCCATACCCAAATCAGGACTGTCTATTACAGCCTCAGTTGGGTTTGGTTTCTCATTCATAGATCATGTGCTTCTCAGAGATGATCTTGAACAAATTTTTCACATTTTCTGTCTTTTTGAATGGTAAAGAACCACAGATTATTCCAAACAAGATTTGCATCTAAAACTGTTGTTTAACTTGATGTGTTTCAGTAAGTTCCCATCTGTTATAGCAAGGTCATAGTGTTTAATGTCTTGCTGAAGGATTTATTTTTTAAATAAAGTCTTGTAAGTGCATTTTGAATTGTTGCATATAAGTAGGATAGAAACAAAATAGTGATTTCAGTCTTGAGTTCAATTTTTTCCTCCTGATCTTTTGTCCACTTTTCAATAATAATGTCTCCTATGAGCTCATGGCTCTTGTAATTGTGTCTGGGCTGATCACGGGAAAAATCTGATTATTCTGAATTTAGAGTGGGCCTGTTATCTCTGTGCAGATAAGTAATGAAAAAGGTGAACTATAAACACTTAACCTAATCTAAGGTAGAATGGCACAGAGATACATGTTTACTGTCTCTTTTCAGGATGTTATCCGTGGCCGCAAGTCCATCACGGAGGAAGTCATCTTCCTGGTGGTTTATAATCTTCTGGGTGTGGTAGAGAAGCTGCACAAAGCTGAAATTGTCCATGGAGATCTGAGGCCAGAGGTGTTCTTTCTGGGAGACAGGTTTGTCTCTTCGTGTGGATGTGGGGGCGTACAGAACATTCACTGCAGCTACAGCTCCCGTGCTGCTGTAATTTTTCCTCGTTAGCTGGGGGACTGATTTTGCATCCAGATATTTTAGGCTCCAGTGTATTCTGGGAAGAGTCAAAACACTGTTTAGGAATAAGCCTTTCTATAGAAATAATACACAATGATATTGTCAAACTTATGCTAAACAAAATGGTTTTGCTATTCCCTGTGTTTTCAAGCTTCTGCTTTACCAGAGTACTGGATCTCTAACTGGATGTGATACATAACTTGCCTTTGGTTTTACATATCTCAAAACCAGGAAATTAGAAGACAAAGGACAGGTGGGACTGGAATATCCAGACACCCTTAAACAGATTGCTCAGATTCCTCTGCAGTCCAGCTTGTACCTTCATGCACAGATCTAGTTTTCTTCTTGAGGCTCTTTCTCATGTTGTGTTAACAAAGTCTTATATCCTGTGGAATGTGATCTGTGAACTAAGTGTGGGAAACCAGTAACCGGAATGTCTAATGAATCAGGTAGAATTCCATTACATAAATCCACTGAGGCTGTTCTGAGTTATCACTGATATGTCAGAAAGGGTTATTAACTTTATTTTGAGCATACAGTCATCTAATATGCACACCCAACATTTTTTATTTAAAATTTCTTTGTGATTATTTTATTAATAACCTATTTATATTATTATACATTATTTGTAAATTATATACAAGTACTACTGAAGTTCTTCTATTTTCTTCATGCCCTGCAAAGGGTTGTCTTGCACATCCCATAGCATGTTGCATCCTATTTTGGAAGTCACTGATGTAACAGTGGCTTTATGGACTTGGATATGTTCTGCTGGATTTCTCTGTGGCAAATACAAAAGAAAACAGCTGCCAAAAAGTTAGGATAATGGTTTGGGGTTTTTAATATAGCTAAAGGACAAGTGCACAGTATAAATGACAAACAATGTTCAGAGCACACAAGTCTGTAAGAGGAGTAGTACTGGGAGCTGTGGTCTGTGGGTGTTGTTGGCTTGACAGTTGCCAATATAGGTACTTCTCCCTGTCCCTCCTGTCTGTCCTCCCTCACCTGTAGATTAGGAAAGGTTTGCTAAAACATTATCAAATTTATTTTTTGTATGAAGCATTCTGAGCTCTTGAAGGAGAGGGACAAGTGCTAAACACTGCAGTACTGTCCCATTCCACAAACTGTGTTTACATAACTGTCACCAATATTAAAACAGCAGCATCCTCAGCTCTTTGGCATTTCCAACGGCTTACTCTGGAGACAGGAGGCTCCTGGCTGCCAGCTGTTCCTGTCTGGAGGGAGGCAACCCTTGCAGGCAGTAGTTCTGAAGGCAGCCATCAGAGGGGAGCATTGACATGGCTAAGGCTCACCTTCACTGCACTGCTAAATTTAATTACAGAAAAAAAGTTTATTGGATTGTCTTGTGCTTCACGTGCTTCCTCTGCTCAGGATCTGTGATGCCTTTGCTAACGAGGACGTGTCAAGTACTCTGAAGATGGTGGATTTTTCTCACAGTCTGGATTTGAGGTTGCAGCCTCAAGTAAGCTTGTGCAACAGCTTTCCCATCTCTCAGACCCCTCATGGGCAGCAGCTTCTGGCAGCAGGTTCTCTTCCTTATCAGGTGAGTCTCTGTTTAGCAGGACATATTAGTTTCTGTGTTTCCTTTACCAAATCTATTTTCTTAAGTTACATTTTGCAAGTGCTGTGGAAAGCTCTGACCAATAAATACTGAATAAAGAGAATTTGACATCTGATGGAATCTTTGGCATTGTGAAGGGACTAGCAGTGCTGTTCTGTGCCTGTGACTACCATATTTATTTAGAAACCTACAATGAGAACAAATCGTACTTTTTGAAGTTTTCTTGCTTAACAGTCTCTCAAAGATTGTGGTGCAAAGATCAATCCAGACTTAAATGTGTGAAAGCACCAAAAGCAGAAAGCTGTAGTGGATTGCAGAAAGTGACAGTCACTGAACTTTGTGATGCTTGTTGTGATTACAGGCAGACTTGGTTGGCATTGCAGATATAGTCCATCTGATGCTGTTTGGGGATCATATCCAGGTCTACCAGGAGAATTCCATCTGGAAAATCAGCCAAAGCTTATCAAAGTAAGTCCTTTTGCAGAGGAGGCTGCTGGGAAAGAACAGACATGTAACTTCATTTTCCTTATAGTGGTACCATTCTCAGACCTTAGAACACAGAACTTGGGGCTGTTGCCAAAAAGGGTTAGTTGTGTGGAAACTGAAATTGTGAAGCTGTTGGACTTGTTCACTGGTGGCCTTAATGTTTTAAGCTGAATATGAACAGTCCAGTAAGATGAGTTATTTTCCATCCTTTCAGACCACAATGCCTTAGTCTCTCTTTGCACCTTACAGACCAAGTTTGGTGAAATTCATAAGTGGGTGAAGGGAAAGAAAAGATCCCACGAGCATGTTGTTGTAGAAATGGATTGGTTTGATTTGCTACTTTTTCCATTCTGCTAAGACACTGAGGCCAGGGTTGTCTGCAACAGTTGCTGAAACAATACAGTGTACAAGAAGGAATAGAATTTAAAATTATAATCTAAAATGCAAGTGCAAAAACAGCTTGTTTTTGGCAGCTGCTGTTGGTCCTCAGGTATTAATTTCTCCTGCTCTCTTTCAGTCACATGTTTGGCTGTAACATTGCTCTGCATTCATCTGCCCTTTGTTCTTAGACTTGTTCACGTTCTTAGTCACGTCCTGCAGCATTCTGTCTTGGCATTTCATAAGGATTTTCCAGAGCTCTCCCCTCATGACAGCAGTTGCCGGACAGGTATCTGCATTAAGGATTGTGGATACTGGCTCCACTGACTGTGTGGATACGCTCCTGAAAGCACTGCTTTGAAGTGTGGGAGCTGTCCAGTTCCATAGCAACCTGTCCTGCTTACACCTCCTAGTTTGTTGGATTCAGCCTTTGGAAAAAGTCTCATCTTCTGCTCTGTAGAGGGGGGAAATGCTTTTTTTTCCTTACTGGGCATATATCTGGTTTTCTACTACTGATTCTTTTTTAACTCTGCAAGAAATTAAATTGAGCTACTGCAGATGAAGCCACACAAGGCCTGAGTTGAGAAGGGTGGAGCATGGTGTTGGGGGACCTGATCAGGATGTGAGTATGGGAAAAACAGCAATAACTGTCTAGATGACTGAAGCAGGAGGAAAAGTAGGTCTGAGTTTGGAATGATGGTGCTGGCTTTTCATTGGAGTTTGGAGGGGAGGGGTCAAGTGGAAAGGAATTGCAGTAAAAGCTGGTGACACTGGATCAAAAAAACTGGGTTTCTGGTAGAGGTAGAACTTGGAGGCAGATTTGGGCAGAAGAGGAGTGAGACTTGTGAAAGGCTGGAGGAGGTGGAGGTGATGAGGAGGCATGAGTTCTGTGGAGCTTTAATGGCTCATTGCCCACCTGGGTGCATCAGTTCATAACTTGGGAGTTCAGAGTAGAAATAAGGAATTTCTTTTCCCTCCTGTCTTCTGCTTTGCTTCTCGAAGTGGCAGAGACTTAGGGAAAGGTAGAGTGTGAATTCTGACCAAGTTGCTTTTTTCATCTGAGTGTCACTAGATGGCTGACAGGCTGTTTTTCAGGGGAGATCTTTGCCATTATTAAAGAATGGATTTTGGGTTCCCAAAGTATTTTTCATTTTTCTATTTTTGCTGTACTATTTTAGGAAACTTGATGTGTGCAAGTTTATGAGAGGTAGGATATAGAAGCTGTGTTTGAAGTCTGAGGACTATTTTTGTCACTCAGAACTCCTTAGACCTCCTTACCAACACTTAACCTCTTCTGCTATGCCTCTCACTTGTCTAAGCCCACCAAGAAAATGGCCTCAACTGTTGCATTTTTTGCTGTGTTAGGTTCTGCATGCCTTATTTATCTTACCAAATACAAGAGTTACTGGTATAATTGTACAGGCTGGATTCCTTCTGAGACTCTGGCTGCTGATGTTTGATGAATCACATAAAGCAGAGGCAGATAATTTGTTCCCAAGCCACTGTAACTCCCGGCTCGGGGGCGAAAGTGCTGCAGCAGTTAGTAACAGTGCAAGACTGAGGAACAAAGGGTTATCTCTGATATCAGTTTTCTGAGACTTAAATGAGTCACTTAACCTTTTTATTCATGTTGTGTGCGTACATTTGGGAGAGGGGGGATTTATTACTATGAATTGTCTCTGAAATGTTATCTATACAGAACTCTGGGAGATGGAAGGCAGAGAAAAAAGAAAGCAAAACTGGCTGTAAACCACTTTTTAAAACATTGCTTTATTTCTCTTGCAGTTTTCCTTTAATATTATCCTGTTAACTTAGCTTGCAAATGGGGAAACAAGATTTACCTCTGCCCCTTATTCATGAAAGGAGTCTCTCAAGTTTGAACTTTTGTTTCAAAAATGTTTTTGATAACTCCTTTGAATTACAAGTGATGTGGTTCAATGTGAATGAGTGTATTGGTCAGGTGCACTAGAAGAGGTGATGGTACAAACAGTGGGGCTTAGACGTATGTAGTTACTATCCAAGAGCTTAGTGGAGAAAGAGAAAGGGGTCCATGCATATTCAATGAACAATACATTCCTAGTTTTCCTTGATTAAAATTACTATTGCAGGGGTGGTTCTGTTAGGATATTTAGTGCCAAATATAAATGCAGACCCTGACAGGTGTGTGTTGTGTGTGTGTACTATTCCAATGAATACTGCTCTGTTTATTTTAGGACTGCTGACAATGATTTCTGGAATAAACTTTTTGTGAGAATTCTGAATGCAGATGGTAAGTCCACAGTGCCTCTGCTAAGGGAGTTGAGAGAGGAAATCAATGACATGTTTGACAGCTGTTTCCAAGAACGACTTTGTGAGTCCTTAGCTGCACTGGGAGAAACCTTCCTCTTATAGAACTTTCCTGCGACTTCATAGAGATGAAACACATTTTGTATTATAGAGAAGAATTTGTTGTTGATTTCTTATTTATTTTTTCCATATAAAAGTTTGAGAGTGATTGGAGCTGTTTCTGCAATGGGACACATTGGACTTGCCAAAGAATGTTTCTGTTGCATCAGTGCCCAGATCACATAAGAGGCTTAGGAGGCTTAGAAATTGTTTGTCATAATTGCCCCTCCCCTTGTATAGCTCCTAAAGATGTCTTTAATACCTAGTTCACATTGTGCTCTTTGAAATGCCTTTGGCCTGTGTTCGGTTGGTCTTTCAATTAGTGTTTGATCAATAAAGTTGTGTTTTGATAGCAACTCAGTCATATGAAACACTCTGTCAGATGGTTTTGAAATTAGAATCCATGCTGGAGTGCTGTTGCTGGGAATTGTTTGTGGCTGCTGGATAGAAGAGCCTCTCGTTTGGTGGCAGCTTTCATAACTATATGGCATTTCCTGGACACTGGAACACAACCTGAGTGATTCTACTTGGAATATGCTCTCATGGATGGTTGTTGTAAGAAAAAGTAGATGAAGACATGAGTGGAAAAGCTGCACACTTAAATTTTTGCTTCTTAAGGCAAGTGTTTTGTTTACTTTACCTGGAGTTCCTGATTGGATTGAGCATCCTCCTTGAAGTCTCAATTTGCCTTAAGTGAAGTGTTTGCAGGTTTTTGTGGGAGGTTTTGTGGGTAGATATTTGTGTTAACCTTTTTATATATGGTATTATTGAAACCAATACAAAGGTTTCATTTTGTTGAAGATAACAGAATTTACAGCATCCAAACCCAAGATACTATGTACTTTAAACATGGAGGAACTCCTCAGACTTGAGACTTACTTCGTCACAGTTTCTGCCATGCATGACAGTGAGAGTACATGACTGCATCACTAGGAATTTCTTCTCCCTGTAAAGCCAAATTGACTGGTTTGGTTTTTCATTTGGTTAAATTGTCCAGCCTCTTGATTCTCCTGTTTGTGTTGTCTCTGAATTCTGCTCTGGAACTTAATTCTGTCTTTTCCACATCGCTACAAACCACCTTCTTTCCTGTTTTTTCTGCATATTCCATCACTACTCTTGCTTTGGCCTGTATTCTTTCTACTCTTTCAGATTCCTAATGTCTTTTTTGTATGCTCTTGTAAATCAGGGATAGGACTGAAATGCCCTGATAGACCAGCTTTAATATCTAATATAAACTGCTGATGAAGAATTTATTTTGGTCCATTAATGCCTTAAATAATGCTTCTTGTAGTATAAGTGATGTCAAGCAAGCGAATAAATAATGATCTATCTCTAACCAGAATTTAGAGCCAAGATCACTGGTAGAGCAACTAGGAGTCCAGTGCATAGCTAACCTCTACTAGCTCTAAAAAGATTGCATATTTGTTCTTTAGTTGAAATTTGTTTTCTTTTGCTGATCCTCTAACTTTTGCCTTTTAGACAAAATCTGGGGGGGGTCTCACTTCCTGTCCTCTTACTTCCTCCTGTTTCAGTTTATATCCTGCAGCACAGATCTGAAAACCAGGTAGCTTAGAAAGAGAACATTGCTAACAAAGTATCGGTCATCCCAAGGACTTCTCAGGCAAGACATGTTTCCAGCCAATACAGAACAGCTTCACCATGTCTAATTCAGACAGAAAGCTTTTAAGAACAATCTGAGCATACAGATAAGAGCTCTCAGCAGAAGGTCAGCAAAGGTCTAAGATATCTGTAAGTGAACATATTTGCCTATAATGAGATATATTTCTGAGCTGCAATCCTCCACTATTACTTTGATGTTGACTTGGAATCTGTTTTCTTTCTGAAAAAAAGAGTGCTAATCCTTCTCCATGTAATAAACCTGCCCTTGATCAGTTATTCTTAATGTATGTCCCAGACAACACAAAACTGTCCCCCACTACTGTAAAATAAACACAGGAGTGGCATTATAAACTTGGCCATAATAAACACATGCAAATAACAGAGGAAGGAGCAGGTGTAACAAAGAGCTGTCATCTCTTGTGCTGGTTGTTCCCAGTTCTACTCCGATGGAACTCTGCCTCTCTTCCCCACAGGTAAGTCTCTGCTCCCCCATCCCACGAGCTGATATTACCAATATGTACCAGGAGGGCAGGGAGTTTTTTTGACATCCCTGTTGTATGTTCAGGTAATTCTGCCTCCAAACCTAAAACCTTTTCCTAGGCATCACATTTGAATCACTGTGTAATGGACAGATGCTCTCTCATGCTGGGATTGTCATAGACTTGTCATGAAACAGGAGAGAGACCAGCCTTGCCCATGAGATATTTGCAGATGAAAATTATCTTAACCTTTTCTGAGGAAAAGAGGCAGCTACAGATTCTGGGATGACAGGAAGTGCCACAAGGGGTGGCTGGCAGGGTGAAATGTGTGACAGAGCATAGAAGTCCTAGTGAGGTTATCACAAAAGGATATGGTGATGAAATCTGAGCTATTGCGAGTTTTAATACACTCTTATATAAATGAAAGTGCACCAAGGAAAATAAATCCAAAGAAGTAATGAATCATGGTTGTATCAGGTTGATGGAGAACAACATTTGACCAGAGTTACAACAGGAATGTTTGGAAGACCTCTGTGGCCTTGAACTGCTTTTATTCAGAAACAGTCAGAGAATCAATTGTTAATGTTCAGGGGTCTAGAAATAATAGCAGGAAGTCACTAAGCCCCCAAAAATGCTACAGATAAAAAAATGGAGGCTGATCAGATTGTGCTCAAGCTATGTGTGGGTGATGTCTTAGTTCAGAGGAGAACTAAGATATCTATGTTGGCTGAGAGAGAAAGGAAAAAGGCCTTCTTCCCCCAAGAAGGCCAGACAAAAAAAAGAGAGAAGTAGCCCCACTCTTTAAATTTAGAACAAAACTTTAATTAGAAAAATATATAGAAAAGGATAACAGTTCTTAACCACAATATATCTATATATATGTCCAGAAAAGGACCAAACAACAGTTTGTAATAAACCCTCTGAACATAAAAAAGTCAGTTTTCTGCTCCCCTATGGGTGCAATTATATTTACAGACAGCAGGTGACGATGTCGTGCCCCGGTTGGCTGGGGGTCCTCTCGCTGGGCACCACAGCAAATCTCGACTCAGTCCCCACAGCACTGATGGGCAGAGGGACAACGGGGGCCCCCTGTCTGAGGTGCAGAAACAGGCGTGTTCCCGTCCTCGCAGCCGCTCCCGCAGCAGGTCTGGCCCCACAGGCAAATGGCCGGGCAGCAGCAGGCAGTGCCTGCACATCCTTTGCTCAACAGAAGAGCCGCTGAGCCGGGCAGGAGGGCAGAGACGGCAGCAGCTTCCCTATCCGAGTTGGCCCCATCCAGAGACTGGTGCGGAGGGAGGCAAAAGGAAAAATCTCCCTCCTGCCCCCCCAAACCCCCGGCACTGTGGGGGGAGAAATGGCAAGGCAGAGTCAAAAAAAACTCTGAAGAACTGCTCTCCCAAAAGCCACGACTCCCACCCCCCTGACAGCAGAGAGAAAAGAACCAAAGGGCCTCCACTCCCCCATCAAATAGGAATGTGAATATTCATTATTCCCTTTGCTGGCCACCAGCACGATGTTGGGCATTAGCTCCAAGCTCTGGAAGGAATTCCAATGAGATTCTGAAACTATAACGCAAAGCCCAATGGTGTGAGCCATTTTCTGCCCTTAAGCTCTGGGAGCTGCAGGTGGGGTTAGAGGAGCTGGTTCCACTGTCTCTAGGGCTCCTGGAGATCACTGCCCGTACCTGTGACACACAAGTGATGCAGGTTACCCAGGAGTGTCAGAGAGCGGAACCACCAGTGGTAGTACAGAACATAATGACTTTCCAAGGTGCACATAATTAAATGTATTGTGAGCTCTGAAACTCGCTTTACCCCTGAAGACATCATTGTAAGGAAGCTCAAGGAAGGCTGAGGAGTACTTATCATCCCCTGGTCTTAAAAGGTTTGTGATTTTCAGATTTAAAATCCTAAATCTGAAATAATTGGGAAAGTTTGCAAAATGTTTTAGATATATTCTGAATGCAGTCATCTGAGACTTTTCCAGCCTTGGGTCTGTGGTAAATATATTAAGAAAACTTTAGAGGTGAAAGATGTGTCTGTAAACTGATAAAGTGTCAGAGGTGTAAGCTTGGGCTTGGCTAGCAGGTAACACTTGATAAACTGGGATTTTTGTGTTTCCAGAATGAACTAGAAGGGGCAGGAAACTCAGAAAGGCTACAAGGATATTGTGTAATTATGCAGGGAGAAAACTAGAAGGGCCAAAGCCCAACTAAATCTGGATGCTGCTGTAAAAGCATAAAGACAATAGGACAAACAATAAAAGGAGAACTGAGGAGAATCTCTAAAGGGTGTTGGGGCACCCTCAGTAAGAAGTGGTTGAGTCAGTCTTCCTGGAGGGATTTAAAGGATATATAGAGGTGGCACTTAGGGACGTGGTTTAGTGGTGATCTTGGAAGTGCTGGTTGGACTCGTGGTCTTTTCCAACTGTAATGATCCTGTTATTCAAAGTAGGCAAATCACTCCTCTTTCATGTGTATCAGTAAATAATTCTAAATCTTTCCTCTGTGCTGCTGCTGACTTCCCAAATAATAAATATTCCAAATGACCTGGGGCTGAAGTGTGGCTCTGGAGATGCTGTGCTCCAGGCTGTGACTGGTGGTTTCCCCAGGGGTGCCTAGGTGTACAGAAGCTGAGAGATCTTATTCTGAGCGAGTTATTTGGCTGTGGGCTGCAGAACTGGTAGTTGGAGTCTCTGCTTTAGCCTGGGGCTATGGGCACTGCACTTATATTAACTGTGCTTACACACATTGCCCTTAAAGCTGAATAAAGGAACACTCAAATCCAACAGCTCCATTCTCTTGGTTCTTACTATTTTACACTCACAGCCCTTTTGCTTGGTTAATCCAGCAGAATGCCAAGGTTGGAAACTTACAAGTATGGAGGTTTTATTTCCATAACCTTTTAAATTATTAAACAACACGTGGATATTGAGGTCACTCAGTAAGACTGAGGAAGCATATTGTTCCTTTTGTTGGTTCTAGAAATGGTTGTTCCCTACTCTTTTGTAATAATTACTATCCAGAGCTATTTAATTATTGATCCGGTGGCTCCAGCTGGTGTGGCAGTGTGATTTACAAAGCAGGAGCAGCAGTTGAGTGACACAGTGCTGGAGAAAGACAAATGTTAGTGTCCAGTTTCTGGGCCTGAGCTGATGGTTGTTTTCCCAGTGCTTTTGGATTCTCTCAAGTTTTCAGAATCTCAAGTTTTGTCGTTCCTTGAAGTTAACTAGCCATGCACTTTGATGTAGTGTGGTAGTCTATTTAATCATTCATTCAGGAATCATATTGTAGGGAAAAGAAGTTGGTATATTGCAAAAATTCAAAATTCAGTGATGAACGTGGCTTGTTGCTGTGCTTCCTTGATAGCCAGTCAAAAGGCACTGGACCTTTCTGCTTCATCTGCATCTGCTCCAAGAGAGCCAGCCTGGCTTAGTACTTTACCTCTGTGTGAACTGAACCAGCTACAACTTGTCCTCTCCTGAGGCTGTTTCCTCGGTTCCCAGTCCAGTTCTGCTGATATGATAGCCTCTGAGAAAATAATGGCAGGGGGCACCTCTTGTTTTAGTGGCACCTTACCTGCCCCTACTGTTTGTAGGGGAACTAGGGAAGGCTTTTCCTCATATGGCTTTAGTGGAGCCACAGTCTTTTATCTTGGAAAGGACTGCTTAGATCCTGTCTAAAAGCAGCAGTTTTTTATCAAGATGTAAAACAAGTGTCAGCTGGGAGTAGTCTTAACTAGCCTGAACCAGAAACCTCACTCTCAGCTGTGAAGGCATTCTCTGATTTGCTTAACGTGGGCAATGTATACTAGTCCATATCCATGCAATTAGCAAAGGTATTATTCCTTCTTATGTCCTGGAAAAGCACATTTTTACTGGGGGAGTTGGACAATTCACTATGATCCCATTCTCAGCTCATCAGCTAATTGGCTCTCAGCTAATTCCAATACAGCAGAACATTGCAGCCTCCTTCACCTTCTCTGAGCAGTCATTTCTGCTCTACGTGTGCTCCATGCATTAAGTCCAAAACGGGTTTTTGCTTCCTATCAGCTGAACTGAGAAAGCTTTTATCCAAGTGAGCAATATATTTGTCCACAAATCATAACCTTCTCAATTACAAATGTAGGTCTCTGTGTGCTTTCACTATATGGCACATTCTTCACTGTCTTAAACTTTATTGTGGTTTCCACGGTGATCTTTCCTGATGTGTTCCCAGGGTTTCTTAAAGGATGTTTAGCAGTGTGGGTGGAGTGGGAAGGGCAGAACAACTGCTGTGTGAGGAGGAACACACTGGTGCATTGGATGAGGCTTATGGAAAAGAGTTTATTGACCTGCTTCCCAAACAAGTACACACTGGTCCTCTTAAAATGGGAGACAACAAGTTTGGAAATAGTGTTTGAGTAGTTGGCCTTGTGGTAAAGGAGAGATGAGAACTCTGCTTCTCCTGACTTGCTATTGAATTACTGTAAAAGCCAATCTGTTGGATGCTGAGCTGCGGGTGCTTTGGCAAAACCCTTCTAATGCTCTTGTAGTTTTGTTAAACTTGTATTACTGAGAAAAAGATGGTTGCAGACTGAGGACCCACCTTCCCCTGCCAGCATTGCTCCTGGCTCTGCATAAGAGACTGGACATGTAAGTTTGGGGTTTGCTTATTTATAAAACAGATATTATACTTTCATGTATATTTTCTTATTTATATATGCGTATTTATAAACTTTTCACTTGTGTGGAGGAGAAATGGTTCACTAAATCAAGGTAACACCACATTTAGTTGCTGTTTTCCTCACCTGCTTTGGGATTGGGAATTTCTGTGGCTCCCTGCCACTGTGGTGCTTTGGGGCAGTTGAAATGCACAATGCAACCAGTAACATGGCGCCAAAATAGGCTCGGTATTGATTAGAGTCCAGAGAGTAAAACAAGGGGAATCATTGCTTGGCCTCATGCTGTTGTTTAAGAGTAGCTGTTCCACCAGCTGCCAAGATCCAAGCTGCTTCCTTTTTTTTAACTTAAAAGTGAATGTTGGACCTTGACATGTGTATTGGTGAGTAACTCTTAGCATCAAGCTTTTAGGATGTCACTCTCCTGTCAGATTTTGCATGTTTGATTTGGGTGCCACATGCATAAATAATACTCCTTTGAAGTCTATGGTAGCTTTCCTGTCCTGTTCTTAAACCACCCTTTCATTCCAAGTGCATTTGAAATTTTTTTTTGTTCCAGTCTAAGTTTATAATCCTCCCTTTTTTCTCTCCCCTGTGTTTTGCAATTTTCATATGTGCTGTTTCCTTCTCTGAGGGTTGTGTTGATGTGCAGTGGCACCCCCTATAGCCAAGGCAAAGACAGCAGGCTGGACTCACCCTGGGGTCCCCTCCTGCCTGGGGTATTCTGTGATCCCAGGAGTGAGCACTCAGGGATTCTAAGTAGTACAGAGCCCTTACAGAAGCCAGGGTGTCTGTCCCCTCTTGTCTGTCCTCCCAGCAGTGGGTGTATCTCAGTAATGCTGCAGAGATTTTTTTTTTAGGGTAGAAGTTACTACACAGACACGGCTTTCTGACCTCACAAGCTGAATCCTGCTCTAATGAATTAAGTCCCAAAGCTGTCAGCATTCAGCAATTTCACGGGCTGAGGATATTTTTCTAACACAAAAATTAATTTTTCGCTGACAGAAACATGAGGAATGGAACTGCTGCCTTTGCCTCCCACCCCAGCTAAGAGTGGGGGGAGAGAAGCAGCTCTTTATAAATAGCTCCGTTCCTGTTGTATTTGTAAATTTGGTGCTTTTTGTGTCAGTGACATCACCCTCTTCTCCATGGCAACCCCCTCCGATGGCAAAACTGCAGGGCACCACCACCAAAGGAACTCAAACCAGCACGTGAACAGGTTGAATCCAGATGTTTTAATTGAGAAATAATGCAGGGGAAACAGGGGCAAGGGGGTTACTGCCAGCTCTGCTGCTCTGCAAAACAGGCACCTGGAATGGCTGGCTCCCAAAACTCTGCCCCATCTCCTCTTTGGGTAAGTCCCTGTCAGGAGGAGGTGGGTGGAAGGCAGGCATCTTATTCCCCATCTCCCGTGTGTCTGGAGAGCAGCACTACAGGTGACTAAGCAGGAGAAGCATGACTGACTCACTCTTAAGTTATTTTTTCACTCCTGTTCTCTTCCTCCTCCCATTTCTTCTGCTTTTTTTTTGTTGCTTTCACCCAACAGTTTGGATTTTCCCCCAGGCCTTGATGTAAAAGAATTATCAGCAGGTTTTTTGTTACCTAATGTTCACAAAAATGTGCTTGTGGCTATCTACAGAGGAAATAAAAGCTAACTCCAAAAGCAAAAAAAAAGAATTCTCTTGGATATAGCAACTTTACCTTAAAAAAAAAAGGCAACAAAAAAGCTTCTTTCTGAATGTTGTTCAGGTAATACTAAAATAACTGACATTCCAGGAAGCTGTAAATAATTGGGCTCTTTATCAGGATACCTATGAAAAATAACTGACTGACTGGCTGCCCTGCTGGTCTTGCCTTGACTTCAAAACTGGCTGCAGTGGGGAGAAGCCATTGCACTGGCTGCCTTGGTTATAGCATTGGATTCTGCTGGGTTCCATAGTAGGAACATAATTGTTCCAGCTGTAGGCTTTCAGCCAGTGGGAGCTGCTTCAATCAGTTTAATAGATCTGTCCTCATTTACATACCTATGAAGCCTGAAGCCTTAGAACAGCGTCCCTTCCTTCTTCAGGAGATCTGGTGCTGAAATTTAGCCTGCAGAAATGTCAACCTTGTATTAGAGTTGGCATTTTTGTGACATGGTGGGATACATGCTGATCTTGCTAACTTGCCTCTGTCCAATGTTCCCAGGGTCCTTACAACCAGAGGGGGACATGGCAACACTCCCCACGCTGGGAAGGAACTCTGTGTTGGGATAGTGCTGCATTTGCCTCTCATGGCCTGCATTTTATAGGGCCAGGAGCCTTTAATTACACATTAATTACTCATCAAGTGTGAGCAGTCTTTACTGTAGCTCCCTCCCTACACCAGTGCTGAAGCCAAGCCTGTGATTTCGAGGCTTGGTTGAGGGAAAATGCACAGTCTTTACACATTAGAATCTTGAAGAGCATCTTGCTCTTGCCTTTTGTGCAAAATGCCACTCAAGGCACTGTGCCATCCTCTCTGCTGAGCTCACAGCATCAGCCCACGACAAGAAAGGTCCCAGAAAATATTGACTCACTGCATCCCAGCATCCTGCCAGGGGATGTGTCTGCAGTGAGATCTCCTTAGCTGGAGCTGCAGGGTTTAGTGGAACTGCTCGCTGTGAGGCTGTTTTACCTTCCTTGAGTGTGCTGCCACCTGTGCTGTCTGCAACGGAGCCAGAGGTTTGCATGTGCAGAAGGAGCTTTCTGGAGAAGCTTGAAGATAAAATTGCTGAGATTTTTTGCCTGAAGCAAGGGACGTTTCCCGTGTTTAAGACAAGCAGCAACTTGCAGTCAGAAGGAAGGGACTGAATTCACTCCAGAAATATTTCTTCAGAATGTTTTTTTTTCCAGGTAAGCCTATTCTTATGGGAGGTAGATGGGTCAACAGGGTCCAGCATTCTGAACTCTAAAACTGAGGTGATTTCTACATTTTTGTTACCTTCCCATGCTATAGAACTGTATCAAGCATTCCCTTTTTAGGCTGAAAATTTAAATCAGCCACTAAGAACTAATTTTCTGAGATCTGAAGCCATGAAAAAAGGGTGAGGGAGAATGTTTATAACCCTGCCTTGTGCCTGCCTGTGTTCTAATGGCAAATAAATGATAGACTGTGACTCCAGACCATGTATTTAAATAGCAGAATGATGGGTGTTGTAGAACAGCAGGTGAATGAAAATAAAATTTAGTAAATAGACATCAGCTTATGGTTTATTAATTTAATTTAGTGGTTTTCAAAAATAATAGAGTATTTTTTGTTCTGTAGGAAGCAAAGTGATGGTTCCTGCCCTGGGAACTTGAATTGGAAAGTTTTTAATTGGCATGGTTTGAAGAAACATTTGTGAAACCAAGAGAAAGGAGATAGGATATGTTTTTTTAAGCATCTGTTTGAATGACACCTGAAAAACCAGTTTACTGCTGTTGAAAACTATTTGTGGAGAGACCAGAAGAAAGAGGTCCTTGTCCCAGCTGGAGGAAAAGCTTTATTTAAGGTAGGAAAAAATACCTTGAATGTACAGAGATGGCTCTGAAAAATACCTGGTGACATCTTAAAAATGTGTAATCATCAGTATCCCCTCCTCCCCAGTATAAACCATAAACTGGAACTCCTCCTAGTTGGGAACTAACAGTTGTGTGCTTAGTCCATGATGAAAGTCCAGCAGAGGTGCTGGAGCCATGGAGGAAGCATTTGCTGAGCCTGGAAGTGCAAGGCAGAGTGTCCATACCTTGCCTTTGCACACTAATGGATCTGATACTTGCATGCAGTTCTGTTTTGCCCATGGAAAAGGATTAATCTGTGCTGTAAAAGCAAAACCACCTTCTGTTTAGGGAAGTAACTGTAATTAGTAAACTCTTGGAAAAAGCCTTATCAAGTCTGTGATGACTGAAATGAAAATGTTTTTAGGCTGCTGCCTCTTTCTTTCCCCAGGCAGGGTGGGACTGGAGCCGTGGCTGGAGGGAGGTGGGTGCTCTGGGGGAGCTGTATGGCAGAGGGTGAGGCTGCCTGTGGAAGGGCACCTGTGCCTGTATGGGGCCAGGAGGGCCAGTGCCCACAGCCATTGTGTAACCCTGGGTTGGCTCCACAGCCACCGCCAGGGGCTGGAGCAGCCAACACACTTGGATGCTGTGCTGCAGTTGGATTGCACTTTGCAGAAATAGTTGAGGATATTCCTGCCAACTTCCCAGTTAGGAGTCATCAGTTCTGCCTCTGTCACTTGGGGAGCATGAATGAATGACTCTTGAAATGTTAATGTAGGGCAGCTTCCAAGAATGTTGTGTACTGAAGTCTGGAATACATTGTGATCTGATTCATGATCCATGGACAGCAAAGACTTTGAAGAGGTGTTTACCCAGTGGGTGGACATGCTGCTCTTCAAACTGCCCAAGAAAACCACATCAGAGGGTAAAGGAGTAAGGAAAGTGGGAACAAGGCCTCAGAGGAGCAGGAAAACCAAAGAGGGACAGTAGTAGCCATGTGTTGTGGGCTGGTGGATGGGACAGCACAGCAGCCTGGGGATCTGGGGTGCTCTGGAAAGTGTTACTGCTCTTGGCAGTGTCACTTGACATCGTTCTAAGTGGGAACTCTGCATAACCAGTATTGAGCACCATATCTTGTATGGGATGGTTCTTTGGATGGGTAAAACCTTGTCTTTTGGCTGGCAGGATTTCATGGGAAAGGGGAGCTTTCTGCATTTCCAGAGAGAACTGGGGAAAGAGGGATCAACAGAAGGGAACAAGTGATGCTGATGGAGAAGGCAAAGCAGAGCAAGCTAGATAAAGGTGATCCTAATTGAGGAGGAGGGTTGGTATTTAATTAAAACTACTCCTAAAACCTAGGCTCTTAGCAGTAAAATAAATAATAGCAGGACATGAGTAATTCTTCTCAGGGGAATGTTGGAGACAAAATTACACTAATGTAATAATGAGAGGCCTGTGTGCAATTGCTCAGAGGAATAGGACAGGGTAGAATGATTTTTTTCACAGCTAAGAAGTTCAAATGTGGTTCAAGTCAAAAGGGACTGAAGCGTATTAAAGTACGTGTTCCTTGGGGCTCTTGGGCTGTTTCTGAAGTCAGGGCTGGCTGAGCTCCTGAGCTGGACTTGGCAGTCCCAGCACAGTGGTGGAGCTCCTTCTCCTACCAAAACTCCTTCTCTGCTTTGGTAAATGATGGCAAATTCAGTGTGGTACTTGTATTTCTGCTGCTCAGTCAGGGTGTTTGCAGGGAGTTAAAAGTAAGTACTTCAGACCAGACTTGGACAACTGAGCTATGTGTCATGCATGTGGACACAAGAAAGGACATAAAACCAGCTCGAGCTTCGTTGTTTCCCTCCTACTCCTCGTTTCTAATTGTGAAATCATCTCAGAGCTCTGCCTGCAGTCCTCAAGCTGTGATGGCTGTTCAGGTGAGGTGGTTAAATAGCATAAACTCATTAACCACTCCTGACAGAATAATACCCAGTGACATAACAGCATTTCTTCTCTGAAGCTGGCTTGCATAATGCTGCATTTCAGTTTGGGTTATCCTTTGCATGTCATGCTTTCCATTCCTCTGACATCCATCTGTTTACCAGACAAGGTTTTGGTGCGAGGGAAATAGTCCCAGAACACAAAAAGAACAAAAACCCAACGAGTGAGGCCAGATAGGGCTTGGAGCAGCCTGGTCGTGCAGAATGAGTGCATCCCAGCTCCAGCTCTGAGCAGGGTCATTGGTGCAGCCCCAGCTGAGGCCCTGCAACAGCATCCCCTGGCCAGGGCAAGTGTCCTGCTGCTGTGACATGGACAGGTGTTAACACCATGTGTAGGAAAGATGGCTCAGTTGTTGGAATAAAACATGATTGCAAACTAGAAAGCAAAAGCACTCAGCAGCTTCAGCAGAGACAGTGATTCTGAACTGATCGTGTCAACCTGATGGCTTTGAGCCTGATTGGTTTTCCCCTGTTAAATTGGGCTGTCTGTGGTGTCAGTGTTCTGGCCTTCTGCCAAGTGTTCTGGATACCTTTTTTCCCACCACCTGTGTCAGCCTTGGACTTTTCTTTCAAATCTGTAACTTTTCAAGGCATAGCAAGAGCTGAGGGTCTTTACAGCAGAGCTGGGAAGCTGAGCTTACATGGGGAGGTGTGAAAGTCTTTCCTTAATGTGGACCAGGAACAGAGGAGTTAATATGTGTGGTGGCCAGAAGGCTCTACACAGATCTTAAAATAACCAAGAACGGGATAATTTGGCTTAAAAAACCATCTGGGTCTTGATTCAGTGCTCATTAAAATTCATAGTAGCCTTATGATTGGCTCGTGGAAGAATTAAGCAGGGTATTACACTTCATAATGAGTACTTTGGACCCTGGCCAAGAAAGTACATCACTGCCTACAACAATGCTAGAAATTAACTTCTTTCCTGTAACACACAGCTCAGAATCAGGATCTTTTGAGCTCTTGTGGAAGTCAGTAAAAAAGCTCTGGTTTCAAGGGATTTTGGATTGCATCCCCAGAAGAGCTGTTAGAGCTGACTCTGGGAAGTAGTCTCTGGAAGGTGGAATCAGAGCTGTTCCTGTTGCAGCAAACTGTCTGCTTTGGGGACACTCACTGTGAATCTGCAGGAATCAGAGCTCTGAGTGTATGTGGAGGGGGCGGAAATTGGATTGCAAACTGAGCTGCTGCTCTGGAATATTTGGGCCATAAAGTGAAACACGTGGGCTGTGTTTATTTCATTAGAAAACTTAATGTATTAACTAATATCACACACAGTTCAGATCTTGTAGCACGTCCTCAACCACAAGATCCCAGTAGATAAGATGCTGCTGCTGAGGGAACCTCCTGCTCTCTGACCCTTTCTTATAAAATACTGTCTGGTGTTACTAGGGGAGAAAATACCAATTATGCTGCTCACTCCCAAACCAGGAATTTGCAAAGCTCTTTGGGCTTTTGTGTTCTCTTCCAAGTTCTAAATATGTTCTCCCCAGCGCCTCAGAGCAGCAGCCTGAGTGACGTAAAGCTGAGCCGGTGACTTATTTAGGGAACCTTGCATTTTATTCCTGTGTCATTTAAAGGCGTGTTTTTAAAATAATCCCTTAGAACTCAAGGTCACCTGAATTGTCTGGCTACTCCTAATGGGTGGTCTGGGATCCCCTTCAGTGGGCTGTGCCTGTACTTTCAACAAATTGCAGTCCCAGTTTAAAGAAGGAATGAAGGAATCTTCCAGATAACTATTGGAGTATTTCTGTAGGAAATCTTTGTGCACAACTGTTCCCCAGGCCTTCATCAAAGTTCTGAGGAACTAAATAAGAAAATGCTCATTTTGAGTGTTAACAAGCATTTGTTTCTAAAGGTCACATGTGCAAAGGAACTAAGTTAATACTTTTTGTATTTCAACATATTTTTTCTGAATTAATTTCTTTATAAAATTTATTTGGCCCTCTAGAGAGCACATGAACAAAAAATGTGGGTTTGAATTAGTAGTTTGAGGAATGATGAAGTAGAAGATGAAGTGTTTCAGTTATTTTTACAATGTCATTTTTGGAATCTCTAAATGGGCAGAATAGCAAACATGCTTTATTTGCAGCTTAAATGGCTATGTCTTATGTTGCTCCTTTCTTCTTGCATTATTATAATTCAGAATTTGGAGATTTCTTTTAATGTCTTTATGTATACAAATAGATTTGCCTCAGTGGATTATTTTCTGGTGTGACATGAAAGAGGATTCTGGTTGAGCTGTTCCACCATGGTTCCCTTCTCCCAGCAGCCAGCAGGACCTAGGCTTATTCCAAAGGAAGCACATGTGCTCTGCCAGGAGCCAGCAGGTCCATGTGCTCAGGTGGGCTGTGGCTGTGCTCACTTTGGCCTCTGTTAATCATGGGGTGTCTGTCCTCTGGAACAAGCAGTGCCTGACTTGGTGCATGTGTCAGTTTCTTAGTGTGGAATCTGACAGCATTAATAGTGGCACAAATGCTTTGGGTAGTTCTGAAACTAGCTTTTAATGGAGAAAAATGGTAGTTGGAGCTTTCCTGTGTGCCCAGCAGCCAGTGTGCTGCTGCAGCTGTGTCCCAGGGCAACCAGCACCTCACTGTCATAGGCTGGTATTGAGGTTGCTATAAATTCCAGCCCAAATGAAGGCTGGAGGAGATTGCTGAGGATAAGGAAAGTAAGAGGCTTCTGTAACTACTATCAGGAAAGACTGAAAATCGATCTTAAGGGAGGTAGAAATTAACTGTTCCTCTCTTCTCTGGAGTAACACTTAGAGCACCGGACAAGGATGTTACAGATACCATTTTTCTATACTGTATCAATAAATCTTTAAGTGGGGATTGTAACTATTTAATCCTTTGTGACCCCTCCTGTGGGCTCCAGAGCATTCACAGTTTATGGAGCTAAAGGAAACTGAGGGTACAATATTGGTACATGCTGCTTTCAGTGACGGAACAAGAAGGTTGCAGTTCCTGCACTGCAGGTTGTGGCTGCTGAGCTGGGGCTGAACTATAGGCCAGGCTGCTGAAACAAGGAGAGCTTGAAAATAAATAATAGTAATAATAATACCCTGCCCCACCCCGGTTTAACCCTTCACCCACCTCCTTTCCAGTGAGAGGAAAACAAATGCTTGGTCCAGCTTCAGCAGCTGGAGGGGGTTGAAATAAATTTTGAATAGTCGTCCACTGGAAGGGCGATTGAGATGCATTTTGAATGCTCGTCCCCATTGCAATGGTCAGCCCTTCCCTTCTTCTCTTCCTCAGATTCTATTCCAACAGCTGCTCTGCCTCTGCCAGCCTTCCCCCTGGATAAATTGCCCATACACTGCTGTAGGGCAAAGGTCCCTTCCTGTCCAGAGCCTGCTGCTGGGAGGGGATGGGACACCCATTCCCTGGCACAGGATTGTCAGTGCAGCTTTCTGATTTTCCTGAGGTGGGCTGAATGCCTTCAGCTCCCTAAGGCTGAGCTGGCTGTGAGGGCAGTTGTTCCCTGCCTCCACGAGCAAGTGGGATGGGAAACCTGTGCTGCATGGTGCTATGTGCCTGGATTTTGACAAGCATAAGATCCAACCCTCCAATTATTCTAAGCTCTTGAGAGTTGGGTTTTAGATGTACCCAGAGGTAGAGGGTGAGAAATGACAGCGCAGGCTGTTAGGCTTGTGCTGCTGTTATTTTGGCCATTAGGAATTTGCTGGATTCTGGTTAATACTGGAGTGACAGTTGACTGACCTAGTTACTGGGGACAGAGGCTGTGTCTATGTTTCTCTGTTGCCAGCCAGGGATTTCAATCTGCATTTCTATAGCATCCTCAAGGACCGCAGCATGCTTGGAAAAACAACAGATTAAGCCGCCTCTGTTGTGGGGGAGTTGAGCATTGTCACAGTCATTTTACCAGCATGTAGAATGAATTTCCCAAGGTGACCTGGGAATCTGTAGGCAATGCTGGCTTTCTGCTGGGATTGGTGCTATTTGCAGGACTAATCGTCCTGACTTTTGTGGGAAGCAGCAGATGCACCTTTTGTAGAGGGTGGCACAGGCTTGTCTGGTGGAGCATGTCGTTACTTCTGTTATAATCAAATAGTGTGTGCAGTTTTTGCAAGTAAAAGATCTGGAAGAAGTGTGAGGTGGCTGTGATCCAAGCTATATTGATTTTATCTGCAGGGAACATCTACCAAGCCACAGGAATTTAACCAGTAGCAAAAGAGCCTGTGCTGTGTTCAGGTGCTCTTCTTGAGCTTTAGCTTCAACTTCTCACCAGAGTGGGAGTTGAAATTTTTAAATCTGCTGTTTTCTTACTCTCTTTAAGGTTAACCTGCTTTCTTCACTTCATGGAAACGTTTGCCAGGCATTGGAAGAGGCTAGAGGTGGTGGAGTGCCCATCCCTGGAGGTGTCCAAGAAACAACTGGACGTAGCACTCAGTGCTCTGGTCTGGGTGACAAGGTGGTGATGGGTCAAGGGTTGGACTCCACAGTCTTGGAGGTCTTCTCCAACCTTTAGGATTCCGTGATTCTTGCATCTTATGTCCTCAGTCTGGCAGAAATTGCAGGTCCTTGTGCTGTTTCCGTGAAGGCTGTGCTTTTTTCCACCTTTGGAGCTGTCTGGCCCAGGAGAACCTAGCTGTAACCCACTGAGAGTCTGACGCAGCACAAATTTGCTTCTTCCAGGTGACCCAGGCTGGTTGCATTTGAAAAATGCATATGGTGAAGAGGGACTACAAGCTCCCCACTGCCCTGGCAGATTTGAGCATGGGCCTGTGTCCTGATCTCTGACAGCACCCAAAGTTCTGGCTAAACCATCTTCCAGTTCTTCAGCTCTGGTGTATTTGTGTTTTGTTTGGAATTGGAAAAATATGCTACCTGGTTTATACTGCAAACCTTGGTGAGGTTACAAGCACACGGGATGAGCTCATGTGGTGGGGAGTGCAGGAAGGGTTTGTCCTGCTGGGATCTCCAGATGCTCCCTGGATAATGGCAGCAGTGCACAGCGAGTAGGAGGATATCCTCAGCCTTGGAGCTGGCCATTCAGGCAGGGCTCTCCTGGCGTCTTCTGCTGCCCTCTGAACACGAGAGCTTCGGGGGAAGGTGGCTGAGCTGTAAGCACTTAGTTAAAGTGAAACTGCCTCTGGATTGCTCCCTCCTTATCTCCAGTCCTCGCTCATGTCATGTGGTGATTATGAGACTCCCAGACTTGATTCCTATCTCAGGCTTCCTCCCACCCGTTGGTGCTGATGTGTGAATTTGCAACACACCTCTTCTCCTGGTGACCCCTCTGGCCCAATCCTTGGTGTATTTTTTTTCACTTCCCTGACCAGCTTATTCTGTATTTGCAGAACCATGAAAGAAAGGAGGGAAGGGTGTTCTTTGTGGAAGAGCATTTGTGCCTCCTATCAAATCTCGGAGCTTGGAGGAGCCCTGCTGGAAGGTCTTGGCCCTGAACCACAGCCTGGCTCTGTGGGTGGAATTGCTGTAGTTCTTATTATGACTTCCTGAATGTATCCGATTTCCTGATCCTTGGTGTTAGGCTTCTCCTGGAAGTTTTGTTGAATAAGGATAAATTTTCCTTAGCAGTTTTCCCAGTTCCCACGGGCTCCAGACAGGTGGGCAGATACACTTCTGCTGGCTGAGGTAGAAGGGAGAGATGGTACATGGTAGAGTTGGTCTGGGTGTCTCTGATTTTTTTATTTTTGAATTTTAGAAGTGCCTAATCTTGCCTGCTGGAATAGGAGGACATGGAATAGTGGTTTTTTCCTCACTGTGCTCTAGTAGAGATGGGCAGGGGCAGGATAGGAGGTCCTGGAGCTCTCCTAGCGCAGTGATGTGACTGGGCAGGGCAAGGAACCAGCTTAGAGCAGCACTTGGGATCTGAAATAGGCTTTGCTTTGTTTCTGGGGAGGGGACAGGGAGCAAGGAAGGGCCTTTGCTGGCAGATAAATCAGGCAGGCTGTGATGCAAGCCTTTAGTCAGCATAGCCTGCAGCACTTGTGCTGCAGGCCTGGAGGAGAGAGCTGGGATCTGAGTGAGTGCCCAGAGCAGCTGTAGGAGGAGTGGGGTGTGGAGGCCTGTGTTTATAGGCATGGGCCAGTATAATTATCTATATTGTCTTGTGCAATCCTCTAGGTAAGAAGGGAGCAGTGGGCAGACAAGGAGCAGTGAAATGTGTAACAGAGGGACAGTTGCTAAAGGGGAGAATTAGAGATGTGTTGCTTTTACTGTGAAATTTTTCTTGAAAGTGCGTAGGACTGCTGGGACCAAAGTTGTGAATAGAAAGACTGGAAAGTGTCCTAATTTTTCATTAAGATTGTAGGCAGCAGAGGTTCACACTGACTCAGAGCTGCCTTGGTTTCATCTAAGCTTGTGTCTTGACAAGTAAAACCAGGCTCTTTGATTTATAAAGAACTTGTCTCGTTCTTGAAGACTGTCTCAGCATGTAACCCAGGAAATAAAATCCTTATGCAAATCTGGAGCCAGGTCCAAGCCTGGGTGACTCCTTGTAGACTGTAAATGCCATTTGTCTGTGGCACAGCAGCAAAGCCCAGGTACACAGATGACAGGGACGATTTGTGCTTCTCCCCTACCAGGATCACCTCTCCCCTGATCCTCCACTGTGCTGTTCTGCCATGTGAGTTCCAGCCTTTTGGGAAAGCGTGCTGTCCCCAAAGGGTTCACTGTTCTTTACTACTATTAACATGAACTTTCATTTTTTGATTATATCTGGGTACAGGGCCTGCCCCGGAGGAGAGACAGGCTAATCCCCAGACAAAAAGGAACCCAGCTAAATATCTCCTACACCCTAGGGAGGGAAGAGGCAGGAAACCTGGGTCGCTGTGGCAGGCTGTGGCAGGCAGGGGCCTGCAGTGTAACATCGAAGTGGTGACTGTGTGTTCAGAAAAGCAGCCTTCCACAGCTTAGCTAGCTGCTCTGGAAATGAGGATTAGGAACCTCAGACCATCAGCTCCACTGGCAGGATTACCTTTAGGTTCTCTCCATAAACCTCAGTTCTGTTCTTTTAGCCATTAGGGTACCATAGAGCTAGAAAATCCCAACTACATCTGTGAATCTGGTTGTTGTACAAACATACTGTGGCCTTTTTAGGTGGGAGGAAGAGGTGGGAAGAAAAATGGGAATGGGGGAACGTGGCTAAAAGATCACTGGGCTTGCCCACCTCTGCTGGACAAGCGACTTCCAGCAATAATGGTGACAGCCTAGTGATAGTTTTATTTATTTTAAGGGCAGTTAAAAAAAACCCAACCCCCCAGAAGCCCTCAAAATAAAACCCTAAAAAGTCACGGGGGTGGATTTTTATGGCTTTTATCTCTGCTCTTTGGACCTAAAAATACCTGAGTGTCAAGCCAGGATTGTTAGTGGTTTGGAGAGGCCAAGAATCCTCTCGATTTGCAGCGGAGCAAGAGCAGCTGATTGGTTTGGTGACAGAAACTCTGACCTCTCCTGGAATGTAATCCCCAAAGTGTCCTCTGCCCCTTCGACCTACAAGTCCGACACTGCTGGTGGTGGAGCTGGCACCCAGCTGGGCACCAGTCACTTGGGGAAAGCATTGCCAGGAGTCAGGACACCCTGAGGCACAGCACAGGCAGCACAACGGCAGGGGAGGGTGATCCCAGACTCCAGAGCCGGCAGCACTGACTCACTGACGGTGAGGACAGGGCAGAAGGAAAAGCATCAGGTCATGTGCTGCTCATCTGCAATGCAAATCAGTGGGGTGAATTCCTCTACAGCCAGCCATAGAGCTAGAAATCCAGGCTTTCCTGCCGGGAATGACAAGGGATTGCTGGCAGGTCCTGAAACACGAGGCGAGATGGTGGGTTCTTCAGGAGCTGCAGCAGCTCCCAGCCCCGAGGCTACAGAGCCAGGGCAGAAGAGCTGAGGGATGGAGCTGTAATAAGTCACAGTGGAGTGGGGCAGTGAAAAAGGGTGGAGGGGAACGGGAAAAGGTCTCCCCAAGGTTCTTGCCCGAGACCCTGCACACCTGGGTGCCCAGCTGTGATTCTGAGCTCTTTCTCTCTCGTCCCCTTTAGGGATCAAGAAAGAAGACAGTGAGCAGAAGGTGAGACGGTCCCAGGAGGCTCTGCTTTCCGTGTCTGTCGTTTTCCGTGGAACAGGAGTCTGAGGCGTCTCTGTGCCAAGTACTTCTGTGTCCCATCTGCTACCACACCCTGAAATCAAACTCAGCAGCTTAGGTGCACCAGGCACTGTACAAACATGTCAGACTTGCCTCCACCCCTTTTCCTTCTCCTGCTTTCTCCTGTTGTCTTTCTCTCTCAAGTTTATTGGTGTGTCAGCAGATTCTGGTGGCGGAGCAGTCCCACCTCACCTTTGGTCACGGAGCAATGAGGAGTCAGGGGTAAGCCCTCCCGCAGGTTTGGGGATGAACATTGACTTGCTTGCTTGCTTTAAAGCCGTAACAGCCATTCTAATGGCCGCTGTTCTGTGGGATTTGTTCCCTGTGTTTACAGAGGACTGGGTTTGTCAGTTTGAACTAACGTCTCCACTCCCCAGTGGCTGTGCTGCCTTGGGTTAACCTCTTCCCTTCAGAGCTGAGCTGTGCCAAGGATCAGTGTAATGATCACACGTGTGTTGGCAGCGCCGGCCTGGGGCAAAGGGAGAGCAGAATAGTTGGGGGAGGTGGAGGGGGTCATACAAATTTTTTGTCTCCAGGGATGGTTCCGGAAGAGAAGAAAAACCGGGAGCTGGATTCCTTTGGGAAGGAGTTTACTTCATCTTTGCTCCTATAGCCCAGCAACACTGTCCTCCAATCGGCTTTGCTGCATGACAGTGTGGGAGAGTTTGCCTCCAGACCCTTCTTGCTCTTCTCCCTTAGAACTGTCAGCCACAGGCATTGTTGCAGCAGGACTGCCAGTAAGATCTTATGTTTTTTGCTTTCTACGGTCTTTAGGTGGGACAAGGTGTGGGGCTGTGGTGTTGGAGTCCAGTGATTCCACTGACACGTGCAAGAGGATGGGGAATGTAGCAGGGAAAATGCTTTGTTGGGTATTAGAGGGTGATGCTCTTAAAACCTTGGGATGAAGAAGGGGTTAAAAATTGCTCTGGATGATGCTTGAGAGAGCAGACAGCATGTCAGGAATATGTAGCTCATTGCCTTTCGAAGAGACAGAGCAACATCTGCTCTTAAGTCTCTGGTATCTGCAAGGACCCTCAGCGTGCTTTACAGAGAGGTCTAATCAAACCCCTCCTGTGTGTGCTCCCAACCTTTGGCTACTGTGCTGGCCAGGATCCCCTCAGCACTCCTTCTGAAGCCACGCTGTAGTACTCGTGTGAGGCTGGGTGTGTGTGTTTTGGCTGGCTGGAAGCTGGTTAATCTCCTCCTATTTAATTTACAGTCTATGATTCTATTGGGCATTTGTACTTAATTATTTTTGTCAGGTGGTAACCAACGTATACAGCAGATATTTGCTGCAACAGAAACCAGTCCTGTCCATTAATGTTTGCTTTCTTCTTTGCCAGGACACTAATGCTTTAATGTATTTGGGGACAGACCACTGAAAAACAGAAGAGAAGTTTGTGGTGAGTGTGAGTTCTCAGGTGAGGCTGGGGGATGTACGTAGAGTAAGAGACATTTGCTGAGTTTTCCTCTGCTTTTCTGAGTTTTGTGCTTGGGTAAAATGTGAATCAGTCCTTACACAGCTGCTGGGGAAGGGAACCTGCTGCCTAGCTCTCTCTCCAGCCCTGTCCCACCAGTCAGTCAAATTCCTGATAGTGTGATGAAGCTGTATATTGATTTTAATATTCTGCATGCCTTGGAATGTACGTGGTGTGTGCTGTGTGAGCAATGGTTTATGTACCCAGTAGTAAAACTCATCAAACAGTGGAAAGAGCTGTCATCAAATAGCTTGCTGGATTAGTAACTGTGCTCCCAGATGAAAAGTCTGTTTCCTGCACAGGGTTTTTTTCTCTCTAGATGGGTGTGAGTGTGAATGTACCTGGGAAGGACACCCTGGGTCCTGCTGCCAAGGCTTGCAAAAGCGAGAAAACATAACTCTTGTTTGATCACAAAATGATTTTCATTCCCAAGGAGAATGAAATTCATTAAGAATTCCTTAAAAGTTTGGCTGTCCTGCCTCCAATCAGGAAAAAAGCTCGTTTTAACCTACTTCCCTAATGTGCTTAGGAAAATGCACAAGCAGAGAAAATAGCTAAATGTTTGTGAAAATTGCTTTAAAGAAAACTGGTTAAAACAGCTTGGACTAGCTTAGCCCAACTGCAAGAAAAAGCTCAGCCAGGCCCTGAGCTCTGTGTTGCACAAACTGTGTTTTTTGGGTACCAGCAGGGGTGTGGTGCTGAAGTTCAGTCCCACTGGGGGCAGCACATGAATTCTGTACCTGGACTAAAGGTGTCTGTGGTACTGACCCTGCCCAGGCACCAGTCCCACTGCCTTGGAGTTACAATTACATAGACTCAATGCAATGGAGACCTGGCTGTTTTAAAGGTATTTCTCAATATGGTTTAAAGTTGCAGGATTACTCTGTGGCTTGAGGCCTAATGCACTGAGGTGGGGTCATTAGTGGCAATATTGTTCTGAGACTGATCTTCTATTTGACTCTCAAATGAGACCAATGGGAATGGAGGGTGCCCATAAACTCAAAGTTGAAGACCTATTTCCCTCAGAAATGTCTCAGGAAATTACATTCTCCCTAGGGCTGAGCCATTTAACTTGTAGCGTTAGTAACTGGATTATTTTGTAATTAATTGATGAACAGAGTGTGGCTGTAGCCAATACCCGCTATTTGCCTTGTGCTACAAGTGCACCTCAGATTTTAACATGCTGACTCTTTATGAGCACTCACTCATGGCAGGTCTGACCTTTGTAAACAGAGCAGGAGAACCGATTTCCTCTGGGAGAAGACTTGTCTGTTACAATTTAAGTTTCCATCTCTGTGTTGGCAGCAGTGAGCAGAAAGGCACTGAGAGTCAGCCAGGTTGAGGGGTTCAAGCCAGTCTGTCTCCTCTGTGTTTTGGGGCACATTGCCTGGGCTGCAGTTTTCCCATCAGTTACCCTGCAGAGACAGCACAGGCAAACTGCCTTGGAGGCTGCTGACAGCAATTAAATATATTTGTATCTTGCTTTGGGAGAATATGATGAGCATAAACAGGGTCTAAGATTGTTTAGTGTTGGTTGAAATCAAGTTTTACTCTTGCATCTCTGTTCTTGGGTGACTGGGACATTGCTGGGCTGTCTCTGCCAGCCCCTGACTGTGCTGCTGGAGTGAGGCTTGTGACCCCTGACTGGGAGCACCAGTGCCTATGCTGGGAGAGGTCTGCCTTGGGAGAACTCAGCCATGCTCAGTGTGTGAGACTCTCCTTGCACACAGTAAGATCTGTGCTGTACCCAGTGGCAGCACAGAGCTGCAGCTTCCCTCTCATAACCCCTTGTGCCAAAGGCAGCTGGAGCTGGATGGGCACAGCGAGGGCCCAGCACTTCAATGGAGCTGCAGGACGTGGTGCCCAGTGTTGTGGCATCACATGTTCCCCAGACACTGCTCAGTGTCTTTGTTCCACGTGACCCCCACGTGTCAGATGTGGCCCCCTGTGGTTGTCCCAGGGTTACCTCTTGTCAGATAGAGATGATGTTGCTATTCAGGTGGATTTCTGGAGACAGAACCTTAAATGTTCTTACTCTAATCTTGGTAATGTTTTCATGCTGATTTTGAATGGATCTGTCACGCAAGTCAGTAGAAACTGAAGCCCTGAATCCTTCAAGCCGTGTCTTGAAATTCTTTGGTGGTGTTAGAAATAGAATTGGGGTTTTGCTGAAGTCAGAGGAATTGCATGGGTAAAGAGGAGAAGAGGGAGGAGGGGATAGTTGAGTTTTTGGCGGTTGGGAGTTGGGGTGGTTTGAACCTGTTTTTCACACCTTTTTTGGGGGGTGGGGGTCTCAAGCAGGGAGGCGAATTGGGCCAGACTGTGAGCTCCCTAGTACTGGCCAATAGGAAGGGAAGCAGGGACCCCCTAGCTGGAATAGGGTATAAAAAACTCTGATTCTTGCTGGCCTGGATCTGTCTCCTAGTCCAGAGGGACACACTGATTCAGCTGAATTTGTTAAATAAAAAGTTATTTTTGCTTGGAAGACTTTGTCCCTTCTAAATTTTATTGGTAAGGCTGAGCATTTCTCACAGTGTTTTTCATGAACAGCAAAATACAGCCACTTGTTTTTAACTCTGATGCATCCTTTGTGACAAAAGAATGTCAGTAAATGCCTGTGGAGCAAAGGAGCTGCTCATAGGGCAGAGATCATTGGAGATGTGCAGGTATGAGCCACTCTGTGGTTTGGTATAGCCAGGGCAGGGCACAGGCCACAGCAAGTGGTGAAAAAGGGTCAGAGTTGTTTGGTCTCAGCCTGGTGACCTGCAGCACGTGTCCTTCCTGCTGGCTCTGGGTGGACACGATGAGTTGCCACCTCCTCTAGTGCTGCAGCGTGGTTTGGTGGCTGTACCCTGTCACACACCAAAGCTAGGGGGAAAGGCTGGTTTTTTAATGAAGGCACTGCTCTGCAGCTGAAGTTTGGGTGTGGTTTCTGTCTGTGCTGCTGTGCCCTGTCACAGTGTCTGGACCTACATGCTGGTGTCAAGATCAAACCTGTGGTCAGAGTGTGTCTTGGCTCCCACTGGGGCTGTGCACTCAGGTTTGCCCTCTGTAGCCAGTGTGTGTTGGTGTTGGGCCTGGATCTGGCCTTGAGAGAAAGTTAAAAAGTGGCCAGGAGACATACCTGGGAACTCTCTTAGATTTACTGTTCTAAACGTAGCTGGGAAGAAACTGAGCTAGTAATTTTTTTCTCTCATCTGCAAATGAGGATAATAATTCCTTTTCCTCACCTTTCGTCTGTTTAGATGAAACCTCTGGAGGGTGAGGCCTGACTTCAGAGACTGGCACGATGGGACGGTGACTTTAGCTGGAATTCCTAGGGGACTGTAAATAAGGGAAAACTTTGTTATTTGTCAAGTGAAAGCCCATTAGCGTTTGAGACATGCCTATACTGGTTTCGGAAAGTTCAAGAGGTCTTTGCTTTGCAAGTGCTTTGATAGGTCCCAGAATGAATTTGGTGTGGTGTAGCTAAAACACATCTAAAAATATGTCACCCAGCAGCATCCAGAACAAGCTGAGAAAACAGACGCTCATTTGCTTTCAGGTTTTAACCCTAATTTATGAGTAAGGAAATGGAGCAGGGAAGGAAGAGGCAGCATTGGAGACTTCAGACCCTGCTCAGTGGGGGCACAGCAAAAAATCTCAAGCAGTTGAGTAGTTCTTCTCATTTGTCCGAAATAAACCCACCAATGTAACAAATATGTCTATCCCTAAGCTTATTTCTAATGTAATATTAATCTGTGCTCTCAAGTGTGTGTTTGGGCAGGATTTAGAGCATTACATCAGTTTGCTGTGCTGCTGCTTTGCTCCAACACGCAGCTTTGCCATGGGGGCAGGGGGGGGACTGGTGAGGGAGAGGAGTGCAAGGAAAGAACTTGGAAGGGGGGAAGGGATGCACAGCAGGCAAATAGGCACTCTCCTTTAGGAGAAAAGAAGTGCCTCAACCAGTATTTCTAAAACGAGAATTGCAGCCAAATGAGGAAGATGATGTGGTGTCAGGGCTGTGCTCTTAGATCCCATTTCAGGTTTTGGACCATTTTGCTTTCCACTGACCCTTGTTGTCATTCCTTGCTGAGTGAAGTCACATTTGGGTTTCTTAGCTCCTCAGGGACCTAACCTGTCATTTCCCTTTGTCTGCAAACTGCTGTGAATGTTGATGGCCTGTTATAAATACAAAGGATGTGGGAAAGCTTAGGAAGGCAACCAGAGGATTGGAGGTCTGGGCTGCAGTGGAACTCCCTGTGTGCATACCTTCCACAGCATGTATGCATGTGCCACACATGGCTAATGGCCTGGTTAACCTGGCAGCCATTCCCAGGGCAGCAGAGCATGGAAATAGTTCTTCCTTTTAATTGGTGCATTCTCTGCAATCTTCATTTTCCTACTGCAAATTCCACCAGCACATTGCAGTTCCTCCGGTCCCGTAAGGAAGAGTTCTCCTCTCGGAGCTGACCAGGGCAGTTTGGCCAGTGAGCTATGGGAGGATTTGGAAATGATGGGCCTGGATTTGCTGAGCCAGGGGCCGGAGCATTCCCTATGGTCCGGCCGGGAGCAGTGTGGGGTAGCTGTGTCCAGACCCGCGATAGCGATGCCATGAGCCGATGAGTGAGCTCGCTGCTGCAGCGGGGAGGGGAGGGAAGGCTCGTTCAGAAGTGAGGCTGAAGGAGCTCCGTGCTGCCTGCGATCATCAAGTGCCTGTGTGAGGGAGAGAGAGGGCGGGCACGAGTCTGTATCCTGGGGAGCGTGAGGCTGGCGAGAGCAGGGTGGAGGCAGGTCGGGTGAAGTGCCAGTGCATGCTGCTGTCTTTGGGCGTTGGAAGGAGCCATTCCTCATAACATTCAGCTACTTGTTTTTATCACTGGGCTTGATTCATTTCTGTGCCCTGCTTCTCAGCTTGCCTGGCTTCCACCCATTCCTCTCTCCCTCCTAACTCTCACTCCCCCTCCATCCTTAATCTTCCCACCCCTTCCTCTCATCTGAGCCTGACCCTTCACTCTTCTTGCCCCTCCTTCCCAGCAGATCCCTCCCTCTGCTCTGGATCTGCTGGCTGTGGGATTTTTTCTCGTGCTCACTGGCAGATGTGACAGCTTTGGGAACTGTATCATCCAGGAACAGCTATATCTGGAGTTGAAAAACCTAACGTGGTTTCCCAGGCAGCAGGAATGGATCGCTGAGAGAATTTCAATCTCCGACTGCTTTTGTCTTGTGGTAGTGACTTTTATTATTTATGTTTGTGGCATTTCTTAGAGTACAGTTGTCAGCACTGAATGAAAGACTAAAGTCTAGTAGATTA
The DNA here is from genome assembly GCA_013396655.1 of Campylorhamphus procurvoides. Lineage (NCBI taxonomy): Eukaryota > Metazoa > Chordata > Aves > Passeriformes > Dendrocolaptidae > Campylorhamphus > Campylorhamphus procurvoides. Next base: position 46,380 of record WBMV01002269.1, read on the forward strand.
TTATAAAATCAGTGTCACAGTATTTGTGGTGTTGTATTAAAGGGATGCTGTCTACCTTTAAATACAGGTTTATCTTAATTTACAAAATCTTATATGCATAAAATGTTCTTATGAATTTCTTACTGACTGAGAAAAGCCCTGTTTTTATGTATTTTATTTAAACATCCTTTAGCTGGGTATTGGAAATAAAAATAAATAGCTTTTGCATGCAAACCACAAAGTGAAAGGAGACTGGTTAAATACAGAGCTCCTCAATGAAATGCAAAACCTACCCAGATTATTACAATCCACTGGATTTCAAATCACTATTTTTAGTGTATGGATTTCATTTGATCTTAATGCAGTTTACCTTTAAACCACCTGTCTGATCTCTTTCTAATCAGAGATTGATGCTGACCATGTAATCAAATGCCATTGGGTGCCCAGGGGTGTGTTGTATGTGGAGCTGATGACATTGTGTTGTTTTTGAGATGTCTGTTTTAAGCAAGTAAGATACTTGCAGGCCATTGTTAGCCAGTCACCTAAAACCAGCCAGGAGCTCTGGAAGTGCTTCTTTTGGGGTCTTGAGAGCTTTTGGATGTGAGATGGCAGTGTAGTGCAGGTATTGATTTAGCAGGTATGGGGATTTTATGACAATATACAAATGCAGTGTTTGTGCCTATGCAAGCTGAGATGCTGAGAGAGTCACTGTTCTGGCTGGCACCAAAAATCACCCAGGCTTTAAAAATTTGCATTTTGAAGCAGCTCAGCCAGAATCACTCCTTATGGGGAACTGCCTGACATAATCAGGAAACCATTGATGCTGCAAATGCTAATGGCTGTGGCATTTGGAACACCCCATTTTACAGGACCCTTTGCCACCTGAAGCAGTTAAAGAGCAAACTTGAAAGAGACTGTGCTTTTCTCTAGGTATCTACTCATTATGAAGCTGTGAGAATAGGAGCAGGAGAAGGAGAAATGCTGGTTGAAATAGTAGTATCTCTATGTCTAGAAATATCCCTGTCCTGGTGGATCAAGAAGTGGTTGTGACTGAGATGTATTAGGGATTCAGAACTGTACCACTTGCTGTAATACCACAGAGGTACTCCCTGCCCTTCTTGGAGGCTGGAAAGCTCCTCAACAGCTGTTGAGTTTGATCAATACCAACACCGTGAGCTATTAGAGCATCTTTCCTTTCCAGCATTGGCTGCACTTTTGTTTTCCCTAAAGAACTGCCCTCTGACCTTAGCCTTGATCCTTAGTTAATAAGCAGCACCTAAGGGACCTGAGAGATAAATCACTGTTTGAGGATCTGCTGTCCAGACCTGGAGCACAGACACCCTTCCCATAAGCTCTCTATTGAGATTTATTTGAGTTTTCATTGGAACTTGCTCTAAGTAAAGATTATTCTGGCTGTGAAACCACCTTCAAGCAGAACAGTTGTTTCCAGCCTCTCTGGTGGGTTGTCTGGTTTGGGGTTTTTTGGTGGTGGTTTTATTTGTTTTTTTTTAATTTCCTAACCTGCTGTTTTCTTTCTCAACTGTGAGGTTTCTTTAGCGGGCTCCTGGCTGCAGTGTTGCAGTGGCCAGTGCCAGTGTGAAGTATTTGTTTCGCCAAGGGGGGATGGCATGACTGGTATGTTAGACAGAGTAAAGGTCCTTCTGTGCCATACAAATACTCCCCACCCTGTGGCTGCAGGATCATGGTGTCCAAACTGGGAGCCAGTGTGGATTGGATTTCAGAACCTCTGTCTAGCACCAAGAATTGAAGTCATTGTTCAGCTGGTGGCTGCCCTTTGCTCCCCAAACAAGTTTGGAGTGGGACAACCTGGGAAATGTTTGATGTAGATTTCCTTGTGATGTGCTGATCTTGGAGATGGGTGTCCTCTCGAAGTGTGTTTGTGTCTCCACCACAGGTTATCTGTCTGTGGTCTTTGACTCTGACCTTTGTAAATATTTGTTCAGTACAAATAGTTGGAAGTTGAGGTCCTGACCAGGGCAAGAGTGACTGCTACAGAGTTGAAGATGAAGTGGCAAAGCTACTCTGCCGGAAAAGGTTAAGAAAAAGGTGGCGTTCACTGCTGTAAGCAGTGTTAGTGAGAGGCAAATGCCAGTATTAAAGTGTCAGTGGAAAGGGAAGAGCATATAAACTTCTTTTTTACTGGTGGATTTCAATCGCTTTAATAAACCTGTAGAGCTTTTTCTCAAAGCAGTCAAGAGAATCATGGAACATTTCAGGGGAGAAAGGACCTTAAGAGAGTTGCAGCCTGGTCGCCTGCCCGCGTCTGGGTCTGCTTGGAGGGTCACTCCAGGTTACTCAGCTATTCCCAGGTCTTTGGGAACAAACCACTAAGGATGGAGCCTGCTGACCCTGTCTGGGCAGCCTACTCCAGTGCTGGACTCCCGTGGGCATGGCAAAGCTTTTGCTTCTGTCCAATCAGGACCATCCTATTGTCTCTGCCTCCCACCACTTCCCACTGGGAAAAGCCTGGCTCTCCATAGAAAATCTCCCTCCTTTGAGCTGTTCCTTCATGGAAAGAGTACTTTCCCCTTCGCCCCATCTTCCGTGTCTTTTGTGAAGAGATTATGTCCGTCCCTTGCAGTCCTCCACCTTTCCCACCTCCTGCATGCAGAGCTCTGGGGCTGCCTTTTTCTTTTTATCTTCCCAATTTCAAAGAAGTCTGATGTCTTAGCTTTCTATTTGTCTATCTTTATTTGGCTGTAAAATCTAGATTCAGATTTTAAATGTCTCCTGTGTTTGGGAATATTTCAGTGTTAGCTGCTTCTGGCTTGTTGCACTGGCTGTTCACACAAGCTGTCTCTCTCAGCCCCCAAGGGGAAGAATCTTAGTTTTTAATTTTAGCTTCTTCAGCTACCTGCTGACAGAGTTTGATTTCCACCTCCCACCTCCTCTCTCCTTCATGGGCCCTCTAAGCAAGAAAAACTGAGATCTGAAGTTAACATTGGGCAAATCTTCCTTTGGCAACAGCTTTGTTGTCTTTAAATTGGAACCAAAGGAATATTAATTACTTGGAGTAACCAGTGAGAAGACAGCTTGGGCCCTGTTCACAACCACCTTCTATTCCAGGCTTGTAGTGCAACCAACACTCTAACTGGCTGAACTCCAAAGCCATTTAACTTAGGTATGAGCCTGTAAGATATAAATATGCATCTCTAATATATTTTTAAATGTGTATATCAGGTAATATGAATTTGTAGAAATAAAGACTGTCAGTAGAAATCAGCTCAACCATGGACCTGCCAGGTGGTCTTGGGCAAGTCTTTGCTGTGTTGGTGCCTCTGTTTCCTCATCTGATGATCAAGTTTTGTTAAAGTGCTTTTCACTAGAGCATATTCTTGGTACAGTATAATTAACTGTTCTAACTAATAGGTGATTGTACTGGCTGGGCACTTCAGGCCCAGACATGCACTGACCATGTTGCCTCCCCCCCTTTAGGCATCATGTTCCGCAAGAAGAAGAAGAAACGGCCGGAGATCTCAGCCCCGCAGAACTTTGAGCACCGTGTCCACACCTCCTTTGACCCAAAGGAGGGAAAATTTGTGGGCCTGCCCCCACAGTGGCAGAACATTCTAGACACACTGAGGCGCCCCAAGCCAGTGGTGGATCCTTCGAGGATCACAAGGATGCAGCTCCAGCCCATGAAGGTAAGAGAGGGAGGCAGCTGTTTGCTGTTCCAGTGTTTCAGTGCCACGGAAATGGGGCTGAGGGTGGGATCTGTGTGGAATTGAGTGGAGAGCAGGGCCTGGGCTTTGATAGTAACTACATAAGGAGCAAGGACAGCAGTGTCCTGAACTGCAGTAGTGCCACTGTTGAAATAACCAGCTGGCTGCCTGTCACTGTGCTGGGGACCTGGGAAAGCTTCCATGGAGCTCACAGGACCACAACGTGTTCAGCTGTTGTACAGGGAAGGGAGGAGGATAATTTGGGGACAGACCTGTTTTAGTAGGTTTGTCATTCTCAAGGGTGAGCTGGTAATGAAGTTGCCAGGGAAGCCTGAGTGCGAGTAGCACTGGCTTGCTGTTCATGGACAGGTGAAGACAGCAAGAACCAAAGGAGAGTTTGGGCTAAAATGGGTTATAAACCAGTGTTTTTAATGGAAAGTGGGGCATATTAAATAGGAGTATGTCCTTATAGCAAGTCCTTCAGTAAGGAGAAACAGGTGATTCTGGTAGATGGGTGGGTTCACATGAGTGCTGGTACTGGCACTGGAGACTGTGTAAGTGACAGCAGAGACCTGCTGTGGAGCAGGCAGATATGTGGCAACCTCTTGAAAAAGGAAATGAAAGGTGGTGACAAAATTATTGTGTTTAAAGTCCTCAAAGCTTGTGGGAAGTTTTTGTTCTCTTTTAAAAAAACTGCTACAGGGAACTTAAAGCTGAAAGGTGAATTGTAAAATAGAGATGTTACTACTTGGATTTTAGGAGAGATACAAAAGAGTTTGTCATCTGATGAATATATTTAGCTTTTTGTGTATAGGTGTTTAAAACATGGGGACTAAATGGGGCTATATTTGGTATAACGCAAGTTTTAATACATAGACCTGCAATTGAAATGGCGCATCATATTGGAGCAGAATGCTGATTTGTAAAGGAAGAACTTGCTCAGGGAGAAAAGGTGAAAGAAAAAGGCAGGTGGTTTTGCCTGGTGTCCTGAATGTGCTTTGAGGTTCAAAATGTAGTATGGGATAGGAGCATAATCCAGAGCAGAGATAAAATGTGTAATAAGAGACCAACTTGGTTAGATCAGGAGCTCTTTAATGAGCTTAAACTGCAGGAGGATTGCTCAGAAGGGTGGAAAGTAGGTCAAGTTATAGAGGGCAAAGAGGAAAAAAAATTATGTAGGAACAAAACTGGAAGGCCAAGGCACAAAAAGAGAACATAAAGGGCATTAAAGAGACATCATAAGTGCACTGAGAAGAAGGAAGATGAAGGAAAGAATTTGCTCACTGCCGATCTTGGAAGAAAGTTAATAACAGATGACACTGAGAATTCTAAGTGTTTAATGATTTTTCTGCAGTCTTTATTAAGTGTGATCAGTGGGCTGACACAATTAGCACGAGCATGAAGAGATGGGAATGCAGGCTGGAATCAGAAAAGAATGTGAACAGAAATGAGACTTATTTAAGAAGTTGCATATTTTCAAGTCGGCTGGGCCTGGTGAGATTCAAGGAATTGCAGATCAGTCAGAATAATTTCTATTCCCAGAAAGAGGCTGGAACAAATAAGCAAGTAATCTATTTGCAGACACTTTCAAGGAGAGAGCAGGGCAAGAGCTGGCAGCGAGTGTGGATTTATCAAGAAAAAATCATGTCAGGCAACCTGATTTCCATCAGTCCCAGGGTGTGGGGCTGTGGGTCAGGAGGAAATGACAGCACTCTCTTGTAGCTTGACTTGAGTGAGGCACCTGATACTGCACCGATGGCATTCCCAGCAATCTGAGCCCATTTCTCAAATATTAGGCAAGCGATATTCCAAAAATAGTGTGAGGCATCATTGTCAGAAATGTGCGTGAAGAGATTTCCTGAAGTTTGCCCTGAGCCTAGTGCTGGTTGGTGCTTTCTTATTAAAGCTGAGGATGACAAAAGCTGAAGGAGGTGCAAATCTTTTAGAGAACAAGGACAGAATGCTCAACAGGCTTTAAGGACAATCTCAAACTAACACTGGTTTTTTTCCCCCATAAATCCAAGTGCAAATACTCTTTTAGACTCCATCACATAGTTGAGTATTTCAGATAAACTCCATTTGAATTAATTCCTGTTCAATATACCAATCAATAAGAAATTTTTTTTAAGTGCCAATTGGCCAAGCCCTTGTACTTAGTCCTGGATTCAGCTGTCAGAGTTGTTCCTTTTTGTGTGTAGCTTATAAAAAGGCACTTTTCTTGTTAAAATGGTAATTTCTGAATTCTGCTCAGTAAGACATGTTCTATGTAAGAGCATTGCAGATAGGTTTGGCTCAAATTTGGATGCTTCTTTGTTAATCTGATGCAGTCTTTATACACAGAAGCAACGTAAGGCTAAGTCCCATCTTCATCTGGGTAGGATTGACTTAACGGGAGTGACTTGAGTCGAATTTTAGGATGTTTCTAACTAGGAGGTGAGCACTGGAGTGGATTTTCTAGAGAGGCCACAGCATGTTCTTGGAGACTTCTTATTTTGAGAACACACAAGTCTTTCTGGAATGACTTTTGTCCATTTTGGACAAGCAAGTTTGTGTCCCCAGCATGGGCCGTGGAGGAAGGTGTGTGTGGTGAGCAAGTAGCATGGTGACCAGAATTTCCAGCTGCAGCTGGTCTGTGTGCCATGGAATGAGTGGCGTTTTCCTTCCTTCACCTTGTTTGACAGAAACATTGTGTTGTGCCTTTCATTCTCGGACACTGAGCAAACCAGGTGCTCATTGGGGTGAGGTGGTGGCTTCTGCTGAAATTACTGGAGCTGCTGTGTTGGACCAGCTAAATGTTAGACTTGATGTAATTACCCCAGTGTGTTTAGAAAGATCCCTGGAGCTCAGTTAGCAAACAGGAGCTTGCTGTCACTCCGGGGAAGGACTTTCCTTCAGGCAGAGATTCATGAAAGTGTAGGAGGGATCCTATGCTATGAATTTCTGTGGAGAAATGGGACCTTTTGGTTCCCAGCACTAAAAGAGCTTCTGTAAGCTTTTCAGTTTGAGCAAAAGACAGGGTAGAGCACTACATAATACATTGACGGCTTCGAGTGTCCTGCTTGTCCAGAGCTGGTGCCCCTTTGGATGGAAGCCTTGTTTTCCAGCCTGTGCTTACACAGCAGTTGTGAGCTGTGATGACCCTTTGTGCCAGGTTTAATTAAAATGGCTTGGCAGAGCAGAGTGGGATGCAGAGCTGGAACAGCATACTCTGCACTGCTCAGGATGGAGATACATTAGCAGAAATTGGGGAGAAACAGACTGGGGAAGGCTGATTCCAGCACTGAGAGTGCTTCAGGGGAGAGATGAACCTTGCGTTGGAACACCAAAGTGGGTTCTGCAGATGGAGCTTGCAGTATGCTGCAACTTCTTCTGAAAACCAATATTTCAGGAGCCTATTGAGTGCATTAGTGATGTAGTGTCACACAATTTCAGCACAAGAGGCCAAGAGAGTTGAAATATCCCAGGTTTGCTCTAATGTTGTGATTAAGAACCTCAGCACAGCAGCAGAACTGGCTGTTGTAGCTGACAGCACTTCTGCTCCTACAGCAGGATATGTCCCAAAGGTTCCAATTTTTTTCCCCTCAGTGAAGGACAATGAGAAAAAAACAGGAAAAATTATTTTTCCCTAAATTGAGCCTTCTTTGGCTATATAAACAAAATCTAATCTTTGTCAAGATAAACTTAGCCTAAATTGTTACAACTGTGACTTTCTTACTTGTTTCCCAGACTGTGGTGCGGGGCAGCACTGTGGAAGTGGAAGGCTACATCACGGGGCTGCTCAATGACATCCAGAAGCTCTCTGCTATCAGCTCCAACACCCTGAGGGGCAAGAGTCCCCCCAGCAGGAGGAGAGCCCAGTCCCTGGGGCTGCTGGGGGATGAGAGACCCCCAGACGTGTATCTCCAGGGTCCTGAAGCAGACTGGGCAGACAAGTATGGGAACTACCTCAGCTGCAATGGTGGGTCTAAGGTAGCCCGGAGACAGACCATGTGGCCAGACTACAAACCCCGGCTGGAAGGCCAATCCCAGCCCCAGCCCAATGGGATGGTGACAAAAGCCCAGTCTCTGGGCCCAGCGGAGTTCCAGGGTGCCGATGGCAGCTGCCTGCAGCACACCCCTGGTCTGCAGCACGTGCCAGCTGTGCTGGGGGACAGTGAGACCAGGGTGAGGAGCCCCGAGGAGAGCTGGCCTCAGAGAGCAGCCAGCTCCAGGCCCTTGGGAGAGGGCAGCCCCAGCTCCAAATCCCGGGAGAACAGCCTGAAGAGGAGGCTGCTGCGCAGCGTGTTCTCCTCATCCAGCACCTCAAACAAGCCGGGCCCTTCCCTGCAGATGAAGGTAAGAGTTATTCCCTGGTTTTGAGTGGGTGCTGTGTTGACTTTACAGTTCCAGAGGTTACATGTACAGCTGAACCAATTCAATTGCAAACATCATGCAACCGTCATTGATTGTTATGATTAATGTTGGAATCCAAACAGTTCTGGGCGAGGGAAGTGTGTGGTCCGTCGATGTTTCACAGGATGCACTGTGATGCACAGCTCAGGATGGCAGCCAGATCTCTGGAAGATGAGTTGGTTGGCAAAGCTGTGCTTACAGAAGCGTGAGCTGGCAAGGATGAGGGCACTTACTCATTTGTGCCCTTCTGTGAGGTAAAGCCATAAACGCAGTGCTATTCTACTGGCATCAGGGAGCGTTTGCCATTTGGGAAATGGCTGTGGTTTCCATTAGTAATGTGTTCTTCTGCCTGTGCAAACCAGAGCTGCTTCTCAGAGTGGGTAGGGTGTAGCTGTATCTGCCAGGGTTTGCATCAGCACCCACGTTACTGTCACACAGGAAATGTGGCTGCTGGAAAGGGTGGGACAGCTCATGGCTGCAGCTCCCCGCAGAAAGCTGTTCTGAATGGATGACTCACTTTGCGTTGAGCTGGGAGAGGATTTCTTGTTCTTGTACTGGGTAGGAAATGCAGCCACTGATGCTCTTCCATCCCAGGTTGACCCAGCACCCATCATCCTCCCATGTTCTGTCTGGTGCCTCCACAGTCTGTGCCGGGCTGGCGCTGGACCAGACTGACTTCCAGCAGCTGTGAAGTCCCTAAACTGGGCGGATAATGACAGAAACTGTGGTCCAAACCAAACTGACTGTTTTGAAGTGTGTTGCTGGAAGGGGGGATGTTTCCAACCTGCTTTTTGCTGTTTGCGTAAGGATCATTCTCAAGGCTTCGGGCACAGCGGATGTTCCTTTCCAAGGCAGTGAAATTCTCAAGGAATGGAGTTCTTGTGTAGCACAAACTGTGCTTACTGCTGTCTCAGTGACTCTGGGCTCATCTACGCTGGCTGGAGTACTTACAACTGGCCATTTGTGTCTTCCCTAGACAGAGTATCTTTGCCATCCTCAGCACTTCCATGAGCAGGAGCAGAGCTTCCCAGCCAAATGGATGTGCTTGGGTGTGCTTGAACTCCAGCTGTTTGTCAGAGGAGAGAAGCAGGGAAGACCTTGGAGCTATCTAGTCCATCTCCCTGCTCCAGGGAGGGATCTGTGCCATCATTGGGAGTTGCTCTCTATCATGTTCATAGCAGCCTCTGATGGTGAAAACATGAGTTTCCCTCTCAGGTGGAGGTGATGATGTATGAGAAATGTGTAATTGCAGGTAAAAGGGACAGGGATACAACTGAACTGTGGAATCCCAGAATGGTTTGGGTTGAAGGGACCTTAAAGCTCATCTGGTTCCATGGGTAGGGACACCTTTAACCAGACCAGGATGCTCCAAGCCCTGTCCAGCCTGGCCTTGGACACCTCCAGAATGTTAACTGTGAACCTTATCCAATCACTTGTTCTCCTGTAGCCCTGGCGACTCTCCACTTGCTGGAACCTGTTAATGCTGCATTCTTTTTCTCTAAGACAACATCTCAGTTGGCCAATGTAATCTACTTTAGGTTTAGGATTGACAGTAAAAATGCAGAGGGAGATTTACTACTTCCTGATCTGACAAAATTCCAGATCGAGCAGGGCCTGCTGCAAACTCTTCAATAGTCNATGTTAACTGTGAACCTTATCCAATCACTTGTTCTCCTGTAGCCCTGGCGACTCTCCACTTGCTGGAACCTGTTAATGCTGCATTCTTTTTCTCTAAGACAACATCTCAGTTGGCCAATGTAATCTACTTTAGGTTTAGGATTGACAGTAAAAATGCAGAGGGAGATTTACTACTTCCTGATCTGACAAAATTCCAGATCGAGCAGGGCCTGCTGCAAACTCTTCAATAGTCATTCCTGGGAAACAGATTAAGGAAGGAGCTCTTCCTTTTGTTTGTTCCTGAATGTTGTAGGCAATCGTTGTCTTTGACATTCTGCTTTCCTGGGAGGTGGGTGCCATAACAGGCACATGGGAAGGTTGAGTGAACTTTCCTTTCAGTCCAATATGGGGGGAAGGAGTGAGAGAACCAGGGACACCTCAGAATGTCCCAAGACTGAGAAGGGGCTGTCAGCTATGGGAGCAGGAGATAACACACCTGGTTACACACACTTGTGTGAGCCTGCACACATGGTGTGTGTCCTCCTGCACACTCTGGGTTAGAGAAAACCTTTTTGGGTTCTCTTTCCTGAAACAAAACAAGATTTGGGAAATAAATGCTGTGTTGCTCTTAGCATGTCAGCGCAGGAGTGCAGGGGTGGAGCTGGGACTGAAGGAGGAAGAAACTCCTGACATTCACTTGTGTTTGTGCTGTGCCCTGATAGCACTAAATGGTGTTTTACAGGGTCTGGGTGTGTGAGGCTTTTGCAGATGCTGCTGTTGACAAAAATCCTCAATTAAAACCCAAAGTGCATGGAATTAAATCCTATACAATTATTTCCTGTCTGAGATGGGAAAAGGAGTCCTCCTCTAAAAAAAGTCTTGATTCACAGCTTTTGGTGGCCATTCTCATATTATTAACTTTATTAATAATCTCTTTGAATTGTGAGAGAGAAAGTGCTTTTTACTTTGTAGTCATTTTGCCCTGTAATATAAATGATTGGCTTGCTCATTCTGAAGTAAGCAGCTCCACTATTATTTTGCAAGTGTTTGTATATGTATATTATGCATATTTTGCATATACTCATGTAAATATATAATGTATGTTATACCCCACCTGCTAGATGTTGTTGAATTTTAATTAATCAACATTTCCAGGGTGGGTATGAGCCATGACAGGATTTCTCCTTCTTGGGAGACCCATGTGTAGTGCTGATATGGGAATGCATATTCCGAAGCTACATTCCCAGGGGCTGTGATCCCACTACATCTCTTACACTGAACTGGGGTGGGCCTGTGTGGCACTTGAGTGGGAGGTCTCCAAAACCCTCGGGTGCTGCTGATCCAAATTCATGGTTGGTCACTTTGGAGCTGGGCAGGTGGCTCTGTGTAGCTGAGTCTCAGGTTGGCTGCCTCCAGCTGTCCTGGATCCTGGTGCTTTTCCCAAAGCAGAGGGGTGTTTGTGCCTGATTGACAGGAATGCTCTGCAGGTACCAGTGGAAAGTGCAGAGAGAGTTTTCAGTAGGCAGAATGTAATTACCCCAAGGGAATTAGGCCAAGACATCAAAGTGATTTGCAGCCTTGGCATGAATTCTCTTCCTTTTATACAGAGCAAGATCAGAGGCACAGAGGGATAAGGGATTTTCAAATTCTCTGAAGCACAGGTTGCCCCTGAATTTTGGTGGCAAGGTTGGAATTCTTTTTAGCAGCTAGGGGTTTTTTTTCTGTGGGTTTTGGGTCTTGGTGGGTTTTTTTAAAGCATGTGCTTTAAAAGGTTCTCTTAAAACTGCATCAGTCTGGAGGTCCCTAAAGTGTAGCACTCATTCCCTGAGGGATTCTTGAAGATCTGCATCCAAGCATACATTGGGCAGACCTGGAGCTCTTGACTCCAGTCTGCTACAAGATATGCTAGGGCAGAATGGAATGATATAAAACTGATTCCTGACCTTTTTGATCCAACCATGCCTTTTCCTCTTTTCCCCTTTCCCCTTTGTTCTTCTGGCAGCCTAATACTTTCTTCAGGCCCCAGCAGTGGGGCTCCCCACGCAGCCCTGCAGCCAAAGCCCAGTCTCTCCCTCCAGATCCACCTGCCTCTGATTTCCCCAGGCTGGCCTTGGAAGACAGGACGCCCCAGAAGTCCCCTCCAGTGGAGAAGGTGGTGACAGCGCCCCCAGGCCGGCCCTCACCAGCGGGTTCCCCCCGGAACCGGCACACCCAGACCAGTTCCAGCAACCTCCACCTGCCCCCAGACTCGGCTGGGAAGGGGCAGCCAGCCAGCGAGGACCCCGTGGTGGTGACCCACGAGCAGTTCAAAGCTGCCCTCAGGATGGTCGTGGACCAGGGGGATCCCCGGGCAATGCTAGAGAACTACGTCAAGATCGGGGAGGGCTCCACAGGCATCGTGTGCATCGCGCGGGAAAAGCACTCGGGGCGGCAGGTGGCCGTGAAAATGATGGACCTGAGGAAGCAGCAGCGCCGGGAGCTCCTCTTCAACGAGGTGAGGGAGGGGATGGCTGGGGGGAACAGGCAGTGGCTAAAAGGGAAGAGCAGGACCATCTCCCTTTTAGTAGGGTTATGCTTGCACCAAAATTATTGCTGGGGAATGGGCGCTCTGCACTGGACTTACAGGGCTGTGAGTCCTGCTTGGCTGGGGAAGGTTGAGTGATTTTGTGGTGGTCACTTGTCCGCTGTGGATTCACAGGTGGTGATAATGAGGGACTATCAACATGTCAACGTTGTGGAGATGTACAAGAGCTACCTCGTGGGAGAGGAGCTCTGGGTGCTGATGGAGTTCCTGCAGGGGGGAGCCCTCACAGATATTGTGTCTCAAATCAGGTATGAACCAAAATGCAAAACATCAACACTTGAAAGCAAGAGCAGAGTGCTGATTTCCCTCAGAGATCTTGTGTTTGTAGTGCCCTGAAACTACTACACTTTGTAACTGTTATCCATTTAAAATATGTGATAATACTTTGGATGTAGAAGGAACCCTGTTTACAGTACCAATCCCTTTAAGTACCCACTGGTCATCTCCTTGATAACCTTCCCTGTAAAACACTGACTCATAAAAAGCACTGTTTACTATATTTGTTGAATCCTGGCCAGGAAGTTCATTGAAGAAGTATAAAAGCATGCAGAAATAGTTTTCAGTGGTGCGACCTTAGCCACAAATTCAACCTCACTAGTTCCTCTGGAAAAGTGCAGCAGAGCCTTGAGATCTGGACTCCTTCCCAAATTTCATTGCCTAAAGATAGCAAATACTGGACACTCTGCTAAATTTGTTTCCTTATCTACACCACTTGATATTTATTAATGCCCAAAGCATTTCTGTAGGGCAGAGAAGTTGTTCTCAGCTGGCCCCTGGAGTCGCCCTCACAGGGTATTCTGGGGGTGCAGTTAGGGTGATCGCACCTTTACTCATGGCCCTGGAGCATCCTCCTCCTCCTTCCCAGCAGTACTGCAAGGCTGGAAAGTGGGGCAGAGAATGCCAGCAGAAACACTGACCAGAAAAGTCTGTAGGGTGAGCTTTGCTTTTTTGAACATTCAGAACTTAGGTGGATTATAAATAGGCAGTATTGGTAATACTAATTGTATTTAGTTTTTTTAAAATCATAGTATATCCTTTGTTCACTTATGTGCTTGGACTAGATCCTGTGGAAGATTTAAGGTATATATCTTGCTCTGTTGGGTTCTGTGTTTTGGAAGCACATCTGTGATGTGTTTCCAAGGTGTGAAAAGCCACACTGTCCTCTGTAGCCTGCACCTGAAAGGAGTGTCCTGGAGACACCTAGCTGGGCTGGCCCTCCAGCACGGAGTTCAGACACACATCTCAGGGTCTGAGAACCAACATTTAATCCTGAGGAGTGCTCAGTTACAGCACTGTTAGAGCCTGTGAAACTCCTGTAGCTCTTAGCTGGCCCTGGGAGTACAGATAAAAAGTGCTGAAGAGGTTTATGAAGGGCCTGTGTGTTTATATCCACCAGTGAGTCTGAATTTCACTGGGGGACCTCAGCCTAAATTGGTTTTTTGAAGCTTCCTTTGAACCTGTTAATGAATGCTTGTTTTTCCACATACTGGAGACACAGTCTGTTCTAACCACAACATTTACCAGAAGTAAGCTGCAAGCCTATAGCACTTTATCCCAGGGAGGAAAACACCCTCATTCTAGTCACTAAACATTTACTGAGGTGCATAAGTGATTTGCATCTCCAGAAGTGAGGTAATTCTCCAGTAATCTGTTTTACACTATGCAGACACTTGACTGAAACCAAATTTCATCCATGACAGGCTGAAAGTGCACCTCTTGTTATCTAAACCTAAAGGTGAAGTTCTTGGTGCTCATATTCCATGTGCTAACAGAGTGGTAGAAATAAGGAAGGTCTTCCCTGCCTGTAACCTGTGCTGCTTCCAGTTAGGTGTGAGTGTACCTGGGGTGTCTGGAGGAAACACCTAAAGAATCCCTATATTTGCTATCAAAGGGTATGTTTAGATGTTTTTTGGATATAGTTGCACAATAAGCCTTGTGAACAATGGCTTTAATGTATTTGCTTATAAACAGCTGTCTCACTGGTTACTGCAGCACCTTGGCATTGAGCAGTACTGCTGCCTGTCAGAACTGCTTGAAACAGGGTCTTGCAGAATGAATTTAGACACAGGATTTAAAATGCAATTTCTCTGTATTAAACCTGTGAAAACTTAAAATTGCCAACCACCAAGTCAAAGCTGTTTTTCACAGTAGCAGACATAGAAGAATGGTGAAGGTGAGATAGTAAAGGTCATAGGGAACCAAAATACTTGTGATTTATCTTGAGAATTGCCCTGTGGCCGAGCTCTGCCCCTGCCCAGCATGGAGCAGTTGAGCATCCCTGTCCCTAATTGCAGGCTGAACGAGGAGCAGATTGCCACGGTGTGCGAGTCGGTGCTGCAGGCTCTGTCCTACCTCCATGCCCAGGGTGTCATTCACCGGGACATCAAGAGTGACTCAATTCTTCTTACACTGGATGGCAGGGTATGTGTCCTCAGATAAATTGTTTCCTCTCCTCTGCTGCTGCAGCCTTTGTCTCTTGCTTCCTTTCTGTTCCCAATCCCTTGTTTTCATCTCATCCTTTTACTTCCTCTTTTGTCTTTGTCTGTGGTGTTTCCCTCTATGTTGTTTTAGGTTTATTTTTAAGGTTGGTTGCTTTCCTCTTTGTACAGGTCAAACTCTCAGATTTTGGCTTCTGTGCTCAGATCAGTAAAGATGTACCCAAGAGAAAGTCCCTGGTAGGTACTCCCTACTGGATGGCTCCGGAAGTCATTGCCAGGATACCATACACCACTGAGGTAAGGGACACCTCCCTAATACCAGGAGAGGGAGCAAATAATAGTCTCAAGTGTCACAGAAAAAGTACTATTGGCTTTTCTAAGAAGAGCCTTTAGACTGTATTTATGCTAAAGTCAACTGTGACTACAGATTTGGTTGTGATGATAGCAATACTTCCTAAGTCACTAGAAAAACAGATTGTTCTGCTTCCAGGAACAAGGCATAAACTTACTCTCTTCTTACACCTGAAGCTTGGCCTAGACTTGTACCTGCTGTGGACAGATATGAGCAAGGAGCAGGCTGTGACATGATAGAGATCAGTAAATGATGCCAGAAAGGGAGGGGAAGAGATGCGAGCTCTGAGGGGCACACCTCGGGGACACAGGGGTGGGAGCCCGGAATTCCGGGCAGGTGGCTGCAGACTGAGGAGTTTTGTTTACCAACCAACCAGGTGTAGCACAAGCAGTTACTTGCAGACCTTTACATGTTGCAACACCACTGAGGCTCAGTCCTGGGTGCAAAACTGACTCTGTTAAACTGCCGTAAGGAGCCCAAGAGCATCGAGGGGTCAGTGTTTAACTTGGTGCCATTTGTCATGGAGGAGTGTTGCAGCCTTGGTGAAAGCAACAAAGCAAGGACCTGCTGCTCTGAACTGTGTGTGTTGATGTGCCATTGGCTCCCACAGGTGGATATCTGGTCCTTGGGGATCATGGTGATAGAGATGGTGGATGGAGAACCCCCCTACTTTAGCGATTCTCCAGTCCAGGCAATGAAGCGACTTCGTGACAGTCCTCCTCCCAGACTGAAAAACTTCCACAGGGTGAGCATGCTGGCAAATACTTGTACACCTGATGGTTATCACGAGGGAACATCCGTATCAGCTGTTCCCAGAACGGCTGGCTGTGGAAATAGTCTTGCTAGGACATGTTCCTTGTGTAGTACTTTGGTCCTGGTGCCTTCGTGGCTGCTTTGGGAAGCAGCCCTGACAGTGTGATGGCACCTGAGCAGAAGTGGAGAATGCAAATCAGAGCTACCTTGGGTGGACCCAGCCATTCCCAGCTTGCTGATGTTGATAGAGTAGCTCATCTTCCGGGGAAGGAAACAGAAAAATCCTTGGGAGTTTCCAGTTTTGTGGCCTTCAGGACTGCAAAGGCTGTGTTATGGTCAGAGCAGGAGGGATAGGAGATTGTGGAGGCACTGCAGCTGCTCTGAAGGTGAACTTGGCTTCATGTTTTCTTAGGAAAAAGTAGCAGTGGCTTAAGAACTAGTGATCACCTTTCAGTCCCCACTTGCAGCAGTCCTTTCATTCCAGGCCCAGCCTGTGAGATCAAACAGCTTCTGCAGCATCCTGAGCTACCTGGCCTTTCCAGTTAGTCAGGGGATCTGCAGCTGCTAAAACAGAATTATTTAACAGAGTAGACTACTGAACTAACAGCACACACTCCAGCATCAACTCTTCCCTCTTTGCCTTTGCAACATTAATTAAAATTTCACAGTCACATTCTGTACCCAGTGTTTGCCCTCCTTGGACACTGTAAAGCCATCCTGGACTGGGTCACACCTTGCTTGGTGACATGGCCCTGCTCTGGGCTGTGCCAGACAGAGTCTTCTCCAGTGTATCCTGGGAAGCAGACTGGCTTCCAGCAGATCTCTGGGTTACAGGCCAGGGGCTGTCCTCTCCAGTCTTGGGGGAGCACAGCTCCAGCTGTGGATCAAGCTTTCCATTCTGGTGCCAGTCCATGGCTCACTGTGGTCAGTGACAGTAGTGCTGGTGCACCAGGTTCAAGGCATGTCACTGGGATAATCCCTGCTGCTTTGCTAAGGCATGGGCAGATTCGCTGCCAGGGATACAGACTGGATCCCAGCTCCTGTCCTGAGCTATGCAGTGCTTTCCCCCTCCAGCAATCCCATCAAAGTCATCCAAAGGACTCCTGAAATAAACAGTAGCTCAGTGTGAACAGCATTTCCTGATCTACCTCTAAGTGAACCAGAGCTAGGAAAATGCCCCCTATCTAAAGTGGATGTCATTAACAGCATTTAAATAAATAAATATAAGCCAAGTTAATTTTCTATTCTGTTTTAACCGTGCAGAGGATTAAACCAGCAGTTGTGCAGGGCCTGAAAATGGTGCTTGGGGCTGGCTACTCCAGGCTTTTACAGCTCTTCCAAAGGACAAACCTGGGAGGTCATTCAACTTTTTAGTACCTGTTGTGCAGCTTCTTACATGGGGGTTCCAGGCTCTCAAAACCTATTTGAGAATCTTAACTTTTTCCATAATCTGTGGCCAGTAAGAGAACCCTTCCCACCCAAGGGTTGTGCCCAGGTAGCAGGAATTGTGCTGAATTTTTGAGCTGAACTGCAGAAAATAATGAAATGGGAGACAGGAGTGACCTGGATGGAAGGACACTCCAGGCAGGCTTGTCTTTATTGGCTGTGCCTCACTGGAAAGAGAACCTGTATAAGTGTTGAGCCCACCAGTGACAAATGTTATGTCCCTGACATGGAAAGTGTGAGATCTGTGTCACATTGCTGGGAAAACAGGGATACAGCAGGGGACGGTGCAGGATCCCTTTAACCAAGCCCACCTGTGCAACATGGTGGTGCATGAGCTGTGCCTGGTCCCTTTGCAGGGTTGACTTGGTTGGTTGCTTTTTCACAGACCTCCCCAGTTCTGAGAGACTTCTTGGAAAGGATGTTGACACGGGATCCATTGGAGAGAGCAACAGCACAAGAACTTCTGGATCACCCCTTTTTGCTCCAGACAGGACTTCCAGAGTGCTTGGTGCCCCTTATCCAGCAGTACAGGAAGCGTACCTCCACCTGCTGACTGTCTGAGGGAAATTGTAGGAAAAAGGAACATTTATAAAAAAATACATAAAAAATGAAGAGCCCGGGTAGTTTCATCCTGTGAATGGTGCTTGGAACTTGTCAGCAATGGTTTTAGAGGATGAGTGTGAATCCTGTCTGTGGCTTCTTCTTTGCTGAAGACAATCAATACAGACTAGATCCAGGTGAGACCAAATCTGTCTCAAGGATGAAGCGGGTATTCCATGGCTTGGGAATCACTGCTGCCGGGGGACGGCATTTGAAGCGGAGTCTGAAGCTGTGTATCTGAATGTGAGTTTCTGCACACCTTGGCTGCTGACCACTGAACTGAAATGATGCTTCCCAGTTAGAAATGTGATCTTTGTTTCCTTCCTTCTATGCTGGAGTCCTGAGTTGACTCATTTTGGGGCACAGACCCCTTTGAACTGTCAAACAATGCACAAAGATTGATTTTTTTTTTGTTGTTGTTTGTTTGGGTTTTTTTTCCTATGAGGCTTTTTCACAGATGATTTTAATTTCCTTGGATTAAATGTGGACCTGGAAACCTGCCCACATTTCCCTTGGGAGTGATGTGATATGTATATATTTATTTCTAAGTGGCTCTCTTGCATCAACAGGCTTCTCTTTTGCTGCAGAATGTGTGTGGTTTAGTGGTCAATCTTGAATCCATTTCATGATTTTAAACTTCCAGAAACCCTTGGATACAGACCTCCAAGTGGACTCTGTGAATACCAGGTGCTCCCACCACCAGGACCTCACCATATGCAACGCCCCCGGTGCTGGCTGCTTTCCAGATGCCTTTCTTTCCCAGTCCCTTCTCCCAGGAGAGGCTGAGAAAAGCTGCCCTGAGGCAGTTGTTGGGTAGCATTTTGGGGTGGCTGCAGGAGACAGAATGGAAAAGTTTGAGCCTGCTGCAGATCCCAGGACTGATCTCTGTGTTCGTGTGAGGTGGTTGTTGAACCTCCATCTCCCTGTGGCTGCTGCAGGACATGGTGAGACACCTCTGCTGTCTGGCTATTGGCCTGCCCTTCCCCACTAGCCCTTGGCATCTGGAAGGTTTCTGGTTGTCTAAAAAGCTCTTTGGGTTCTTTTAACACAGTTTTAGGTATTTTGTGTGCTACACCCTTTGGTCAGTGAGATCCTCAAGGTAATTGGACTCTAGGTTGGGATTAACATTGTACAGTGACAGTGTGTGTTGTTGTGAGGTCTCAAGAATATACTGTTAGACGTGGAACTGGTATCTTGTTTTGAAACTCCACATACAAATGTACTGGAATTTAAGCTATTCTTGGGACAGTCCTACTGTGCCAGAAACTAACCTCAGAATTGCATTTTCTTCAGAAGATGTTCATAATTTGTCTTCTGTTGTTTGCTCCAGTTACAGATCCTGCTTCAAAATTGAAGCCACAATTGATTACTTGAAGTAAATTGGGATGGAATTGATCTGCACTGATGCCATCACAGGGTGGGCACCCAGTCTGTGGAGCATGTAGGTTGGCTCTGTGTTTGTGGGGAGAGAACACCGTCAGAGGATGGCTCACCCCCTCGTCTCAGACACCTGCTGAAGGATGAAATCACTCTCTCCCTCACCTGTGGCAGGTGGAGGGATTGTAGGGGGTTTGTCTAGACTGAATGTCTAAGTTAGAGGCTGATGGAGTTGATTGAAATTAATTCATTTGGCTCCTCCTTAGCTGCACTGGAAAATTTTTGACTTAAAATGTTTCTGTATTTCAGATATATTGCTTTTTTATGCAGAAGAGCAGGGCTTGTAAAAGATTTATAATTTGAAACAAACAGTCCTGCTGGTCTGTAGTTGTGAATTCTTTGCACTTGTGTTTTAAATTAAAGTAGATCTTGTTTTATTCATAAGCCTCGTGCCGTGCTGAGATGCTTCACAATGTGTCTGTAGTCCAGGGGTGGGAGTGTGAACCTTAATGTCTGGTCTTACCTCTGTTCTGTGTCAATGTGGCTTTTAAAGCAAGAGGAGATTGGGGCAGGAGCCTGGATCCTGAAACAAGCATTTGTTGGAGACAGATATGACAGGTTTAACATTTAACACTATTTTATACCATAGCATAAATCTGACTAAACACAATGAGGGAAGGCCCTGGAAAAATTGCATTCAAGTAGCTTATAAAATTTTAAATCCTCATTACCATATTTGAGGGATGCAGAAAGCAATTCCTGCTTGTTCTGTTTCTCTCTTTGCAGTTCGTGCACGGCACATCTCCGATTAACTGCTCCATTCCTTAGATGAGTGTGGAATCAAACATAAATCCTAAGATAAACTTAGATTAGCTGAAAGATTGAAGCTCCATCTCCAGGGCTGACAGTTTCTTCCCCATCAACCAGGCCAGGAGCATGAGGAGCCAGAGCAGGTTTGGAATTTGCATTGCAGTACTCTTCAGGTCAGGATTTCTTGTGTGTCAGGTGAGATCTGAGTACACAACAACATGTGGCCTCTTCTCTGATGAGCTCAGAGCCTCCTCAGTGAGTAATTATGCTTGGAGATGTTGTTTCTCTGAGTATCTTTTGTCTTCTACAAGGTTATGCTCGTGTCTCAGGGTTTGCTGTTGTTTTGTGTCATGTTTCTCCTGAATCCTCCCCTTTTATTTTACCTCCTGTCAGCTTTGCTAATGTTGAGCCTTTTCTGTGCTGCCACAGCCCTGGAAATCAGCTTCCAGGAGGCCTTTGAAGATGGTGGATGGGATTTATAGGAACAATTTGCTGAATCAAACGGGGGCTCTGTGAGTGCTATCATGTCCCACTTGCACTGGTTTATCTATAATGGTGCCTGTCCCCCTCAGATAGGCTTGTGCTGTTGGATGCAGCAGCTTATTATTCCAGGACAAATCTTTCTCTGGAGGCCCCTCTCTTTTAACCAGTGGTTGCAGATGGACCCTGGATCAAACAAGGCTCCCGAATTTAAGATTGAGTCTGGTGATGAGAACCCCATCCTTGCCCCTGCAGCCTGCAGAAAGCTTCTGGCTGTGCCTTGGGTCCTGGGGACAAATGGGCATAAAACAAGTAATAATTTTGATAATCTTGGAGAATCTTGACCATGTAGGGTGCGTGTGGGGCAGGAAGAGTGTCTCTAAACCATAGGAGCTACTGTGCAGCAATTTCTTGTGTAAGTGCAATGGACACTATCTCTGTTCTGGAGGCAAAAGATAATTTTGGATCCTTCAGGTACAATGTCTCCTGTGGGCATCCCCTGTTGGAGCTGGAGTTCTTCTCTGCTTAGGAATCCCCATTGTCTAATTTTTTACTACTATAGAACAAAAGTTGGGCTTACATAAATTGTCATCTTAGTTACCATTGAATCAGGGTTCTGCAACAGCCTCAACAGTGACCTGTCTGACCCAACTACAACATCACCCTTATGCTCAGCATGTAAACAAAACCACAGGCAGGGCTGCATGTGAAGGAATCCTCCAGGGTGTCTGAATTTCATGGCAAAAAGTAGTGTTGGAAGATGAGGTGGCCCCTCTCCCCTGGAGTCCGTGAGTAACGAAACCAGGGTGTGAGTGAGTTGTGCTGCCAGGGGGATGCTCAGGGTTCCCTGTGTGCTCAGAAATCTCTGCAGTAACATTTGGTTTAGTGCCTTTATTTAATTGTGTCTGCTTCCCATCTTGCAGAAATTCCCTCTACTTTGTGCAGGCAGGGAGGTTCTGAGGTGCCCCAGCACATGTGGGCTCAGAGGCACAGAGGGGCTTCACCATGGGGGGAAAAGGGTGATGCAGAATGTGGTCTGTGCTCCATCCAAGCCCTGGCTTTGTTTACAGGGATTCTGTTGTGTGCACTCTGAAAAGTACATTTGGAAGGTGTTTTTAGCACTAAAGTGAAATCTGTGTAAAACATTGCCCCTGTTTTTCCTGAAAGTGGGTATCAATCCCTTGTGCCAGTGGTTGGTTCAGTAACAGAAGGGTTGCAGAGCAGAAACTGTGATAGGATGTAAGGACATGAGTTGTCATGGTGTATTTTCTTCCTGAGGCTTCAAACCTCAGAGAATATTAATGCCATGGATCCCAAGTGCTGCAGCTCAGTTTCCTTCCCTCTGTGCCATTGTCCAGCTGAGCTCTGGTTGGTTTTGGAATACCCACACCTTAAGAAGCCTCCTGCAGAGCATGTTGCTCTGGTGCTGTGTGAGCCTTTGCTTTGGCTGATGGTTTTGTGTCGTTCAGAGCTGCTGGAGCATTGATGCTCTCTCTGCTTGGGGAGGGGCACAGGAGCTCAAGGGGAGAAGGGCAGAGCACTGGGTGCTGCCAGATGTCACCCTGAGAGCACTCCCAGGAAATCTGCGGGCACAAGACATGAATCAGAGGTGTTCAGGCTGGAAAGTGATGGAGGAATTGGGAATTGTGGCAGGTTGGAGGAAAGGAGGCTGTACGTGTGTGCTGTGTCCCAGCTTGTGCTGGTGGGAGCAGCCTATGAGGGGAGAATGGAACCTGCCTGACCTGGGTGGGAGTGTTTGTCTTGAGAGAGGGTCCTGCTCTACCACTGCCATTGTCCCCAAGCAACATGTTCCCCTTGAGGTTGTGGGGTTAGGGGAGGGAAAGTTCCTGTCGACCCTGGCCCTGCTGTGCCCTGGCTTTTTCTGTGTGTGTATCTCTGACTTGGGTTTATTCTATTGGGTTCATTTACTGAGAGGGTTTGAGGGGAAAAATCAACCTCTGGAGTCTTGGCAGTGTGTGTATGGAGAGAGGCCCACCTTTTGGTCTGATCCAGTTGTCTGGGTTTCCTCCAGGGAGAGATGGGATAAATTCTCCTTGAAAATAACCTCTAAAAGGCTTCTCTGGAGAGTGGATGTAGGAAGCAGGGCTGATGCCCCTGTTCTCTGGTTGGAACTACCAGCACTGCCCCTCGGGTTAAGGTAAGAGCTCCAGCTGCTCCTGGCTGCAGTTGAACTTTGGGGGTTGTTGGTGATCTGGTTTGGGAGGGCCTCAAACACCACAGGGACACACTGGGACATGTGGATGGACATACACACTAAGATGCACAAGGACACAGGTACACAGAGAGACACAGACACAGAGGGATAGGCACAGGGCCACAGATACATGCTGACAGACCCACAGAGGATAGAGACATGGATGTACCTGCAGACACATACACAAGCACAGACAGGCACAGGGACACATGGTGCTCCCCTGAATCACTACCTGTGGTTAAATAACCAGTGGTCTCATTTGTTAGGAAATGCAATGTTTTATCTTTTTAGAAAATAAATAAGTCAGAAATGTACAATCCATCATTCCAGTACTCTGATAACACCACAGGGGAGGTGTGGGCTCTTGTTGGATGTCAGGCCAGGCTCGGAACATCCTGGCTCATACCTGCTTGAGCTGGGCTTTGGGGTTTTTTTATAGCAGCACTTTTCATGTTTGTTAATGAAGCTTCAGGTGTAACTGTCCTCCTGTAGCACCCCTTTCCTGTTGTGTATTTGTGTGACTGAGTCCACTTCCCCCCCATCCCCACAAAAGTCAAAAACTTGGTGTGAATGCAAAGTAAATATTCCTGTAGCTGCTGCTGTGATATCAGCCAGGAGCTGGTCTGCAGGCACAGGCCCTTTCCCACTGCTGAAATAGCTCAGGCTGAAGGAGAGAGAAAAAGGAGCACTCTGGAGGGTAAGCTCTCCAGACTACTTCCAAATACCTGGATAAAAAAAGTAAGTACTTTGCTGAAGGATTTCAGGAGCTCCCTAGAGTGGAAAGGGATAGCAGTACTTTGGGAAACTGGCCTTGAACTTCACCATGTGCTTCCAAAGACCTTCCTGCAGTGAACAATAAGGAGGGGACTTAGAACACACTCTCTTCAATCTCCACATCCATTCCAGCTCCTGGGGGCTCAGGCATGGCCAGTGTCAGCCTGGACACCTCTGTCTCTGGGATGTTTGCTTCCACTTGGACTGCAGAGCCTTGTTCTCCCTCACGAATGCTCCGACCTGCTTGCCCAGTCTGTGGCTCTGCAGGAAAGCCAACTTTGGTGTAGTTCTTCACCATCTCCTGCACCTCTGTGTTGAGAGCTCTCACCTTCTCCTCGTACTCTTGCAGTGCCTGCTGCTGGAGCTGTGGATGGAGACAAGTCATTCCCATACACTGGAGCTCTGGCACGAGCTGTTGGTACTTTGGGGATCTCTATGGGCCCCTCATGCACTCACATGCTGGGCTGGGTGGGCTGAGGGTGGCAGTAAAGAGCCCCTGTGGATTCGGACTTGCTGTGCTAAGGAACAGCCCTGACCCTGAGCCTTGTCCTTACCTGGCTTTCCCTCTCCTTGATGGATCGCAGACGCTCTGCCTGCTTCTCTTGCAGTTTCTGCTGGAACCTGCCTGTCTTCTCTGTCACCTTTAAAAAGAAAAAAGTAACCCCCTCTTCAGGTTCCAGTTCAACAAACAAGAGCCTGGGACAGCCTGAGCTGAGCCCAGCAAGGCCAGAGCCTGGATCATGTCCAGCTCTGACACTGCTGGATCCAGGGACAGCCTGGACAGGTTAGTGAGTGCAGACACTGGGACACAGGCATAGGGACACATGGACACAGACATGGAGAGACACATGGATACAAACAGACAGACACACAGACACAAGGAAAAAACACAGATCAGCACATGGACAGACAGCCACAGACAGACCAACCACCAGACACGTGCACACAAAGGCAAATACAGGAACAGACACACACAAATATGGGCAAACGGATACACAGAGACAGGGAGAGACATGGACAGGCTTATGGACAGACAGCTACAAGGACACAAACACTGACAAACAGACACGTGAATACACACAGAGACACAGCTGGATACATGGACAGAGACACAGATACAACAGAGAGAGACAGACACCCAGAACCACGGACACATGGACGGACACACAGATAGAAACACAGAGAGACACACAGACACCTCAGCAGACACAGACAGGTGTATGACCAAAAGACAGACCCATGGATGGACAGAAAAACATGTGGAGACACAGGCAGGCACAAACATGCAGACAGACGTGGACGTGGATGGACAGACGCAAGGACACAAACACAGACACAAAGGCATATGGCCAAACAGACATGGAGAGACAGGAACAGACGGACAGAGACAAAGACACATAGATGGGCACACAAGACAAAAACATGCACAGACACAGAAACAGACACACAGACAGAGACATGCACACAGACAGATGGACAGACACACACAGAGACAGACAAATGGACATATGAACAAACACTCAGATACAAACACAGACAAACACTGACATGGGGATGGACACATGGACAAACAGACACAGACACATGAAGACAGACAAGGACAGACAGAGAGAGAGACGGACACAGGCAGACACGGAGAAAGGCATACAGACAGATACACAGACACCCGACCACATGGACAGAGAGAGGGACACAGAGATGTACATACGGACAGACAGACACACAGATGCACACATGGATGGACAATACAAACAGACACAAGGAGAGAAGCAGAGAAACACAGATACTTAGGTGGACACAGACGCACAGACAGACATACAGATGGAGACAGACACATGAACACACAGATGGGCACATGGACAGAAGCAAACGCAAACAGACACAGACGGACAGACAGACACGTATGGACATACAGGCATGTGGGCAGACACATGGAGAGAGAGACACAAGGGCAGAAACAGACACACAGATGGACACACAGAAAGGCATACAGACAAACAGAACACGGAGAGACCCAGACACCCAGACACATGGACAGAGACACACAGATGGATGGACATATGGACAGAGACACAAACACAGGCACACATACAGACACTAAGAGAGACTCATGGACACAAACATGGACAGATAAGACAGAGAAATACACACAGACACAAACATGGACAGATGGATACACAAACATAGTCACACACAAGAACAGACATACAGAGACAGATGGACACACAGATACACAAAGATGAGCATACAGAGAGACACATGGACACAAACACAGACACATAGACCAACCAACTTAGATATAGACACATGGACAGAGAGACAGACAAGAACACTGACACAGGTGGACACAGACACATTGACATATAGACAAATAGACAAACAGACACACAGCTACAAAAATGGATAGAGAGATGCAGATACATGGACACAGACGGACACATGGAGAGAGATTGACATGCAGAGACACATGGACACCAAGACCAGTAGAGAGACACATGAAAACAAACAGACACAGGGACACAGATGGTCACACAAACAGACACGGAAACATGGGCAGATAGACACACGGACAGACAGATATGCAGACAGGCACACAGACACATAGACGGTCACAGGGATATATGGACAGACAAATACAAACAGGCACACACACAAACAGACGGAGACAGATGGGCACACGGACACACTGAAACATGGATAGACGCATGGACACACAGAGACACACTGGTGGACACAAATGAACACACAGACATGCACACACAGATGGACACTTGAACATGAATACACAGATGAACACAAAAATACGTGGACAGTCATATGGACACACACAGTCACCCAGGGACAGACAGGACACTCGGGAATATTCAGAGATGGACAAGAACACACACATGGGGAGACACACAGTGTCACAGACTCACAGACATGGACATAGCTTTGTCTAGCACTGGCTCTCCAAAGGGCAGTTCTCAATTCCTTGAGGTTTCTCTGCTTCTCCCAGACTTTCCCATCATTTCCAACCCACAAATGCCCCCAGCCATCCCCCTGTGGAACTCACCTGTTTGATGGTCTGCACCACTTCCTGAATGTGGGAGTTGTTGATTTCTTTCTTCAGCCTGTAAAGAAAAGTATAGAAACCTGTAACCCAGCTGTCCTGTTTCCATCAAACCCCTCTGTCAGTGCTACAGTGTTCCATGTGTGCTGCATTTCCATGGTGTCCTGCCACATAGAGAAGCTACTGTAATTTAGGAAAGACAAAACACCATTCCAACGTGTCTGAGACATAAGGCAAAGAACTGGATGCAAAATTCTACTTCTTCAACTTCCCACGCAGGAGCAGGCCCTGCATCCTGCATGGCTAAAGCTTGGGAGCATCCAGCACCTCTCCTGGGCAGCCTTGTCGCTGGTGTTCCTCTGCAGGGTCTGGATCCGCTCCACCCTCCTTTCCTCCAGCCGCTTCTTGATGTCTTTGATGTTGCTGTGAAGAGAGACAAGAGACAGGCCTGGGGACCAGCACAGAAGGAGCTCTCCATCCCCGTTTCTGTGGAGTACTCTGCTGGCCAGAAATGACAGTGGAAGGGATTGGGCAGCAGAAAGCCCAAAGGCTTAAGGATATTTTAAGTCCTGCAGCTTTTTCTGTTTGTTTGGGGGTTCTGGGGGTTACTTTTTAAAGGATTCCTAACAAAGATTCCTCCCAAAGTCAGGCCATGTTCTGCCTTCAGCAGTGAAAGCCGAAGATGCTGAAGGGATGTGTCAGAGAGAACAAGTGTACAGGAGCTTTTCTGTCCACCTTCCCAGTTTTCAGGCCATCCTCCAGCATCTACACATTTCTCTCCCATGATGTCACTCATATCTTGGAGTTCACCTCTACTTTTGGATTTCATAGCACACGTGGCTGTACTAATAACATCCTACTGTCAGCAAACCAGTGCCTGGCTACTCACCTGCTTCCTTAGTCTTGCCTGAATATGCTGAATAGCTGAGAGACACAGACTGGCTCTGGCCAGGACATGAAAATAGGGATCTGTGTCCCCTCAGTGCCACTGTGTGAGACCCTGTATCACACTCCTGTGCCTCCATTTCTCCCCAGGGAAAGACAATGCTCCCTTTCCCTGCCCTCCCTCCCTGTGTGCAGTGCAGGGAGTTCTGCCCAGGGCAGAGCTGGGCATTGTTTGGGATCCCAGGGTCGTGTTTACCTCTCTGTTGTGTCCCGCAGCGCCTGCAGCTCAGCTCCCTGCTTCTCCCTGGCCAGCTCCAGGATCCTGGCAGTTTGCTGGTCAAGGGATGAAAACAATATCAAAAGGGTGCAACCCCAAATCTCTGACACACAGGGGTTAGAATTTACAAGCTCTGATCCCACCTAATCCCCATCAGCAGCCTTTGGTCTGAGTTGCTGCTGAGAGGTGCAGCTCCATCTGTATTTTTAAGTATCACCACCCTGGTTTTGCTGGCTGCCTTTGGGTTAAAGAGTTTCCCAGATGAAGTTGTGGCAGAGATAGAAAATGTGCTTTTGCCTTTTCAGGGCTTTAGTCTACATTTTGAGCAAATAAAAACATAGAATTTTAAAACTTATTACCCTGTATTTAGATGGTTACCAGGAAAATCCAAAACTTGTTTTTGACATGAAATAAAAAACTAAAATCTGATCAAAAATTCTGGCAAACTTTTTTTTATAAATCAGCTCTGTGAAAAATACTCAATGTATTCACTCCTAATGTTTCACCAAATCAATGAGGTGAGATGTTAGTACTACATGGAAAACTTTCAAATACAGGTTTTCCTCAAAAAAACTCTCAAACGTTTCCAAATTACATTAGCAAAACAATTATAAATTATTTTCTGCTGTGCATTTAACCTTGAAAGCATGAACTCTCCTTCCTCAGAAGGAGCCACTTTTTCCACCAGTTTAGTTCTGAGGTTCATCAGTGTGGCTTTTCTAGAGGAGTCCCTTTAGGAAAGATTGCGAGAAACCTCAAGGGAGGCAAGTAATTTTATAAAAAGAACAAGGTGAAGTAGCTTTTGGCTGAGGGTTTTTTTTGTTCTCATTATTTGGATTTTATCTTTTAAATCTGTTCCTTAAGATATTTTCAGAAAAAAATTGAATCTTATTTATTTTAAAACCATTCTCTTAGGAAAGTCCAGAAAAAAACCCCCAAAAACAACAACATGAACCTCCTCTTGAAGAATTACCCAAATTAAATTTTTCTGGAGCAGCCAAATTAACTGCCTGCCCTATGTTGCATTCAGTTTTCCACTGAGAGGCTGTCCTAGGCTCCCTTTCCTGGTGCCACTGGCAGCCTCACCTCTGTGGCATGCTGCTCCTTCTTCCTCTGGATGCCCTTGTGGAGCTCCAGCCCCAGATGCACCAGGTCCCGTTCCAGCCTCTCCCTCAGCTCCAGGAGCTGGCGATCCACAGTCTCTGCCACTTCCACAGGACTTGCACAGGTACCAGTGTCACCCTGGGTCACACTCCTGCAGAACACAATCAGGGCTGTGCTGCTTCTGGCCATGCCAGTACAATCCCACCCTT